>OY757926.1:22994000-23066732 GCA_963585895.1 Sepioteuthis lessoniana
TCACTGTCTCCCCTCCCCATGTCCTTGTTTTGGAGCCCCTGCTCCTTAGGCCTAGGGAAGAGTCGTCCGGTCCTGCATAGAATTTCACTCGTTGGTTGTCTTGAGCGAAGGTATCTGCGTGTACTGATGGCGTCATCGTATTTGTGTGCCGCTTCTTGGAGATAATTACAAGATACAAGAAGGTAGCAGGGGCCAAAATAAATGTCAGAAAGAGAAAGGTTTGTGTTTGTGTGCCTGTAGAGGTGATGGTCCTCTGCCTGATCCCCATCCGTTGGAATGAAGGGCCTAGCCGTATCCTCGGAGTATGATTCATTCCTAATGTACTTCTAAGGAAAAATTGGTCGGAAGTCCAGGCAAAGATAAAATCGCAGGTAGATACCTGGCTTCGGACGCTGTTGTTCTTAAAGGCCAGAGCTAGTTGTACGTCGCGTACATCTTCCCCCTGATTCTTTACCGGTTATTTGTGCTTCCTCTACCGGCGAACCAGCGGTTGGTGCTGGAACGATTCCTCTTCTTGCTTCTGTGGAAGGGTGGTAAGGCAATGGTTTCCAGACAAGTCTGTTGTCAGCGTCCTTGTCAGACTTGGCAAATCCTTAGCTTGCTGAAAGGCTCGTGTTATTGTCAATTGTTGACAGGAGATACGGCATGGGGACGAAAGGTTAAGGCTGTCTTTCATGATCTGAAATCCCACTCTGGGGCTGAGAACCAACGTCGGCCGAGGGAGAAGCATCGTATTTCCGGGAGTGTTGAGAGGCTTTTGGTAAGCTTCTTCGCCACAGTGACCTTTCGCTATATCGAGTTTTAGTGGAGGGTGCCATTTTTACCCGCTTGAGAAGTAAATCAGGCTTGTCGCTGGAGATTCGCTCCCACTGGAATTGGGCACCAGACACAAGCTAACTCAATTACACAGTTCTCACTCACCTTGCAGCTCGCTCAGAATGCGTTACCCCTAGCCAACTGAGCTGTCAAAGCGGGTCTGGCAGACATGCCGGATTACTCACGTTACACCTGAGAATTAGAGGAAACGGTTGAGCACGCTTTCTATCAATGTGAGCAGGCCAGCCCGCCAGCCCGTTTTCGGACGACGTTGCATCGATCCAAAACAGCTCGTACTGCTTGACGTTGGATAATTCACGGATGATTTTAACCTTCCGTAAAAAAAGTGTTTATCATGATCCTGGTCGTGGAGTGACTAATGATTTGGACGACGCAACAGAAGAGAATTATGACGGTGTAAGCTTTTCCCATTATTTGCCCAGTCGGCTGGGGCTGTAGAATACACCTACTGCTTCTCTGCAGAGAGGTAAGACTCCCCCAACGAATGTCCTGGATATGACACTAAACAATCTGATGGTGAAGTTCCTGCAATGCTGGAGCTTTGGGGATGCGGAGTACCCCTTCATTGCCATCGCTCCCTGGTCCCCTCTGGCCCGGAGTGGTAGCACCTGATAAGGGTCCTATCTATGGGTTAAATAGAACTAAACCGTGGTTCCTTCACTATACTGATTTTTGCATTTAAACTGCGTATTTATGCTAAACTGAATTGCTTAAAATAGAACTGTTTTGACATTGGAACTGCGTACTAGTGCTGAACTGAATTGCTTGAAATGGAACTGTTTTTGACGTCTAAACTGTGTACTTATGCTGAACTGAATTATCTGAAATAAAACTGTTTGACATTTAACTCTGTATATTGCCCAGTCAGCTGGGGCTGTAGAATACACTGACTGCACCTCTGCAGAGGGGTACCCCCCTAACGAGTGTCCTAGATATGACACTAAACAATCTGATGGTGAGGTTCCAGCAGTGCTGGAGCTTTGGGGAATGCGGAGTACCCTTTCATTGCCATTGCTCCCAGGTCCACTCTGGCCCGGAGTGGTAGCACCTGATAGGGCCCTATCTATGGGTTAAATAGAACTAACAGCATACTTATGCTAAAATGAATACTTTGAGTAAACTGAATAGCTTGAAATAGAAATGTTTTTGACAATTAAACCGTACTTACATTTAAACTGCGTGCTTATTCTTAACTGAATTATTTGAATTAGAACTGTTTTTCGACATTAAAATTGTATTTACACTAAACTGAGTTGTTACATATAACTGCTTGAATAGTGTGAAATGGAAATGTTTTTGACAATTAAACTGTGTACTTATGCTAAACTGAATTGTTTTCAATAGAACAGATTATTTACATAAAAATGGATTTGGCATTGAATAACCTAAAAAGGTTGATATGCCATAAAACCCAACAAACCAAACCATTTTCCCATTATGATCTGTTCAGTTTTTTTAAGTATCAGCTTAGGGTTAAGATTTGATGTTATAGAAAAGTCTAGCATTTGTAGCATTCGTAGCATTTGACGAAAGGTGGGTGAAAGCAGCAAATCAGGTCGTAAGAAAGGGAGCAACGTCGGAGTCATCCTTCCCTCTTCTGCCCATAACTGCGACGGTCCGAGTCCTGGTAAGCTAGTTTCTACCTTTTTTTTACCCTCGTTGGCAGTATGATTGTGTAATGGCCCTCTCATTAGATTAGAGTTCTAGGATTACCACGACCTCAGTTTTTTCAATCCTCCTTCTCACAGTTCATAATACCCTTCCATCTTTGCTTTTCATCCTGGGCTCGTTCTTCGACCTTCTTCAGGTGTTTTATGTTGAACTCTGGAACTTACACGGAACTTCGAACCGAATCCTTCTGGATACATAACGAAACAGTTATTGGCGTTTGGTTAAAGAACTTCTAAGTGAAATCATCTGTTGTTGATTCAACCCTGAGTACAGGTAAATAACAAAAAATACTTACTGTGGCTCAACACTTGTATCTGGTAATGGTTAACGGAATTAGAACAATCTATAAATTTATAAAGGGTTCGGTTTGAAGTTCCGTGTAGGCTCTCGAGTTCGATATGAAACAAGACTGATGGACGCATCGGCCGAAACGTTGTGAATATAATAATAAAGATGAAGACAATAGTCCTAACACGCTAAATGATAAAAATCATCAATTTTCATCTCAGAAATTGTGCCAAATAATTATAAATTCTATATAGATATTTTCTCATTTCAGTTTTTAGTTAAATGGATATCACACAGAGTAATTGTAGTATTTTGGTAAATTCAGTATGGTATGGTTTGGTTTCTTTGTTTAATGGCATATCAACTCTTTTTAGGTTATTTAATGCCAAAGCCATTCTCCTAGAAGAACAGTAGTAGTGGTACTATTTAACCCAAAGCTGGGAGGATAAGGGGGTTCATATTTGCCCGAAAGTGAATGTAATAGCGCGACTGGAGTACGAACTCGCGTACTACGATTCCGCAGTCCATCGCTTTAACCATTACACCATGAGGACACCCCAGTATGGTTGTACCAAATGCCTGTGGTTATTTTATGTACAGTATACTTGGGTCAGTGAATGTAGCTAGGATCTTTTTTAGAATAGCATGACTAACAAGAACAGCCCCTTCCCACTCCCACATGTATTTTTTCAGGAATTTTTGCTGAATAGAATTTATTTGTCATAATGTTTTGAAACGCATTCATGATGAATATAGTCAGTTGGGTGGCGGGCATGGCCCGAGGTGAAAGGACTAAAGTGGGTCGCCCACTTTGTTCTTTTCACTGGTTTAACGTCCCGAGTTAGGGATAGTTGGATACCACAGCACCTTGGTTTCTCGACAACACCCTGTAAACTAAGTAGTCTAGCTATTTTTACTGCCCTTTTTAAATCAACTAAGTTTTTCTCGCTGATCCTGCTTGGAGGACCAGTCTGTTTTCAGTTCGATGCAGAACCGAGTAGCCCAGCTACATTTTAAGGCGCTACTCTAACATTACTCTACTGCCCTTTTCAGGGCAAGTCAACTTCTGGTGGAGGCCGACAACGACAATGATGACCGACTAGAAGCAGACAGCTGACGCAGTCCAGACTGCATTCCAAGGCCGACAACTGATCAGACGTAGCAGCGCAGCCCAATGCAGCGACACTCGACGTAGCAGAACTGCCAGCTCGATGCAAAGCCGATGCGGAACCAAACAGGCTAGCTACTTAAAACTGCTTCTTCGGGACAGGAGTGTCCTCCTCGCCAATCCTGCTTAGAGGACCAGCTAGCCCGATACAGAGATCACCCAGCTTAGTAGATCAATATGCCCAAAGCAGCGACCCCCGACGTTACAAAATCGACTAGCCCAGTGAAGCGACGCCAAGCAACTCCGGTCATATTTTCTGTCCTCCCAGACATTAGCCTTACGCACCGACGACACCAGTCCGCATGCAGTGGACACTGCTCGAATCACCGACAACTTTACCAGTAGTGCAGCGATGCTTAGCAATTCAAGCCATATTCCCTGGCCTACGAACCGTTTGCCTTACGCACTAACGACACAAGTTTGCGATTGGTGGACACCGTTCGGACCAACAACTTCATCAGCTCGCTCACAGCCAACCCAACTCTGGGTTAGCTGCGAATTCAATCTCCGAGACATCGACTAGCTTACCTTAGCTAGCCGACACGTCAAATCTTTGAGACGTCCGAAGACTACCTGGCCACATACCTACACCAATAACCTGTTCAAGTATCGTCTCTGACTCACTGTCATCAAAAACAATAAGACAGTTGAGTCTACGCTTTTGACGTAAATAGAAATTTCTCTCAGACAGATTTTTTTGTTATTTCTTGCCAAATAAAACTTTGCTCTTTTAATTTAACTACTTTGCTTTATTTTTAAAAGTTTGCTGGGTTGGTAATTTTTAAGTCGACCCTACAACAGCACAATAGCGTTAAAATACACCAGCTGAAAGAAAAAAGCAATTTCCATTTGAATTTATAACTTGTAGAGTGAGTGTTCGCGCTTACTCTCATCATTATACTTTCTCAAGAAAGATAACTATAAAATGCTAATAATAGAGTAATTTACGTACTTATTTATTCGTTTATTTATAATTAATTGTAAATGCTATAAACAGAATATGACTCTATGGAAGCTTGGGGTGTCCTCGAAGTATAATGATTATAGCACTGGACTGGGGAATCGTTTTAAGCGAGTTCGAACTCCAGTTGCGCTATTACGTTCACTTTCGGACAAATACCCTTGGGAAAGGAATGAACCCCCTTATCCTCCCAGCCATTGATTAGATAGTACCGCTACTGTCCTTCTAGAAGGATGGATTTGGCATTAGATAACCCAAGTAGGTTGACATGCCATTTGATAACAAACAAAAAATTTATATTAGCTTAATAGCCGCTTAAATAGGTTTTTAAGCGAAGTGCTCGCAAAATAATTTTGATCTATCTACATTGTAGGAAGACAATAAATAATTATTTTCAGTGAATGATTTACTTATTCAAAAGGAGTTCGTAGAGTGTCAAACGAGAGTCCCAGAAATTCATTCATGAGCTTTTGTTGTATAGCGTGTTGAATACACTTCTTTATAAAAATATATCTCTCACACTTTATTCTCGAAAGGGTTGATGCTGGTTGTGCGTGAGAGATGAGCTGGAGACGGGGACAGACTGCTACATATTGACCCAGCAGTACTTCTTTTTCATCTTGGCTGGGTTGCTCAACCGTGGGTCAGTGAGGGCATAAAGCCCCCAGTCTACAAGCTGTTCTCACGCTGACATCCTGTCTCCAACTGACTCAAACCGTCTGTGCCTTGGTTATATTATTGTTTAACGTCTACCTGCTTCCGCTGTTCTTCCGCTTATTTACACAGGTGCATCTCTTGATTGACGGCTCGGTCGAGGGTCAATATATAACACTTTTTTGCTTCTGTTCATTAAACTGTAGAGACGATGTCACTGAACCTGCTTGGGAACGGTAAGGCCACATGGTTATATTGCCTATTCTTGTAAGGTTGACATGTAATTGTTTGGTGGATATGTTACTCTCCAATTTGTAGTGGTGTACGTGTTTTTGTTTTTATTCATTATTTCCCAATTCATTTATTGTTTGGTATATATTTGAAAAATGCAAACGAAGTAAAGATGTATGAAACGACGGGTACAAAAAGAACATATAAAACAAAGCAGTACAAACAAATTCAAATTTATATATCAACAATACATTCCATAAAATATTTTAAAACATTACTTGTGTTCTAATACTGTTCGTTAAATATTCCTGTGTGTATGAGTGTAACTAACACTAATACTACAAAAAAATGACTATTTAACAAAAGTGTCCTATGCGTGTTGACCAAGTATTCCTATTGTTTATTTCTTTCTGTAGTTTGACGAAATTTCTGTGTTCGAGGCTAGATCAAGTCTCACCGAAAAAGTATAACGAAGAAGAGAATGGTTGCAGAGAGTATACATTTTCGTGGCGGTTGACTGCTGGAAGTCAAATGTAAAAAAGAGGAAGAGTGTGTTGACTCTGTTAGTCGAAATGGAGAGAGTGAGAGTATTCTCTCTGGAAGTCACAATGGAAAGAGAATGAGTGTTGGAAGATGAGAGTATTTATAGAAAATCTTTGTCATGCAGTAGACTCCAAAAACGCGGGACAAAATTGAAGTTACGGACGTAGTTGTGAGCACTAACCACGTGGTTTTCCTGGCCAATAGGTTCCCGAGACTGATTAGTTTACCGACATCCGCCATCCTTGTTTCGGGAACAAGTGGCATCACGGCCATTTTAAAATATACGAGTGTAAATCCTATACTCTCATCAAGTAAGCATTTTTTCCATTTTGACGCCTTTTACGTTCTGCTTGTTCATGGAACAATGTCTGTATATTTTTATCTGCTGGGAAACATTTATGTATTTTTTCTTTCAATACCTCTGTATTTTGTATATATCAAATGTTAAATGTTTTTGTATGTGTAAAGTTGGCGACCGTAGTCGAGGGCGATCCGAAGGCTCCCCTTTCAATAGCTACTACACCGAGGTGTAAGGGAGGGCGCTACTCCATTCCTTGAATTACTCCACTTTACCCTTGATCTGTACCTTATCATACTGAGCGTTAAGCAAGGCGGCACTAAGTACCTTTTTTTTTGAGTCTTTGGTATGATTCGACCTTGGATTGAACCCTGTTCTCTCAGACCATTGGCAAATAAAGGAGTTTATTTTGTCTTTCCTTCGTTTTGTTTAATTTTAATGAATCACGGATAATAATATCCTTGATGAGTGGGGACTCGACTAGATATCTTAGCACCATAGCACAAGAACATTCCAATTCGAGGCGTAGCGGCTAACGTGCTGGACTGCGATATCGTAGTAAGCGAGTTCGAACTCAAGTTGGGCTATTATATTCACTTTTGGATTAATATACCCTTGAGAAAGGTATGAACTTCTTAATCCCCACTCATTTATATGTGAAATAGATCCAACACAGTTCTTCTATAGGGATCGCCTTGGCATTAAATAATCCTCAAAAGTTGATATGCCATTAAACAAAGAAACTAAATCAAACCTTCTGATATATCTACATAACTGTTCTCTCTCACTCTCTCTCTCTCTCTCTCTCTCTCTCTCTCATCTTGATTTGTTGAAACACCTGCTTCATTAAAGTTATAGTCACGCTTGAACAAGTTTGTTTATTTGTTTGGGTTTTATGGCATATCATCCTTTGTAGGTTATTTAATACCAAATCCATTTTTAGACAAATAGTTTTATTTCAAGCAATTCAATTTAGCATAAGTACACAGATTAGTTCTATTTTACCTATAGATAGGACCCTATCTGGTGCTACGACTCCGGGCTTGAGTGAACCTTGGAGCGATCGCAATGAAGGGATACTCCTCATTCCCCAAAGCTCCAGTATTACTGGAACCTCATTATCAGACTGTTTAGTGTCATACAGGACATTCGTTGGAAGGGTCTTAAGCCTCTGCAGTT
Organism: Sepioteuthis lessoniana; assembly: GCA_963585895.1. Classification (NCBI taxonomy): domain Eukaryota; kingdom Metazoa; phylum Mollusca; class Cephalopoda; order Myopsida; family Loliginidae; genus Sepioteuthis; species Sepioteuthis lessoniana. The sequence continues at coordinate 23,001,831 of OY757926.1, forward strand.
GGTATATTCTACAGCCCCAAACGCTTGGACAAAGAATTAGGTACATATTGAAGGTGGGCACGCGAAGATTTAATTTTTTTCTTTCAGAGAGAGAGAGAGAGAGAGAGAGAGAGAGAGAGAGAGAGTAAAAAAAAACAAATCCTCAAAAACATATTGATTCTATTAGATTAAGCATTTTCGATTATCGACAAATAGATTGGTCTCTCTCTCTCTCTCTCTCTCTCTCTCTAGGATATTTGTTTGGTTAAACTAAGAACATACTAGAATATAAAGCGTCACAGAGACAGGCAGATAGACAGAGAAAGAGAGAAGGAAGAGGAGGGGGATAAGAGAGAGAGTGAGAGAGAGAGACAAGGAAGAGAAAGTGAGAAAGAACAGATATCCTCGACAGAAAACTTGTCTTGATAAAGAGACCAATCTATTTGTCAATAACTGAAAATGCTTGATTTAATAGAATCGATATGCTTTTGCTGATTTAGTTTTTTTTACTCTCTCTTTTAAAGAAAAAAAATCAAATATTCGTGTGCCTACCTTCAATATGTACCTAATTCTTCATCAATTTATGACACGATGACAATTCATGTCCCTTTTAGGAGCCTAAGATGAAAGGAATAAATCAAACTATTATAAAAATGAGTTATTATGAAGTTTGCATTTACCCAGCCCCTCCGCTATAGATTTGGATATGACACAAGGTTAATTCTTAAACAGAGCACAACAGGTTTGAGTTCAGAGTTTTCTTTCTCCTAGACCGGTTGCCGTACCAAGGCTAATATGCCCAGTCTGTCCTTCCCATAGCTGGTGGGAGAGAAGAGATGGATTCATGTCTTTCTTAAAGGCTTAAATGCGAATTGAAATACAAACAGCTTTGTCTTGAATTTGAACTTAGCTTGTTGAGATTTGGTTAAGCTTCTTTGTTTAATGGCATATCATCGTCTTTGGGTTATTTCAAGCCAAAACTATATTTGTGGAAGAACAGTAGTGGTACCATTAAACCCACAGATGGTTTTTTTTTTGTTTAATGACATATCAACCTCCGTGGGTTATTTAATGCCAAAGCCATCTTGTAGAAGAACGTTGATGATACTTTTTAACCTATAGCTGGTAGGATAAGGAGGTTCATACCTTTTCCAGGGGTCGTATACACCAAGGCCGCAGTTCAGCACAATAGCCATTACACCACGGTGACCACTCCTACCACCTTAGGTCGTCGAGTCGATTCGCTACGGCAATAACAGTTACGACACACGGATTTTAAGCAAATGTTATGAAGTCAGTTACATTTTTTATTTTAATGACATATCAACCTTCGTGGGTTATTTAATGCCAAATCCATTCACATAGAAGAACAGTAGTGGTACTATTTAACCCATAGCTTGAGGAGTAAAGTGTTCATATTTTGGTAAAGGTATTAGTCCGAAAGTGAACATAATAACACGACTGGAGTTCGAACTCACTTACGACAATGTTGCAATCCAGCCCATTTGCCACTATGCCATTGGGATTCACACCCAACAATCATTCAATAAAGCCACATCAAAACATCTTTATAATCTGAAAAAAGCAATTTTAAGACTATATGGGGAAACATATGGGAAAAAATAAATAATAAGTTTGATTTTTTGTTTAAAGGGCTTATCAACCTTTGAGGGTTATTTAATGCCAAATCCTTCCTAATAGAAGAAGATTTGTGGTACTATTCAACCTACTGTTGTAGAAATAAGAAGGTTCGTACCTTTCCTAAGGGTATGCGTTTATTCCATGCCCTCAATTGTAGTATGTGACACCAGCTCAAATTAACAGCGAGCTAGAGCGAAATTTGAACGATTTAAGAGATGACCGTCCTACAGGCGTCGGACTACTTCGACTCACTCCATTTGATACAATGAGGGAGGTGCTGCCAAAGGGTTGGACTCCTCGGTACCAAACTCGTTTTTATTGTTTTGTTTTTTTTGTAATTGAAATATTATTGCACCTAGTTGTTCGAAGACAAAGACAAGGTCGCAGGAAATGAACAGATACTACGCTTTAATCCCAACCGAAGAGTTACGTGGTGCCTTCAATAAGTATCATTCACTCATTCTAATGACCCTCCTGTCCGTAACAAGTTGTTCAGTCTTTACATTTCAAGAGCGCAGTTGGATGAGACTGTAAAATACACTGACTACATCACTGCTGAAGAGTAAGACCCCCTTCTTCTCCCTAACGAGTATCCTAGACATGACACTAAATCTGATAGTGAGGCTGGAGCTTTGGGGAATGTGAAGTACCCCTTTATTGCCATTGCCCCCAGGTCCACTCTGAAAGGGTCTTATCTCTGAGTCAGAACTGTCTGACATTTAAACTGTGGGGAAAAAAGACTTATGTTAAAATGAATTGTTAGTGATACATAGCAATACTTGGAACCATTTGTATGCCAACAAATGAATAATGTTGAATAGAAGTATAAGCGTTATATAGCTATAATTGAAACATTAAACTGTGTAGAAACAATAGCAATACTAGTGTGCAAACAAATTCGTTTTCATTTCTCTTGCATATGTATATCTATTTAAATGTGTGGAAACAAATGACTGATGTCATTATTACTGTGATACGTTGTGCATTCAATAAGTTACCAGACTTTTTTGTACAGGCATTTAAAATTGTCGTAGACTCGTACCTAGGGAGCAGCGTCGAATCAACCGAAAAGGACATCGAAACGAGGTTAACGAAAGCATGGACAGCTATCAATAGGCTATCGACTATATGGAAATCAGACCTAACCGATAAAATGAAACGCAGTTTCTTCCAGGCAGCGGTCACATCGATACTGCTATATGGATGCACTACATGGACGCTAACAAAACGGCTGGAGAAGAAACTAGATGGCAATTACACAAGAATGCTGCGTGCAATCCTGAACAAGTCCTGGCAGCAACACCCCACAAGACACCAACTGTACGGCCACCTGCCCCCTATCACGAAAACTATTCAAGTTAGGCGAACCAGACATGCAGGACATTGCTGGAGAAGCAGAGATGAACTCATAAGAGATGTACTCTTATGGATCCCCACACACGGCCGCGCAAAAGCAGGACGACCAGCACGAACGTACATTCAGCAGCTATGTGAGGATACAGGTTGTTGTCCTGAAGACCTACCTAGGGCGATGAACGATAGGGAGGAGTGGCGAGAGAGGGTCAGGGATATCCGTGCTGCCAGCACGATATGATGATGATGATGATTGCTATACATCTTATGAGATGACTGACCAATTTTTATGATTTCAGCTTCAAATGAACAGCTACAGCAGCAATTGGAATATACCTGATTGGCACTGCTGGTCAATTTCAAAAATGCAATCTGGACGTCAGGACACTTTAAAAGAACGATATGCAATAAAATTCTGTTTTAAACTTCGAAAAAATGCCACAGAAACGTATTGAATGCTTCAGACTGCTTTTCGACCATCTTGCATGAATGGAGCATCAGTTTTTGAGTGGCATAAGAGATTCAAGGAAGGCAGGGAGTCTGTGAGGGATGATGAGAGGTGTGGGAGGAGTAAGAAAGTCAATACACCAGAGTTGATTGGCCAAAAGGTTAGGGTTATGGTTACTATGTTGAGTTTTTAAGGGAGTTCAGGAAGAGATTCCGTCGGAAGAGGCCAGCACTCTTCAAATCGGGTCAGTGGCATTTCCACCAGGACAATGCACCAGTCCACAATTCCATCCTTATCACAGACTATTTGACCAAGATGGGCATCAAAACAGATCCTCACCCTCCCTATAGTCTAGGCCTTGCCCCCTGTGACTTTTGGTTATTCCCAAAGCTCAGAGGCTGTCGTTATGAGACAATTGAGGAGATGAAAGAGGCTGTGACGAAGGTCATTGACACGCTCACACAAGAGGACTTCCATGAGGCCTTCCAGAAGTTGTTGGAACGGTAAAACAAGTGCATTGTAGCCGGAGATTACTTCGAAGGGGACTAGAGTTTCATGTGTGTACTATCAATAAAAGTGCCCATACGAAAAAGTCTGGAAACTTATTTAATGATCCCCGTATTTGTTGTTTGAGATATATCGTCGATAAGATTTGTTTACTTAACAGATTTTATTGACGGAAACGCGAGAGCAATTTTCAACTTATCCAGGAAGACTGATAAGACTTAGTGTCCTGGGTATGGCCTTAAACTGTACTCGGTGGTGAGGCTACAGTTCTGAAGCTCAAAAGTGTGCAGAGTACTCCTTCATTGCCATTAATCTTAGTTCCAATCTGATCTGGAATGGTATTAGTTGTTTGAGTCCTGCTTGTGGGTCAAAAAGATTTGTTTGAAAATTCTTAGTATTGGATAAGAATATATGAAACCACATGACTGTGTAGAGATTATTAATATTAAAGAAGTCACTTGAAACTGTAATTGTTTTCTAAGGATTATCATTAAGTGCTTGATGCTCAATAAATTACTTTACATCAATAGATCCGTTTAAGATGTTTAGATTTTAAACACCATAGCCATGTCCTTAGAACATTTCTCAGTAAATAAGAATGAAGTGTTTACTGATTTAAAAAAAAGCAGTGAATGTTCGCAAATTATTGGTATTAGATAGAAATAAATTAAATCGACCCATTCAGTAGGGGCTGTAGAATACACCGACTGCATCTCTCTGCAGACGGGTAAGATCCCCTCCCCAACGAGTGACCTAGATATGACTCTAAACAATCTGATGGTGAGGTTCCAGTAATGTTGAAGCTTTGGTGGTTATGGAGTTCACCTTCATTGCCATCGCTCTCAAGTCCACTCTGACCTGGAGTGGTAGAACCTGGTAGAGTCCTATCTATGAGTCAAATAGAATTGTTCGACATTTAAACTGTAAAAACAAATGACATGATAAATCATTTAACCTAAGCGCAAACAAATGATTTATGCTAAATTGAATTGTTAGAAATGGAACTGTTTGATCATTTAACTGTGTGTAATGAAATGACAGATGCTTAATTGAATTTTTAGCGATACATAGCAATACTTGGAAACATTTAACTGGGTGCAAAAGAATGAGTTTAGGCTCATTTAAAAATGTTATCAGCAAAATGTGTTTACAAATCATATATATTTATATATATGTATAAGGCGAATTTGGCACAAAATAACCTACAATGATTGATATACCTTAAAACCCAACTCAACCAAACCAAATCATATATATTTAATATATATGAATAAAGAGGATTTAGCATTAAATAACCTACCAGAGTTGATATGCCCCAAAACCCAACCAAACCAAAACATATATATTTAATATATATGTATAAAGAGGATTTGGCATTAAATAACCTACAAGGGTTGATATGCCATAAAACTCAACCAAACCAAATCATATATATTTAATGTATATGAATAAAGGGCATTTGGCATTAAATAACCTACAAGGGTTGATATGCCATAAAACTTAACCAAACCAAATCATATATATTTAATGTATATGAATAAAGAGGATTTGGCATTAAATCACCTATAAGGGTTGATATGCCATAAAACTCAACCAAACCAAATCATATATATTTAATATATATGTATAAAGAGGATTTGGCATTAAATAACCTACAAGGGTCGATATGCCATAAAACCTAAGTAAATTAAACCAAATTATTATATCAAAATTGTGCATAAACTATTTGTATTAGATAAGAATAACTGAAGACCGTATAAATGCTTGGAAATTATTAGTATTAATTAAGAAAAATTTATTGAAGATATAATTGTTTGCAAATCATCAAACTGGAAGTTACTTGAAACCATATAGCTGTGTGCAAATTATTTGTATTAAGTGGGAATACTTGATACCAGATAACTCTATGCATACAAGTGATTATTATAGACAAATAAAAAAGTAAGGTAAAAAAATTACAATGGAAGGCTGAAAATATACTGAGCTCTAATTATAATCATACATGAACAAAATGAATCAAATTTTGGCATTAAATAACCCATAAGGGGTTGATGTGCTGATAAGCAAATAAACCAAACCAAACCAAGCCAAATAAAAACCAAATATAAATAGTAATGATTAAAATCAAACATTTACAAATAAATAAAATTTTGGCATTAAATAACCCGTAAGGGGTTGATATGCTGTTAAAAAAGCAAACAAAAAAGATAAGAAACAAAATTTAAAAAATAAATAGTTACGATTATAATCAAACATTAACAAATCAACCAAAATTTCGGAATTAACCTACAATGGGTTGATATGCCGTTAAACTAATAAAACAAACAATCTGATAAAAGTTCGTCGGATGATATTTCATGCATATTCTAACGGCGCTAAAAGTCTAGAAGGAGGAAAAGAAATAATGTCAACTTAATTCCACTTGAAAGTCGTTTTTTTTTTCAATCGAAATTAAAATAGAACATCATTAAAACCTTAAAGGCAATGGTGGTCAAGCCAACCTAGTGTTCTTGTTATTTTCGCAGGTGTCGACAGGAGACGGTTCCAATCACTGGTTTCCTAAACCTCTGTAATTTTTACGTTTCAAAGTGTCCATTCCACATGTAATTATACAGAAAGGAAAGTCTCAAAGGAAGGTTTGATGTCAAGCCAGTATGTAATTTGGCAAGTATTTGCGCTTTGGAAAAAAATTCGACATCAAATTTGCTTTTTATAAAGACCCAGCTCAAGTCGAAGCAAAGAGAGAGAGATAGAGATGGTGGTGGTGGATAGAAAGTGAAAGAATTGATTGAAGGAAAGAAAATGAGAAAGAGAGAGAGAGAGACTGAGAGAGAGAGAGAGAGGGGGGAGAGGGGGGGGAATAAAGACAAAGAGAAAGAAATAGAAAAGTAAAAAAAAATAAATGTTTGCTGTGTTCCTTTTGAAAATTAGGGAGAATGAATCGACATTAAGTTTGTTTTTTATAAAGACCAAGTTCAAGCAGAAGCTATGAGAGAGAGAGAGAGAGAGAGAGAGAGAGAGAGAGAGACGTAAAAAAGTTTTCAGTGTTCCTTTTGAAAATTAGAATGAATCGACATTTAAAAAAAAAACAATTGAAAATTTTTGTACCCGCCTGATAATTGGTTTACAATGAAGATTTTTCTGACTATAGATTTGGTTTGGTTTTTCAGCTTAATGGCATATCAACCTTCGTGGGTTATTCAATGCCAAAGCCATCTTTGTCGAAGAACAATAGGGTTACTATCTAATCCATAGCTGTGGTGTGTACTGAAGGGGTTCATGCCTTTCCCAAGGGTATTAGTCAAAAAGTGAACGTAATAACGCAACTGGAACTTGAACTCGCTTACTACGATGTTGCAGTCAAGCTCGATAACCACAACGTCACGAAAACTTTTCTGACTGACAAATTTTTATAAGTTTCCAAAAGTTAACGTTATCTATCTTAAATATTGATATCTACTTGGATTAAAAGTTTGTCATAAGGTTTCATTCACTGAGCAACTAGTGATACTCAGGCGTATTCAGTTCGGAGCAGGCCCTGGTACATTACGTAAAGGGATATTGATACAGTATATCATATAAAGGGATATTAGTACAGGATATTATATAAAAGGAAATAGGAATAGAATAATATATAAAAGGACGTTGGTACAGTATAATTATATAAAAGGATATTGGTACAGTGCATAATATAAAGGGATATTAGTACAGGATATTATATAAAAGGAAATAGGAACAGAATAATATATAAAAGGATGTTGGTACAGTATATTATATAAAGGAATATTAGTACAGGATATTATATAAAAGGAGATAGGAACAGTATAATATATAAAAGGATATTGGTTCAGTACATTATATAAAAAGGATATTGGTACAGTGCATTATATAAAGGGATATTAGTACAGGATATTATATAAAGGGTTATTGTTACAGGATATTATAAAAAGGGGTATTGATACAGTATATTATACAAAGGGTTATCGATACAGTTACTCATCACGTGGGAGCTTCTTGGTCTGATGATCACATTTGCGAAAAACCAAGCACCACTGATTCTGCGTCTTTGCTACTCAAACTCACACACACACACACACACACACACACACACACACACACACACACACACACACACACACACACACATATATATATATATATATTCGACAATTAAAAAAAAACATTTTTCATGAATGTAAACTCACCATTGTTTGGAATTGGTTTATCGTAAAAATTATTTAAATCTGGCAAAAATACTTTCTTTAAGGTAATACAGAATGACCGCAAATCATATAGATTGCTTCAGGCTTGTACATAAATCTGTCAACAAATCTTTAATGTCTGAATCGAACAAACCATGTGAAATTCATAGAATAATATGTTATGAATACGGAGAAACATGTTTTAGACCAAAAAATCTCCATAGGTTAAACATAGTGTTGGGTATCACCTACCCTTTCAACATAATGAGCTGTTCCATCTGCCATATATGGCAATAGCGGAGATCAGTCTGGGAATTAGGATTTCCGTCCCACCTAGGGTAGGCCCGGCTTGTTTCCAGTTCTTTTGGCCCGAAAACAGTCGGCCTCCAATTTTATAGACGGGGGGATGGGAGGGCAACCAAACGGGGAATTTTTCCTTGTTTTTTCATGTATATATATTTTTCGGGGCTATTTCTCCCATTCCCATCATATCCATTGTAAATAAATCATATATTGTAAATAAAATCATACACCACTTTCGGGTTATAAGTAGGTCTTCTTCATAGAGCAAATGTGGTATTTTGGTGGTTGCTGTGTGCATGGTGATGGATGAATGGTTATATATTGTACTGTTTAATTGGTCAGCGAATGTGGCTAGCTAGGTCCCCTTAGAATATATAGAAAAGCATGACCGCTCCCTTCCCCTCCCCCCAAACCTCAAGGCCTTGTGCCTCCGTTGTATTATTACAACGAAATAAAATACGCCTACAAGTCAGACCAGAAGAGCCGTTCCTATTGTTGAAGTATATATTTACTCTATCACTAATCCTATGTTCTTATTACTAACATTCTCTCTCTTGTAAATACTCTTTCCTGTAAATATAACTATTTTCCTAACATATCGTGGTTTGTCTTATTATTACGACTACTTGTGTTCACTAACCAGAACATAACTCATAGCTTTGCCAGTACATGTCTGAATCGAAAAGACAGTTCATGGAGGGAAAACACGCTGACTCTCTGGTAAAGAAAAAGTTCCGAACTCAACGATAAGTAAAGAAAGTCACGCTGACAATCTTCTGAGACATGAAAGGACCTATAAGTATTGATTTCCTTGAAAAAGGTGCAACTGTAAGTAGTGATTCTGACTGCTATCTCCTTAGGCAAAATTCACCTTATATATTGAATGACACTTATATATATAGTTAGAGAGAGAGAGAGAGGTGGGGGAGGGAGTGAAGGAAAGGCGCAAAATGATGGCCCAGAACAGATAAGCCTTTCCCACTTTCGAAGTTTGGTGAAGCATTATCTTTCTCACTTCATTCACCACAGCTCATTAAGCTTCATGCTGTATTAAACTTGGCTCTTCATCAATCTCGAGAAAATTCTTTCTTAGAAGTATCTCATTTGTTAAATTCATTATATCTCAGTGAATATATATATATATATGTATGTATGTATATTCAAGCAAGTTTTGTTAAAGTCGATGGAACACTGAAGTATGGTCGAAAGCGCTTGGGCAGAAGATATGGGAAAATTCCTTAACCATCTAGATCCCGACACTAGAAAAATAAAATTAAAAATAATAAACAGTGTTCCATCGTCTTTAACAAAACTTACTTGAATAATAACTTGCTGCCTAAATATACACTCTTATATATATATATATATATATATGCGCGCAAGTTGATACCACTTTCAGTAGAGATATTGCTGCCGAGGTATGTGAACTGGTCTAGTAATTTCACTTGCCACTTAAAATGGAAATGGCTCCTTTTTGTTTAAAACACGCGAATTCTGTTTTATTTGCGTTTATGCAGAGACCAATGCCTCCAGTTCTAGGCAAGAAATTACATACCTCAATTCTGTGCAGATACTGGATGCAATTTAGAGGACCAATTTGGAGAGGCGGGGGTGGTAAGAGAGAGTCAGCATGACTTGATGGTATATATATATTGTCATCCACAAACTGTTTTGTTGTATCACAACTCTTCATAATGACTGAACGCTCGTGATGTTTTAAGCAAGGATCGAAATCAAGCTGGGATATCTTACCCGAGAGTTATCGTCAATCACAGCTTAAGCTAAGGAATTTTATTACGTATATATTTTTTATATATACGCTATCGGCTACCAGGATGCTCAATTCATGAGAAGAGCTTCGTATTTACACAGCTGGCAATTCGCCAGTCGAATGCTCAACCCACTGAGGTGAGCATACATATTGTCATCCATATGCATATATATATATATATATATATACCAATCCGTACACACATAAGCATAAGCACGAAAGCATGGTTAAAAGTTCTAGGCTAATTTTTTTAAAAGAAACTCGAAAAACAATGCAAAATGCGTTGAACTACGGGATGAATATGAGAAATAAGGTCTTCATTTCATGGCTCTGGGTCATTTCTTTTTTAGGAGTCTCTGTGGCCTAATTGCTAACGCACTGGACTACGGCCTCAAAGTAAATAAGTTTGAACTAGTTAGCGACCATAGTCGAGGGTGACCCGAAGGCTCCCTTTTCGATAGCTACTACACCAAGGTGTAGGGGAGGGCGCTACTCCATTCCCTGGATTGCTCCACTTTACCCTATCAAGTTCCATTTTTAAAGTCTTTGGTATGACTCGACCTGGGATTGAACCCAGGTCTCCCGGGCCATTGGCGAACACTCTAACCGCTGGGCCAATGTTTGAACTAGTGACTCATTATTGTATGCAATTTAGGGTCATACCCGAGATACTTGTTTTCCGAGGCGGGTGCCTAACCTCTCCACAAGTTTAGTATATTTTAAGCCCCGTCGTCAGGCGTGCATCTTGCTATTATGAACCTGTGCAATGTGGAACTAAACTTAACATCTATATCTTAATCTACACGAACAGGGAGAGAAAGAGAGGGAAAGATTCAATTTTGATTCTCATGATTAAACATTATGCTTCAGGGTAAGTGGGAATTACGAAGCAATATGTAGGACCTTATGCTTGTTATGACCTTTCTCTCGTATTCCGGTGTGATACCTAATGCCATTGTAACTAAGGATTATAATATCCAGACAAAACTGAATCCCATTGTACCACCAGTGTTCAAATGTTGTCCTAAAGTAATACACGGCAAAATTCCGATATTAAATGTGGTATTTTGAAATTTCACTACAATCATCAACAAGATAACGAAGCCCTTTACTTTGACTTGAATTTCATTTCACCTTTTTTATGTTTGGTTGGTTAGTTGGTTGATTGGATTTTATGGCATATCAAACCATGTAGGTTTATGCTCAGTTTGCTGGGACTGTAGAATACCTCAACTGCGTCTCTGCAGAGGGGTAAGACTTGCCTCCAATGAGTGTCCTGGATATGACACTAAACAATCTGATGGTGAGACTCCAGTAATGCTGGAGCTTTGGGCGATGTGAAATTCCCCATTCATTGCCATTACTCTCAGGTCCACTCTGGTACGTAATGTAAGCACCTGGTAGAGTCCTATCTATGGGTCAAATAGAACTGTTTGAAATTTAAACTATGTGCAAACAAATCGCCAATGCTAAATTGAATTGTTAGAAATAGAACTGTTTTTATATTTAACTGTGTGTAAACAAATGAGTGTTGTTTAATTGAATTATTAGTAATACATAGCAATACTTAGAATCACCTGGTTGTGTGCAAATAAATGAATAGTGTTCAGTAAAATAATCAGTGTTAAATAACAATACTTGTAACCAATTAACTGCCCGCAAACATATGAATAATATTGAAAAGAATTGTTAGTGTTAGATAGGAATAATTGAAACCTTTTAACTGTGTAGAAACAATAACAATACTAGTGAGAAAACAAATTAGTTGTAACTCATTTAAAAATGAAATTATCAACAAACTCTTCAGTTACTAATCATATATCTATTTAAATGTCTGCGAACAAATGACTGATGTGGAATTGTAACGTAGCAATACTTGAAACCATTTAACTGTGTGCCAAAAAAAAATTTAACTGTGTGCACATAGTTAAATGATTCCAAGTATTTGTTGATAACAAAATGTACTTGCAAATCATATTTAATATATAAGTATGAATAAGATTTGGCATTAAATAACCACAATAGTTGATATGCTATAAAACCAAACCAAAGCTTGTCGGTTATCTAATGCTAAATACTGTTTATGCATATACTAAATATATATGATTTGTAAACAAATAGTTTGTACTTAACATTTTTAAACGAACCAAAGCTTATTTCTTTTCACACAGTTAAATGGTTTCAAGTATTGTTATCTAACATTAAGAATTCAATTCAATATCATTCATTTGTTAGCACCCTGTTAAAAGGTTAAACAGTTCTTTTTGACCCATAGATGAAACCCTAACAAGTACTACTACTCCGCCGTAGAGTGGACCTGGGAGTAATGGCAGTGAAGCAGTACTCCATATTCCCCAAAGTTCTGGTACTGAAGCCTCAGCATCAGATGCAGTATAGTGTCATAGCCAAGACGCTTGTTGTATTTGACCCATAGATTGGACCCAAACAGGTACTACCACTCCCGGCCCGAGTGGACCTGAGAGTGATGGTAATGACAGTGTACTCCACATTCCTCAAAGCTCCAAGACTGGAGGCTCACCATTCGATGGTTTTGTGTCATATCCAGGACACTAGTTGTGGGAGTCTTACTCCTCTGCAGAAATGTTGTCGGCTTATTCTACAGTCCCAAACGACTGGGATTTTTAGGTTTGGTTTGGTTTCTTTGTTTAATGGCATATCAATCTTCGCGGGTTATTTGATACCAAAACCGTTTTTATTGAACAGTAGAGATACTATTTAACCAATTGTAGGAGGAATAAAGAGGTTCATGCCTATTCCAAAGTTACGAGTCCGAAAGTGAACGTTTTGGCGTGACTGGAGTTTGAACTCGCCTACTCCGATGTCGCAGTCCAACACGTTAGTCTAAACACTACAGAAACTTCTTTACTTTTTTTTTTTTTTTTTTTTTTTTTTTTAAATAAGGGCTAAAGTTAAAATATGTTCATAAAAGGTGAATGAGCAGGTGATCTAGCGACAAACGAAACAGAAAAATGGAATCGGCAAACCAAATCCAAAATCAGATAGAAGCTGGAGATGCCCGTGGTGTAATGGTTATCGTCGTAGGAAATAGACACGTCAACACGAGTTCAAACCCTGGACGAGACTGATTGCATTTCACATAGCACTAATACCCTTGGGAAAGGTATGAATCCAATTATTCTACCTCCAGCTATGGGTAAATAGTAGGGCAGACTGGGTTCTTCAGCCTTGGTGAGGCAGCTAGTCTAGGAGAAGGAAAACTCTGAATTCAAACCTGTTAAACTCCGCTTAAAAATTGACCTTGTGTCATATCCTGCCCGAGCGAAGGGGTTGGTAAATATGGAAGCTGTTTGAAGTTCACTTAATGCTAATATCCTTGGAAAAGGCATGAATCCATCTCTCCCCGCTCCAGTTATGTATAAAATAAGACAGACTGGTAAGATTAGAATATGTTTTATAAAAAGGTGTGTTATGTGAGATATTAAAGGTATCATGTTACCTCAGCGGATGTGCGGGTGACCAACGGCTATCGGAAAGGAGAATGGAATCGAAGAACCGAGCTTAAACTTCATTAATGACAGTTTGTCTTCACCTCACATTAACGTGCTTAGGAAAGGCACGAATCTACTCTTACCCTAACTCTACGTAAAATAGCAGAGAAATTGGAAGTTCTTTGTCCTTCAAAAAGCAATCTTCGATAATAGGTCAAATCAAATACTGCTTCATGATGCTGGTACCACGTAACCCAGTAAAATTTGTTGCATGTTACTTGGAGAGAAGATGTCATTCTGAGTAAATAACATCCATTGTCATGACAGATACCATAGAACGTAATTACTTGGAATGGTACTCAAACGATCTTTGAGATTGTGAGAAACATCCACATCAAATTCTTTTCCAGGGATTCAAAAAAAAATGTTTCTCCAGTCGGATTTTTGTGTCGGGAGGCACATAAAAAATATTCAGCTTAGTTCGAGAAGGGGACGGGGGAGGCTTTTCTCTAAACAGTACCAGCTCCCTCATCAAAAAAAGGGGCAAATACTGGGTTTATTGTCAGGCGCCTGAGGTGCTCCAGAAAAGTAAAAGCGACGGAACGAAGCAATTTTTAGTATTGCCCTTCAGAAGGCTTGCTTTCTGCAAGCAACTCTACATTAAACCGACCTTGTGTTACTTACCAGCACCATGGTGGTTGGGAGTGGTCGTTAGATAGCTTTTCTAACCAAAAAAGTCATGCACGTGTGAATTGTTTTTTTTTTACTCAATTTTAATTAGTTTGGAAATTTCGATGATTACCTTTAAAAGTGTTAGACAAAATAGAATCTAAAAAAATATATCATTTTATTATTTTAAAGAGTTTCAGTCTAGAGATTTTCTTTGTTTATATTTTTATTTAATTAGTTATTTCTTTACTATAATTCAAAAAATAGTTCATTTAGCCTTTGGACAAGTAAATTACCATCCTTTTTTTTTTTTTTTTTTTTAATTATTTTACAATTCTTTTCTTTAGAAATAAATTCGGTAATTTATTTCTTATGTTAAAAATCACATTACTGATTTTTCAAATTATTTTTAATTTCTTTTTTATTAGAAATAATTTCGGTAATTTATTTCTTACGTTAATTATCACACAAATGATTTTTTAAAATTATTTTACAATTCTTTTCTTAAGAAATAAATTCGGTAATTTATTTCTTATGTTAAAAATCACATTATTGAATTTTTAAATTATTTTTAATTTCTTTTTTACTAGAAATAATTTTGGTAATTTATTTCTTACGTTAATTATCACACAAATATTTTTTTTTAAAATTATTTTACAATTCTTTTCTTTAGAAATAAATTCGGTAATTTATTTCTTTTGATAAAAATCACATTACTGATTTTTCAAATTATTTTTAATTTCTTTTTTATTAGAAATAATTTCGGTAATTTATTTCTTACGTTAATTATCACACAAATAATTTTTTAAAAATTATTTTAATATTCTTTTCTTCACACTCGTATTGAAATGTCTATACCTGCTCAGTAAACAATAATGAATTATTACTTGAATACCTCTTCCTACTCTTAATACCTCTTACTTGAATATTTATTTTAAGTGAAAATCTTCATTCTTTTCTTCCAAGATTGCATTTCATTTCAACTCGTTTAAGTTTTCTTAAATTGTATCAGCAGCAATTAGCAGCGGTTCACAAAGTATATGCCTTTATTTTAAGCAAACAATTACTCCAATACTTCAAAAAATATCTACACTCTTACAAATAGTATCTTTGCTTACAAGAAAAGATTTTGTATTTTTGTTTTTCGGCAAATTTTTCACTCAACTTAAAGAAATAAAAATTATAAGTTTGAAGATCGGATTTCTATTTATTTATTTTCTCCTTTGTCCACACAAATGTCGCTCCAAAAGAACAAAAATGAACTATCCCCAAACTTAAATGTATGGTATCAAGCACCCACACCAAAAAAATGATGGTGTAATGGTTAAAGCGATGGACTTCGGAATCGTAGTATGCGAGTTCACACTCCAGTCGCGCTATTACGTTCACTTTCGGGAAAGGTATGAATCTCCTCATGCACCCAGCTATGGGTTAAATAGCACCACTAATGTTCTAGGAGAATGGCTTTAGCTTAAATAACCTAAAAAGGTTGATATGCCATTAAACCAATAAACCAAACCAAAAAATGATTGATTATGTGGACTTTTACTAAGTTAAAACCTATTCATTTTAAAGGTGTAAGTATCCATTCTTTTTATAATTTTTTTGTGGCCCGCTGAAGTGTCTTTTTCCTCTGAAGAATACCTGTCAACCTTGTGGGGGTTGTATGTAATTTGGTTATTTCAGTAGATTGCTCTCTAAATTATTCCCACCACAAATACAACACAAAACTTTACAATCGCGCAAAAGAAATGGAATAGAACACAACGAACATTAAATAACAAACAATTTAATAAGCATATAACAGAATATGAAAACAGATAAAATACATGATGTGTAAATGGCCTTTCGGAAAATAAAGTTTGACAAGAAGAGAATAAATTTGTTTAAAGATATGTGTATGTTCATGTTAACGGAGTCCGTAAATAAGTCGTTCTTACTTACATTAAGCTTATAGCGGGTTTTATGACAATGGCGACAGCGTGTCGCGTTGATGAAAGAAAGTTTGTCGGGTTTTTCTTTTGAATATAATTCTCGGCCATTTGAAGAGAGTTCATGAACTTTAGTTGAGGAAGGAAAGGAATTTGTCGGAATGTATCGGCTACTGCTTTACTGGCTTAGTGGCTTGTCTTCATCTGTGTCTTCGTTTGTGTGTAAGCTTGTGTATGGCTTCCTAACTCTGTGTTATTTATATCCTACAGGTGGATCAAAGAATCGTCCTAAAATTTTGGCGCGTAGACATTTATTGACCAATCAGATTTGTATTTTACAATTTTATTTTCGAGCCTAGATATTTTCTGTTAGTTCACTTCCGATCCTAATTTTCTAGAATGTTCTATTCTATGTTTTTAGCTGATTGGTTAAAAAATATAAAAATGTAATTTAAATGCTAATGCGGTTTTGATCCTAAATTTCTAGAATGTTCTTAAGTATGTTTTTATTGCTTATTTTAAAACTAGAAAAAATGTGTATCCTATAAACTCTTTGTCAGGAGCACAGATATTAATCAATCCCTGGGTTTGGTATAGCTATTTTATACTACCCATACAAAATGATAAATCCAAATTAAAATCTAAATCAAGGTAGGACTCAGGTTACTGATCTGCGTGTCATGATCAGCCGGTGCTCCCTTGATAGCTAACGCTGGAGATCAAACGGTACCCAGCGAATGTTGGCTGTTCTAATTTCAGGTGCATAAACAACAACCAAAGAAACTACTCAACAAAGACACACCAACGGAAAAAATAGACAAGAGAAGACAACATAAATGTACTTCACAGCTATTTTAAGAGCAATCCTACGTAAAGAGGATATAGAAAAGAAAGTAAAGTTGGCAATTCTAGTCAAGGGTGACCCGAAGGCTCCCTTTTCTATAGCTACTACACCAAGGTGGAGGGGAGGGCGCTACTCTTTTTCCTGGATTGCTCCACTTTACCCTTGATACGTACCTTATATTGCTGAGTGTTAAGCAAGTAGGTATCAAGTACCATTTTAAAAGTCTTTGGTATGACGCGACCTGGGACTGAACCTAGGTAGGTCTCCCGAACCATTGGCGGACACTTTACTCACTAGGCCAATGAGCTGGTATAGAAAAAGTATGGAATAAATTTGGGCAGAATCCACTAGATTCAATACAAACCAAAAACTTGCCGACCAAGCGAGAATGATATTAAAGAAAGGTTGGTTTTCTAACCTTGAGATACTAGAAATATGTTGACAAATAAATAATGAAGAATATGAACAGGATTACGCGACACGAATCGAAACACTAAATGTACCATAGCCAGATATGGATATGTGAAACGTATATAGAACGTTCATAACATATATACATAGAACATAGGAATCCCGAAACACGAAAAAAACTTACGACTTCTTAGGTTTGGTTTGGTTTCTTTGTTTAATGGCATATAAACTCTTTTTAGGTTATTTAATGCCAAAGCCATTCTCCTAGAAGAACAGTAGAGGTACTATTTAACCCATAGCTGGGAGGATAAGGGGGTTCATATCTTTCCCAACGTAATAGCGCGACTGGAGTACGAACTCACGTACTACGATTCCGCAGTCCATCGCTTTAACCATTACACCACGAGGACACCCCCTACGACTTCTTAGTTCAGGTACGAAACTTTTTATTACCTTTGAGTTTAATGGTTTTTCGACACAAGGAGAGAGATACACATTCTTTCTATTCTGGCTTTTCCATCTGCCTACTCCCCCCCCCAACACGTGTGGCACCCACCACAAGGCCTCGGCGAGCAAGCGAAAGTCACCCTTCTTCTTCGGACCGCTAGACTCAACTAACTGTTTTTTTTTCAAAACCCCCAAATCCTCCGCACGCGCTTCCGGTGCATGATGTCATTCACATCTCCAAGGGATTTTTATTTTGACATCTGTGAACGACACATCCTCCCCGCGCGCGCGTCAACACCTGTGCTCAAGTTTGCACCTAACTAACCCATGTGCTGAACCAAAAGGTTCTCAGCCTAACTAAACCCAAAGGCAAGATATATAAAACAAAATCCCTCGGCCATTATATTACATAAATACTGAAAAGCAAAAGTCCCTTTCCTGAATTGAAAAGTAAAATATCAAAAACCGAAACGCCACAAACCCCAACACTACAAAGCAAATGTTAACGTCAAAATAGAAAATAAATGTGGAATTAATAAAGAAAATCATGGCTGAAAAGAAGATTACATTACCATCTCGCTGAAACTAAGACTGGGAAAAATATTAGTTTAAAACCGGAAAGATAAACAAATTATTAACAAATATCCCAATAGGCAACACAAATTTAGCGAAACAATTTTGTGACAAAATCAGTTCCATAGGAACTTGAACAGAAATACAAAACTTGGATGGGAAATTAGGATAAAAGGATCGGTAAAAAAAAACAAAAAAAACAACAAAAAACAAACTGCGACAACAAGCGTAAGTGCTAAGGAAGTGATAACATGCAAGGATATGTTAGGCTGAAAAGATAAAAAAAATTGTGGACAAATCTGACAATACAACTTGAGAAGATGAATTCAAAAATATTGATGAAAGGAAGGAGGCTTATAAGATACCGCAATAGGGTCAAGTAATACAATCAAAGCAGGATATTAAAAACTAACGAAAGAAAATTCAACCAACAAGTAGGTGGAGAATCCACAAAGACAGGCAAACAAATAGACGCAAAGGAAGCAAAATGATTTTTGAGTAAAATATGGAAATAGAAAGAACATGACAAAAAGGCCGATTAGATAAATAACATGAAATAAGAATTACAAGAACTCGAAGACGGACCTGAGGTGGACATAGACATGGAATCGCTCACAGCAAAACTCAAAAACATTCTGATTTGGAAATGTTGGCATACATGGATTCTAGTTTTAAAAATTCATGTCCATCCATGGCAAACTGGCTCTTCAATTGAGTAGATGTATGGGGTATTGGAATATTTTTAGCGTGTCGTGGTGTGGGTATTGTTATCTGACTGTTTTGGTTTCTGCTTACCCCATCTTAATTTGCTGGGCATCTTCTTGTCTGTCAAGGCTGCAAAGGAAGAATAAGGAAGGAAGGCGGAGAGAGAAGGATTTTTTTTTCAATTTCAACTTTATTTCATTTGGATATGCGCACGGCTACTCTGTAGCGAAGAATGTCTTCGTGGACTATTTGAGAATCGTCGTTTCTCCCAAATCAGGCGTTGGAATATGTTAGTTGTGACTAAGCCTAAATTCAGTGCGGTCATGCCCAGTGGTGTTTTCATGTTGCTTGCTTCAGCGTGTTGGCTCACTAGTAGCAGACACAACCCTCATGCGAAGTCTACTGTCTCGGCAAAGCAGGCATGCTACTTGCTAGCGGCCGGCAAGAAGAAAGTCTTTTCAGACTGTAGGTTTCAGCTGGGGTGAGGACTAATCTCTTCCTTTTGCTGGAACGATTTCTTTTTTTCGCGCATGCATCGTCCCATTTCATATCAGGGGATTCTTGAAGTTTCTGCATTTTTTTTAATTTAATTTAATTTAATTTAATTTAATTTAATTTAGTTTAAATTTTATTTTATTCTTTTTTCTTTTTTCTATTCACTACAGATGCCAAGAAGAAGAATATATGTCCGAGTGGATGAGTGAAGGAAAGACGACAATGATCCCGAAAGATTCCCAAAATAGAACCATCCCCAGTAGCTATTGACCGATAACGTGTCTCCCGACGATGTCGAAAATCCTAACCGCACAGATTAGGGTGAAGATATACAACTCATTTGTATGCCATGGACTGTTTCCAGAAGAACAGAAAGGATACGACAGGAGAACAAGAGGAACAGGTGAATTACGGTACATTGATCAGCAAATCTTCAAGGAGAGCAAAGCAAGGTGGAAAAACGGTAGCCATGGCGTGGATTGGCTACAAAAACGCCTACAGTATGGTCCCGGAAATTTGGATAATAGAATTCTGAAAACATACAAAATACCAACAAATTTATAAACTTCATCACGGAAGCCATGAGAAACTTGAAATTGGAATTAACAGCGCGAGAAAAAACTTTAGTAGAGGTGAAAATCCAGAGAGGCATCTTCCAGGGAAATGTACTTTTGTCATCACTATTTGTTATAGCAATGATGTCACTCATTTACAGGAAATACACTGGGGGCTACAACTTTACAAAATCACATGAAAAGATAAATCACTTTATGCACTGGGTGGGGAAGGTGATCTACTGGGAATTGTGCAAGACGTTTAAATTTGACCATCCGAATAAATAGTATATGCACAATCCAGAATCCATCCTAGAAAATGAGACGCACAAAATTGAAATTTTGGGATACAAATGGATCATCTACTCTCGGCCAGACGACCAGACTGATTGTCAAAAAAAAAAAAAAAACGAATCTATCGAAAAGGGGACTTTACCGTTCCGGCTGAATACTGGGTAAAACTGAAGGAAAGCGAAAAAATAGATAAGTACGTAGACCTTGCTAGAGAACTGGAAAAAAAACTATGTAACATGAAAGTGACGGTGATACCAATTGTAACAGGAGCGCTTGGCACAATCACCAAAGAATTGGTACAAGGATGGGCGGATTTGGAAATAAGAGGACGAGCAGAGACCATCCAGATAACAACATTGTTAAGATCGGCCAGGACACTGAAAAGAGTCCTGGAGAGTTGAGAAGATTTGCTGTCGCTCAAACTCCAGTGAGAAACTATCACTAACGCTGGTGTAAAAAAAAAAAAAACCTCTCAAAAGGGCAAAATAATTATGCGAATTTAAACATTTTATGTCTTAGTTTAATCTGGTACTAGAGCGGCAAATGTGAAAAGATGTGTGTGGTAAAGATTGTGTGAAGAAATCTTCAAAGTAAAACGATCCAGCACTCCATGGAAATCAGCATTCGAATTTCTGAATTTGATTCAGCCTGTCGGAAGGTATTAGATTATGCCGACTGCATCCCCTACAGTGGGTTAAAACCTCCCTTCAAAACTGCATCTGGTGGCGAGGCACCGGCTGCGGAGCTCTGGAGATTGTGGAATAGTCCTTCATTGCCATTACTCCCAGGTCCACTCTGACTCAGACAGGTAGTATTTGTTACGGTCATATCCATGAGTCAAAAAGATCTATACGAAAATCATTTCTATTAACTAGGAATATCTAATACCATATAATAGTAATTTATTTGTATTAAAATTAGTTATTTTGAAGCTATAATTGTTTACTTAGAATTATAATTATTAGTTATTTGAAATCCTGTAATTATTTGTGCTAGATAAGAATAATTGAAGCCATATGACTATGTGCAAACAAATCATTGAATAGAAATTATTACTTGAAACCATTGTGTATAAAGTATTAGATAGGAATACTTCATATCATATTTAGTAAAGATTGCGACCGTTGTCGAGGGTGATCCGATGGCTCCCTTTTCAATAGCTACTACACCGAGGTGTAGGGGTGGGCACTACTCCTTTCCCTGGATTGCTCCACTTTGCCCTTGATTCGTACCTTGTAATGCAGAGTGTTAAGCAAGGAGGTTTAAAGTACCATTTTTGTGATGACTCGACGTGGGATTGAACCCCAGTCTCCCGGGCCATTGGAGAATACCCTACCCACTAAACCAATGTGCAAATTATTTGTATCGTGAATTGTTACTTGAAACTATAATCGATAACAAAAGATTATTATTATTAGTTACAGGAAACCATACAACCCTAGGCAAACAAATGAATATTATGAAATAAAAATAATAACTTGAAACCATATAATTGTTTGTATTAGATAGGAATGCTTGAAACCATATATCGGTGTGTTAATTATTAGTATCATAGAGGAACGCTTAATATCATATATATATATATATATATATATATATATATATATATATGTGTGTGTGTGTGTGTGTGTGTGTGTGTGTGTGTGTGTGTGTGTGTGCAAACTAATGATTAGAGACAAAGTTTTAAAAAGCACAATTTAAAAATGCAATGAAACATTATTTAGGCATTAAAAATTTATTGAAGAAATAATTGTTTGCAAATCATCAAATTGGAAGTTACTTGAAACCATATAGCTGTGTACAAATTATTTGTATTAAGTGGGAATACTTGATACCAGATAACTCTATGCAAACAAGTGATTATTATAGACAAATAAAAAAGTAAGGTAAAAAAGATTACAATGGAAGGCTGAAAATATACTGAGCTATAATTACAATCATACATCTACAAATGAATCAAATTTTGGCATTAAATAACCCATAAGGTGTTGATATACCGTTAAACAAATAAACTAAACCAAGTTTGAAAATAGACCAGTGTCACCGTTACGCAATAGTTTCGTCTGCAAGACTATTTCTATCAGTCTGTCACTCTTTTTATTAGGGTATTTTTGTATGTGTGTATGTATGTGTGTGAGTGTGTGTGTGTGTTTGAGAGAGAGAGAGAGAGAGACAGACAGACAGACAGACAGACAGAGACAGAGACAGAGAGAAATTTTGTAAATATGTTTCTTGTTTATGTACTCAACCATAAATACATAAGTTAAAAATGAATACACGTTCTTTTTTTATTATCCGACGAAATTGGCGAGAAAAATGGTAGATTTAATTTCAAAGGTATGATCAAATAAAACAATGATAATGGTTTTTTAAAAAATCTAATGATATTTCTTGGCAATTTATAAAACATCAGATGCGGGATAAATGTTAAAAAATCACACATCTTAATATTAATGTATTTTTAATTTATGTTTTAATTTTAAAATATTTTTTCGTTATCAAGGATTTTATGTCCAGTTTACCAGCAAAAGTCGAAATTATAATTTGTTGGCACTCAAGAAATTATTACATACTTTTGTCAACTGAGCAGCAAAGAAAAAAAATCATGGTGATAATTGAAATGTTTCAAAAAAAAAAGTTAACTTACCTTAAGCCCTTTGAAATTTTCCACAATTTTAAAAAATTAAATACTTTCATTTAGTTCTGGTGTTGTAAATAAAAAATGGAGAGTGGAGATAAGATTTCAGCGTCGAGCTGCTGGGGGGGGGGAACAAAAACAAAAAACCAAATAAATAAAAGAAAAGAAAGCAGACGACAGCTCTTTTGCTACTTTCTGATTGGTCAATTTCATTTTGCTGTTTTCTGATTAGTCAATTTTATTTGGCTGCTTTCTTATAAATTATTTACTACGATTAACCTAGATGTGGCACAAGGCCATTGGTATAGGGCGCTCAATGAGAATCGAACTTACTAACAATGGTCTGCTAATCTTTTTTGCTAATCATTACACCATGTGAAAGCCTTGCTTGCTTCTTATGTATTTTTATTTATCCTATTATAGGCTTTTTCGACTTTAAAAGGTAAAAAAATAAAAAATAAAAATAAAAAATAAATAGATGAATCGTATAAATAAAATAACTTTTAAAATCATAACCATAACGAAATATAGCTAATAATTCCCAGGAAAACAAATACTATATAAAAATACTATACGTTTGAAAATGGAATAAAAATGTTTTGGAGGAAGACTTTTCGGAGGAACCAATATCAAAAAAAAAAAAAAAAAGAAAAAAAAAAAAGAAAAAAAAAAAGGAAAAATAGAAAAAACAAGAAACAATCTTAGTTTTACAGAGTAATCCTGGTGACGTAATATTTACTAAGCTTAACTTAGTTTGGTTCGGTATCGGTGTCTTTGTTTAAATGCATATCAACCGTCGTGGGTTATTTAAAACCAAAGATATCGTTACAAAAGAACAGCAGTGGTAATATTTAGCTGGGGGATATAATGGGGCTTATACCTTTCACAGGGGCATTAGATTGATAGGGAATGTAATATTGCGACTGGAGTTCGAACTCTCTCCTGACGCGGTCCACAACACCATGGCGACTCCCCTGGGTTTAGTTTGAGAGAAAGGAAGAAATATAGAATTAACAAGTGATGGTCTGTCTTCTAGCTCAGCTGGATAATTATTAACCCGTGATAAGCGATCGTTTAAAGCTAAATGTAGTTGAAAAATTGACTTGAAAATCTATGTCATCATTTGCATAATGTTAGGGAAATCTTAAAAGTGCCTTTAAAGATTACTCATTTATTGCTGTAGCATATAATTTAGAAGATATTGGAAAAGTTTGAAGCTGGGAAAATGGGTTCCGGTTACAATGTTTTAGTAAAACTGTTACGATGTATGAAATTTCAGCAGAAAGAACTTCGTATTTTTGTTTGGCGCGTAAATTAATTTGACTGTTAGGGTCGACGCATATTTTCACCCAAAGAGGATGACTTATGCTATTCATCCCGGACCATTTTTCTGGGCAGCACCAAATTGGGGAAGGCCCGCCAAACACTCTCTTCCCCAGGACAGACGTAATTACTGTCCGCTCTCCTTTTAGCAGCAGCATCATGACACCATGAGGAAAGCCATCTAATTTATGGACCTCTTCAGTCTATTCTTTTAGACCAAGGGTTCCCAGTTGATTATGAATTAGATGAATTCAATCCGCCTCACATAGGAACAACTTTAAGTCGCCTTCAACTTTGGCTATGTCGACTGCGACGCAAAATTCCGCTCGCTCAGACATCCAACCACTTCATCCCTGGGCGACATTTTCTGGCAACATTCACACTTTTCTCCCCAAACGACCAGGACCACACATTCATGAACGACGACAACGTTCCTGTCCTCAACCAGCAAACACGACCTGTGGCGGCCATATCTCACTCACACGTTCAACTATGCCTTAACCTAGCGACGCACATTTCTCTCAGGCAAATAGCTGCTAAAATTCCTTCTCAACTCCATAACTCTTTCCTTCCTTCTTTTCTTCCTTCCTACGAGACTTGCAGTATAAACGTAACCCTTTATTCCACGCTGCCATTAAAAACTAACATAAAAACCTTACAGCATCTTCGTCTTCCCTCTCCTTTATTTTCCAATCACATTTAGCGAGAAAATAACAACGTAACAACACTTAACAATATTTCTTCACTAAATAATATTACGTTTTCTTATGCTGTATTTAGATAAAGTGTTATATACTTATGATATCAATTATTATTAATAATACAGCCAACCCTGTCGTTTACGATACGAATGGATTTATTTCTTTCGGCCTTCCGTTCTTGCCAACATGAGGAGATAGACACAAATCATAAAAGCCTATGCTAAACATACTATGCTGACCACCCACTCCACGCACGGCGCATCTTGTGGAGTCTAAGATCTCAATTCATCTTTACCAGTCGAGACCAAAAATTATCTCTTTTGATCAGATCCGAAAAACTCAACCCGCACGCTTTAACGGTCGAACCTCAACTCTAGTCTTTTTCAAAATTCTCAGGATCATCCCTTCCGGGTACGACGTCAACCACCCACTCAATTCACTCCAGCTCCATTTTCTGTTTGGGAGTTTATTATGAGAGATGATGATTGTCATATCCTTTTCACACGGGCATGCGAGTGTACCATTTGACTTGGGTGTCCTCGTGGTGTAATGGTTAAAGCGATGAACTGCGGAATCGTAGTACGCGAGTTCGTACTCCAGTCGCGCTATTACGTTCACTTTCCGGCAAATACCCTTGGGAAAGGTATGAACCCCTTATTCTCCCTCCAGCTATGGGTAAATAGTAGGACGGACTAGGTTCTTCAGCCTTGGTTAGGCAACTAGTCTAGGAGAAGGAAAACTCTGAATTCAAAACCTGTTAAACTCCGCTTAAAAATTGACTTTGTGTCATATCCTGCCCGAGCGGAGGGGTTGGTAAATAGTACCATTTGACTAGGACACCTTATTGGGATTTTACCCGTTGAAAATATGACAAAATCTACATCTGCAGTGTAAGGAAAAATCAGGCTTACCGTAGCACGAAACATGACTAGAGAAAAGGAACAAGGCAACAATTCGGTTGGAAAAGGGGGTTATATTTAGAGAAATATTTAGAAAAAGAAGAAAAGAAAAATAATTACAAAAAGAGGTGTTTTCTGCCGACTTATCTACAGCATTCGTCTTTGTAACAGTTCTTTTAGTTCCATGTAGTTTTGGTGGTGGCTTGTCTTTACAGATTCAAAGGCTTGAAGGTGGAGAATTCAGGGTCCCCATGTGCGTAGAGTATCCTTGTATGTAGCACCACATGGACTCGTAGCCTGTTTCGGCAGCAGTGAAGATTCCGTGTTATATCGTTGACGTCAGAGGGCGAAAAGGAATGTTAGTTTGAAGGACGCGTGCACATATGGTGGTACGGTAGATGTGCTGATAGCGGCCCGTGATTGGTTGTTTTCAGCCAATCACGGGGTACGTAAAAGTGACTCCGTAAATAATTTCTAATAACCAGAACCAAGAAACACCGAGTAGTTCAAAGCCTTACCGAATTCAATACTAAAATATAATTAACAAAAAATGATAATGTAATCAATCATTACCTTAATTATATAACAAAAGTTTAGGTGATGTTTAAGTTCTGCCTACTTCCGCCTAGCTTGTATTCGCGCTAGTTTTTGACTAAAATTTTAATTCCCACTGATTTCTGTTTGTTACAAGTGTATTTTGTGATCCTATGCTAGTTACGGAGCCCCATGAGGTGTGACTACTAGTCACAGTACTTGTTGTGGCTGTTGTGTTCGTGACTACCACATTAGCTTCGGAGTGTTTGCTTTGTCAAGTCCTTCTGTGCCCACGCTTGAGAGGTCCACGAAGGGAGGTTGACACAATTCAGCTGGGTCTTCTTCTGACGGTCAGGTAATATGAGTGGCTAGATTGTCTAGTAACTTAAAGAATAGAGAAAATCTGTTGTTTACAAATAACAAAAATTTTCTTTTATTGAAACAAGTTTGAGAGACAAAAAATAACAAGCCTTGAAAAGATACTTATTTTAAGGATCTTTTTGACATATATATATATATCAATTTTCATATTAGTTGTCTAAATTTCTGAGATTAAGTTTGTTGATTTTCATCATTAAGGGTTTTCGTACTATTGTCTTCATCTTTATTGTTGTTTCCACAACGTTTCGGCCTTCTTCAGGTGTTTGTCGAACTCGGGAACCTTCACGGAACTTCGAACTACGTCCCTTATTGAATCCACGGGGGTCACCTGTTCTGATTCCGTTAGCCATAACGTATTCCTGTATTGTTACTCGCCAGTAGTGAGGATTGAACCTGCAACTTCCAGATGAGTGTCTCCTTTGAAGCTTAGGAAACCAACGCTTCTAACGCCATGTGTCCTGCTGGACAATTCAGAGTGAATTTTTGGGACTTATAAACTTAATGTCCTTACCTGACTAGAATTACTACTATTATGTATGATTTATTTACCTGTGCTCATATTCAGATTTTTTTTTTCATCAAGCCTTCTTAATTATCGGTTCCCATATTGTATTTAACTCTATACTTGGTCTACTCAGCAGGTCATTGTAGCCCAACATATGCGCTGATTCCTTAAGGCGTCTAATCCTCCAATGTTCAGCACTATTAATGGCGTAACGGCGTAACGGTTATAGGTGTTGGTTCCCTAAACTTCTAAGGAGACAATCATCTGGAGGTTGCAGGTTCAATCCTTACTACAGGCGAGTAACAATACAGGAATACTTAACACTTGTACCCGGTTATGGCTTACGGAATCAGAACAGGTGACCCCCGTGGATTCAATAAAGGACGTAGTTTGAAGTTCCGTGAAGGTTTCCGAGTTCGACAAACACCTGAAGAAGGCCAGAGGACATATCGGCCGAAACGTTGTGGAAATAACAATAAAGATGAAGACAATAGTACGAAAACCGTTAATGATAAAAAATAATTTTCATATATTTCATAAATTTTAATTTTTACATATCAATTAAGTAATCAATCGCACGTCGTGTCACATTTTTTATCTTCTTCAATTTGTTATATTTTCACATTTCACCACTTTATTTATTCATCATGGATAACTCTTCGGGTTATTTAACTAACTTGATTCATTCAACCGTTTCTTACCCAGTCGGTTGGGAGTGTAGAATACACCGCCTGCACCGTTGCAGAGGGGTAATACCCCCCTAACGAGTATCCTGGATATGACATTAAACAATCTGATGGTGAGATTCCAGTAATCCTGGAGCTTTGGGGAATGTGGAGCACTCCTTCATTGCCATCGCTCATAGGTCCACTCTGGTCCGGAGTTGTAGCACCTGATTGGGCCCTATCTATGAGTCAAATAGAACTAAACTGCGTACTTACGCTAAACTAAATTACTTGAAATAGGCCTGTTTTCACATTTATACGGCTTACTTATGCTAAACTGAATTGTTTGAAATGGAACTATTTTTTTAAATATTAAAACTGTACTTACGCTCAACTGAATTGTTTAATATAGAACTGTTTTGATATTTAACTGTGTGTAAACAAAAACTATACATATACTAAACTGAATTGTTTGAAATAGAACTGTTTGAATATACTGATAGCTTGAAATAGAAATGTTTTGGACAATTAAACTGTTTACTTATGCTAAAATGAATTGTTTGAAATAGAACTGTTTGTTGTATAAAAATGGATTTGGCATTGAATAACCTACAAAATTTGATATGCTATAAAACCCAAACAAACAAACAAACAATAGTTCCACATGAACTGATAAAAAGGAACATGGGGTCATTTTTCCTTGCCCAACACAGAAAGAACATAATTTTTTCCACAAAAAGCCATCAGTGAAGTGAATTTGATACCAGAATCCAAAATCAATGAAAACTGGAATTAGACTTAATAGACTTTACCTTTGTAATTTATTACAATTTGAGTGGGCGATTGAACTTTGTATCAGTTTAAATGTCCTATATTTATAATGAGAGTGTACTTTTATATATGGTGGAAATAGAAAGGCTAAAATCAATGAAAGGGGATTAAGAAGATTTGGTTGGTTTTTATTTGGTTTTTAGTTTGGTTTCGTAAGTTGTGGGTATTTGGGTTTATATATCTAACTCCATTGTTTCCTTTCTTCTTTTCCCCATTTAACTTGTTAGCGTCTTCTGTGTCAGTAGAAGGCTACAAAAGAATTACTGAAGGAAGGAAGAAAAGAGACTAAGATACCTTTTAGATTTCAACTTTATATTTGGGTTTCGTACGGCTACTCTGTAGCGAGGAGATATCGTCCTGACTATTAGAGAACAGTCGCGTCTCCTAAATAAGGTATTTAAATGCATTTGTCGTTTTCGGTGTCTGATAAGTCCAAATTCAGTGTGGTCATGTCTTGTGGGTGTTTTTAATATTGGCTGCTGCTAGAAGAGACATGGTCTTAAGCCAAGTACGAGACTTGGGCGGACACGTGCGCTACCTGCAAGCAGCCGAGAGAAAGAAGGTCCATCTAGTATCAATGGTAAAGCTCAAGTGAGTTTGAAGGTCTACATGTGGGAGAAGGAGCTTGCGTGCCGCTAAGAGGATCCTTGGTTTTCCCACCTGCTGTTGGAGAGAAGGAGGTATTTCCAATCCAAGTGGTCACTACTAAATGAGAGTTTCTTTCTTTAGCCAGAAAGTCTGTTTTCAGACATGCGCAGATTTCGCTTCCTGTCAGAGGCTTCTGGGAACTGCCCACACCCTTGGACTCATTTTATATTTTTGCTTTTATTTCTTTCTAACCCGACTCTTCAAACAATATAATTGTGTATAAATTATTAGTATTAGATAGGTATACTTGATATCATATAACTGTATAGAAATAATTCAACGAATAGTTAGTTTAAGCTATCTTTGTTTACTAAGGATTACTATCATTAGTTACTTGAAACCATACAACTGTGTGCAAACAAATGACAGTTATTGAACAGAAATAATAACTGGAAACTATATAATTATTAGAATTAGATAAGAATACTTGAAACCATATAATTATTGGATTTAAAATTTCAAACCATATACTTATAGGTGGATATGAATACTTGGCGTAATGGCGAAAGTGCTGAACTGCAGCCTCGAAGTAAACGAGTTCGAACTCCAGTCGCGTTATTACGTTCACTTTCGAACTAATAATCTTGACAAAGGCATGAACCCACTTATCCTTATGGTTTAAACAGTATCACCGCTGTTCTTCTACGAGGGCGATTTTGGCATTAAATAACTCACGAAGGTTGACATGTCATTAAACAAAGAAACCCACCAACCGAACTTTAAACCATACAACTATGTGCAAATTATTTGTATTATATGGGAATACTTGATCTCATGAAACTATGTGCAAATTTTTTGTATTACAAATAATTAATTGAAGCTATATTTAAAAAACCAAAATGGCTTCCGAAGAAATAGATCCACGACCTCACAAATATTAACCATCCGTAGAATCCTTGAAGGTGTACGGGCACAAAACCTACAAGCGACATTAATATTTGTTGACTTTACCAAGGCTTTCGATTCCATTCACAGAGGAAAGATGGAACAAATCCTACTAGCGTACGGCATACCTAAAGAAACCGTAGCGGCAATAACGATTCTCTATAGAAACACTAAAGTAAAAGTACGATCACCAGATGGAGACACAGAATACTTTGACATTGTAGCAGGAGTACTACAAGGGGACACGCTGGCCCCGTACCTCTTTATCATTTGTCTAGACTACGTACTTAGAACATCGATTGACAAAATCAGAGAGAATGGCTTCGAACTGACGAAGAAAAGAAGCAGAAGATACCCCGCAACAACAATTACCGACGCTGACTACGCTGATAACATAGCGATACTGGCAAATACACCTGACCAAGCCGAAACACTACTGCATAGTTTGGAACGAGCAGCAACAAGCATAGGCCTCTATGTTAATGCACACAAAACGGAATATATGTGCTATAATCAAACGGGGGACATCTCCACTCTAGAAGGAACCCCTCTTAAACTAGTAGACAAATTCACATACCTAGGAAGCTGCTATATGGCTGCACTACATGGACGCTAACAAAACGGCTGGAGAAGAAGCTAGACGGCAATTACACAAGAATGCTACGTGCAATCTTAAACAAGTCCTGGCGGCAACACCCCACAAGACACCAACTGTACGGCCACCTGCCCCCTATCACGAAAACTATTCAAGTTAGACGAACCAGACATGCAGGACACTGCTGGAGAAGCAGGGACGAACTCATAAGAGATGTACTCTTATGGATCCCCACACATGGCCGTGCAAAAGCAGGACGACCAGCACGAACATACATTCAGCAGCTATGTGAGGATACAGGATGCTGTCCTGAAGACCTACCTAGGGCGATGAACGATAGGGAGGAGTGGCGAGAGAGGGTCAGGGATATCCGTGCTACCAGCGCGATATGATGATGATGATGATATTTGTCTACTAAGGATTTTTTTTTAATTACTTAAAACTGTGTTCAAACGATTGGCTA
The DNA here is from genome assembly GCA_963585895.1 of Sepioteuthis lessoniana. Taxonomy (NCBI): domain Eukaryota; kingdom Metazoa; phylum Mollusca; class Cephalopoda; order Myopsida; family Loliginidae; genus Sepioteuthis; species Sepioteuthis lessoniana. Next base: position 23,033,496 of record OY757926.1, read on the forward strand.
TTATTAAATAGAAACAATTACTGAAAACTATATTGTTATTGGCATTAGATAAGAATACTTGAAACCATAAAACTGCGTGTAAGTTATTAGTATTAAATAGGAATACTTGATATCATATGTCTAGAAGGAAGGACGAACTCATGTGACGTTCTCATATGGATACCTTTCAAGGAGAAGTGCCAATGTTGGCTGACTAGCAAGAACTTCCCCACATCAGCTCTGTGAGGACATCGGATGTAGTTTGGGACACCTACCGCGAGTGATGGACGATAAGGACGAAAAGAGAGAGAGAGAGAGAGAGAGGATCAGGGAAATTCGTGCGAGCAGTTCGACTTGATGATGATGATGATGATGATATCATATATATGAGTGCAAACAAATAATTAGAGACAAATATATAGCCCAGTCGGCTGGGGCTGTAGAATACACCGACTGCACCTCTGGAAATGGGTAAGACCTCCACCCTACGAGTGTCCTGATATGACACTAAACAATCTAATTGTGCGGTTCCAGTGATGCTGGAGCTTTGGGGAATGCGGAGCACTCTTCATTGTCATTGCTCCCTGGTCCACTCCTTGCCCAGTCGGCTGGGGCGATAGAATACACCGACTGCACCTCGTCAGAGGGGTAAGACCCCCCCACCTCTAACGAGTGTCCTGGATATGACACTAAACAATCTGATTGTGAGGTTCCAGTAATGTAGGATATTTGGGGAATGCAGAGTACCCCTTTATTACCATCGCTCCCAGGTCCACTCTGGCCCGGAATGGTAGCACCTGATAGGGCCCTATCTATGGGTTAAATAGAACTAATGGCATACTTATGCTAAGCTGAATTGTTTGACTAAACTGAATAGCTTGAAATAGAAATGTTTTTTCACAATTAAACTGTACTTACATTTAAACTGCGTACTTATCCTAAACTGAATTGTTTGAAATAGAACTATTTTCATGAACTGTACTTACATTTAAACTGGGTGCTTATGTTAAACTAAATTGTTTGAAATTGAACTGTTTTTGACATTGGAACTGTACTTACACTAAACTGAATTGTTTAATATAGAACTGTTTTGACATTTAACTGTGTAAATAAAATTTGTATTTATACCAAACTTAATTAGCTGAATTAAAACTGTTTAACGAAGCTGAATAGCTTGTAATAGAAATATTTTTGACAATTAAACTGTGTATTAATGCTAAACTGAATTGTTTGAAATAGAACTATTTGCATTAAAATGGATTTGGCATTGAATAACCTACAAAGGTTGATATGCCATAAAACCCAAACAACCAACCACCAACCAGAGACAAATAAAAAATGCAATTTTAAAAATACCATTATTTCGGCATTAAATAACACATAAGGTGTTGATATACCATCAAACAAATAAACATATTAGATGGGAATACTTGATATCAGATAAATAAGTAAAGTTGGCGACCTTAGTCGAGGGTGACCCAAAAGCTCCCTTTTCAATAGCTACTACACCGAAGTGTAGAAGAGGGCGCTACTTTTTTTCCTGGATTGCTCAACTTTACCCTTGATCCTTATCTTACAATGCTGAGTGTTAAGCAAAGAGGCATCAAGTACCATTTTTTGAGTCTTTGGTATGACTCGACCTGGGATTGAACGCCGGCCTCCCGGGCCATTGACGAACACTATACTTAATATTATATGTATGTGTTTAAGTGAATAGAAAAATATTTCAAAAAATTAAGAAAATGCAATGAAAATTTTTTTCGTCATCGAATAATCCATAAGGTGAATTGCAAGACTTAGAAATTTTTTTGAAACAAGGAAAATTGGTTCCCCATAAAGTTACAGAAACGAACAGCGTTCAGTGTTTAGATATGTCTTTTCATATTTGTTTGTGTGGGATTACCTTTCTTGTCCGCCAAAGAGTTCTGCAAATAGCCACTTTACAACCAACACTGAAAATTTTGTAAACTACACACAACTCTTTATGGATTCATCCTGTGTTACATTGACATTCTTGTATCCATTCTATTAAGTTTACTCACGTAATAAGATATATTGTTCATTTGTCGCGAATTGTTCTCGCATTCAATCTATCGAGGAAACTACATTCTTGTAGCCATTCTATTAAGATTACTTACGCTAAAGAATATGTTGTTCATTCGTCGTGAATTGTTCTCGCACTTACCTGTACGTGGAAACTACATTCTTGTAGCCATTCTATTAAGATTACTTACGCTAAAGAATATGTTGTTCATTCGTCGTGAATTGTTCTCGCACTTACCTGTACGTGGAAACTACATTCTTGTAGCCATTCTATTAAGATTACTTACGCTAAAGAATATGTTGTTCATTCGTCGTGAATTGTTCTCGCACTTACCTGTACGTGGAAACTACATTCTTGTAGCCATTCTATTAAGATTACTTACGCTAAAGAATATGTTGTTCATTCGTCGTGAATTGTTCTCGCACTTACCTGTGCGTGGAAACTACAATCTTGTATCCATTCTATTAAGTTTGTCCACGCAATAAAATATATGGTATTTGTCGCGAATTGTTCTCGGATCCATTCTATCGAGGAAACTACATTCTTGTATCCATTCTATTAAGTTTACCCACGCAATAAAATGTTGTTCATTCGATACGAATTGTTCTCGCATTCATTCTGTTTGAGGAGACTACACCCAAACAATATTACCCCACAAACAATCCATATTGTTGCTCTAACAGTTTTTTCTGTTAGCGTGAGTTGTGGTACCCAAAGACGACAAACATACAAAATCAACCATCAGTTGTCGATATTATACTCGACACAGAAAAGTGCCCTTTTTTTGATAGTATTACCATCGATATTCAAATCTCGTTATGATTCATAAACTCTTCATCTCAATCAAAAAATAAAACTGTCTGTGAGCAGTTTGAGGCCACTGACCGGTAGACGTAGTGGTGAGCAATCCCACGACAAAGAATTAAACTTTTTTTGACCAATCGGAAGGCACTGTAGACTAAAGCTGTGGATGCATTCTTGATCTCATCAAAATCATATAAATAACAACTTGCATTCTATAAATCGAGTAGTTCTCATTCTCGCAATCCCCGTGCGTCTTTGACAGACTGTAGCTTCTTTGCTAGCCTCAACATCCAGGCACGAATAATGCTCAGAACATATTATTATAGGACCTAAACACTTTACGCCTCATATGCACGAAGGATAACCCCAAACACGTTTTCTATGAGCTTCTTAAGAATTTAAGGGCATTAGTCCAAAAATCAACGTAATATGGTAACTTGGGTTCCAACTCACTTACAACGATGTCATAGTCCAGCACGTTAGCCATGACGCTACGGAGACTCTCAATTACAATGAGCATCTTTTAATGGTTCTTTAGAGAAAAGACATTTCTTTTGTCAAATAAGCTGACTGGTGATTTTTGAACATGCTGTCCACATGTTGCTAAATTGACGCTGCAAATGATCGTTAAACTATGATAGAATGTTCTTCCGTATGCAGCCAATTCTCCTGTCAGTTTAGTTTCAGCCTTGATACAGCCCTTTTTTTTATCAGCTTGGGGTTTAAATGAGTTGACGATATCGAAAGTTTAATCATATCTAAGCAGAAATCAGTTTTACGATGAGGTTACGTTAGTTTCTGATAATCCGTCCTTTTTTTGCAAAATGACTTTTTCGATGATTGTTGGGAAGCAACCAAATAAATTCTAATACCGACACGAGTGAATATTTCTTTTTGGTGTTAACTTGTGGAGATGCCCGTGGTGTAATCGTTATCGTCGTTGAAAATGGACTCGAGTTCAAATCCTAGAGGAGACTGATTGCATTTCACATAGCACTAATACCCTTGGGAAAGGTGTGAATCTAATTATTCTCCCTCCGGCTATGGGTAAATAGTAGGACAGACTGGTTTTTCAGCCTTGGTGAGGTAACTAGTCTAGGAGAAGGAAAACTCTGAATTCAAACCTGTTAAGCTCCGCTTAAAAATTGACCTTGTGTCATATCCTGCCCGAGCGGAGGGGCTGGTAAATATGGTTAACTTCACCCTAACGGTTCCTACTACCCTTAGTCAGAGTGGATCCGGGAGTAATGCCAATGAAGTAGTAATTCCCCCTCCCCAGACCTTCAGAACCGGAGTCTCACCTCAGGATGCTGCTCCATGTCATATCCAGGATACCCACTTTTATTTGGGTATTTGTCTTCTGCAGATGACACAGTCGACTTTTTTTTGTGATCGCCAACAAGGTGATCACAAAAGATCTGGAAATGGTATGAAAGGTTGCATTAAAATTTTTCCTGAAATATAAAGTCATAAAATGCTAAATAGCTTTAATGTTACCGCCTTGTCGACAGCAGAATATACCTCTGTATGGCTGTAAAAAAAAACCCTACTCTCACTCCCACACAAGGTCACCAGTTGGCTGTTGGTGGTGACTCTTAATGCTTCAGTACAGGATCTTGATGGCTGAGTAGTCCGTGACCCAGCAATTAAAGTGGTCATGTCACCTGTAACATTTTACTTTGACCCTTACAATGCTTGAAGGGGTTGAATAAGAAAAAACAAAACAATAACATAAAAAATAGAAATAAAAATAAGATAAACAAGAAATAAAATAAATAAATACAAAAATAACAATTTCTCAGGTGACCTCTAACAAGAAGCGAAATCTGCGCAGGCTTAAAATGATCGACTTCCTAGCGCAAAAAAGAAACTCTTTCTAAGTTTCCTTTACCCTTCTCGACTGAACGGACGCTCCTTTTTCTCTAGACGGCCAGTTGGAGCGCACATGTCAGTTAAGGTCTCTGGACTAGCAGTGCGTCGTATCTCCTGCTTGTAGCAGCGTCAAGTGAAGATACCGTTTGACCACAAATACACATGGCAAACTCTCACACCTGTTATAGATAAGCGTATAGTTGCAAGAGACAATGGACGAAAGGAATGGATCTAATTTCGTTTATTTTTGAATAAGTAAAAGTTGTTATGTCAGAAGAGATACAGGCTCTCTTCTTCCACCAGATACGAGTCAGGACGTGAGCGAGTGTGAGTCGTTTTCGAGTGGCTGGTAAGCTATAAGCCGACTCGGTCTAATGTTGGAATGCTGGGCTTGATTGATAGAGCGTCAGTGTTATTTGGTCTTGTTCGAATACGACGCATGACGATTATCTCTCCCGAGGTTCCAAGGAGTCGACTGACTTTTTTGAATTTTTTTTGAGCGTTTTATAGCCACGTTTGGGGTTGAATCGGCCCCAAAAACTTTGGGGGGGAAGTTCATGTTTGGTTGAAAAAAGGACCTTCTTAATTGTAAATTAATTTTTACTTTTCAAATGGATGGATGCGCGGAGCGTACCTGCGCAGCGACGAGTTTTATTCATTTTGATTTCAGCCATCGTCCAGACAACATCCGGTTAATGTTAACTTTTTTCAACTGAAATGTACACTCGTAGTGTTTTTTTATTAGTTTTTAGCAAGAGTTTTTGTAGGATGATTTTAGCTGGAGAGGTTGGTTTGTTAGTAGCGAGGAAGATGGTGTAACGTATGTGTGTTTACGTTGGGTTGTTTCCTCGCTGAGTGTTGTAAGGCCCTCGCTAAGTTTGTCAGAAATAAAAGTAGAATGAAGAAGAAGTAAGATGGCAAAGGTCGAAAGGTGTTTTTATGAATAGGTTTTTATTTGCAGCATAGAATATTGGGTTTGCTTTTGGTGCAGCAAGACTCGTGAAGGGTTGTGAGTATTGAGGCGAAATTGAGTTATGAGAAGTTGAGAAGGTTGTGATGGCAGCGTGTGTCGTCGGACGTGTGAGGGATTGTGTTCGTTGCATTTTTGACGAAAGACATTGTTGCAGTTGTAGGAATTGAACTTTGGATGTCACCGTGAGTTTCGTGTCTGGTATTTGGGGGAGAGTAGGCGTTATCTCCATAGGTGTCAAGGGCGGGATTACGCTCAGTTCGACATAGCCAATTTTGGGGTGACATAAAGTTGTGCCTGTGCGAGGCATGTTGAATGCATCTAATTTATATTCAACTGGGATTCCCCGCAAGGAATCCATGAATTAGATGGGTTCCCTCGTGTGTCCATGTTGCTGCTGCTACTATTTTAGAGCCGCAGTGAGATGTTTGCACTGGGCGGCGTTGTCCAGCTAAAAAGCATCGCTTAATTTAATTGTGTGTAAACAAATAATTAATATCAAATACATTCGAATAACAATACTTGAAACCTTATGACTGTGTGCAACCCCCCCCAACAAAAACAAACAAACAAAACAAAAACAAAACACAAAACAAACAAAAAACAACAAAACTGACTAATCTGTGGCTAGTTTAAAAATAATTATATCTACAAACTGTTCAACTGATTAATGTTTGACAGGATTATTAGTGTTAAATAGCAATACTTGAAGCCATTTAACTGTGTGCAAACAAATGACCTCTAATTCGTTTAAAAATATCATTCTATACAAATTATTCACACACACACACACACACACTCACATATATATATATATATATATATATATATATATATATATATATTAGTTTTTATATAATTCACTTTATCATGCTTTAATTCACGCTTATCTGCGACCACTAGTTTCATGCCGTCTTCACACGGCAATCATCAGGCAGAATATATATATATATATATATATATATATATATATATATATATATATATATATTTCTTTTAAAAAAAAAAACCGGTCACATTAGGATTATAAATTTATTTCCATCCTGTTATGGGTTTTGATAAAAAAAAACAACTAACAGGACTTCTTCAGATCTTATGGATAAAATAATAACAGGATGGAAATAAATTTATAATCCTAATGTGACCGGTTTTGTTTTTTTCTAAAAGAAATTATTGCTCTGTAATGTCAGTTACATTGAGCTCTTTACCAGGAAAATTTAAATGTTCGCTCTTGAATAGTTTTCTTGTCCTGATGGAATTACTCCCAACTCCAGTTTAACTGAACCGAATAATACTATATATATGTGTGTGTGTACAAGATTCGGCATAAAATGGCCCATGTGTGTTGATATTCAATTAAACCAAATAACCTAATCTTAGATGCAATGATAATATTTTTCTTTTTCTTTTTTTTTTTTTTTTTTTGCTTGTTTATGATAGTGTCATAATTAGTGTGATAAAAAAATCGTAGATGAGTCATCGTTTTGTTTCTTTCCCTTTTTCGTTCTCAAAAGTCAAAACTTGTTGCCCTGCGTTGCTGGGTACTTTACTGAACTAAGTATATTTGGTGAATATTGATAGATTTTTCCTTTTATGTATTTTCATAAGTTTAGCAGAAGACGAGTGCTATGCAGTACCAGTAAAAATCGAACTCATTAATCACCGTTTACTAGCATCGTTAATTTATTACATCGTATCTAGCGCTTTTAGTTATCAAAGGGAGATAATTATGTATATATTTTTTACAGAATTATTTACCTTTGTTGTTATTTGTACAGTGAGACACTTAAAACTTTTTCATAAGTGCCGGTCGTTATATCAACCACATACGAAAAATTGAGCATCTCTGGTGATGTAATGGTTAGCGAGCTAGACTAATAAACCTTCACGAATTCAAGTCTCACTGGGAGGGCCATTCATGATCTAAGCAAAAAGCTTAATAGGAGCATGTCCTCCTGGTGTAATGGTTAAAGCGATGGGCAGCGGAATCGTAGTAAGCGAGTTCGTACTCCAGTCGCGCTGTTACGTTCACTTTCGGGCAAATACCCATGGGAAAGGTACGAGCCCCCTTATCCATTTAGCTATGGGTTAAATAGTACCACTACTGTTCTTCTAGGAGAATAGCTTTGGCATTAAATAACCTACAAAAGTTGATATGCCATTAAACAAAGAAACCAAACCAAAAAGCTTAATAAATTATTATCAGATATTAGAAATAAATAAAGTATAAAAATAGAAATTAATTTTCTTATGGTCGAAACAAACTTTTTGCGATGAAAAGAAAGTAAGTTTTTTTTTTTTTTGTATGTCTTAGTTATTCCAGTGGTAAAGTTTTGAAATTGAAACTATGGTTGATTTTAACGGCATGTCAACGCGTCAGGTGTATTTTATGCCTAGAGGTTAGAGAATGATAAATTGTATGTTTATATTAATATTTTTAGTGTCGATTAAGTTTCTTTGTCAAATGGCTTATCAATCTTTGTCAGTTATTTAATATCAAAGTCAACCTTGTATGTATGTATATATTTAACAACCCCTTCCCACGGATACATGGTCAATTTTTAAACGAAGTTTAACAGGTTTAAATTCAGAGTTTTCCTTCTCCTAGACTGGTTGCCTAAACAAGGCTAAAGAACCCAAGTGCCCTCCCCTACACATCAGTGTAGTAGCTATTGAAAAGAGAGCCTTCGGGTCACCCTCGACTAACGTGGCTAACTTTACTTATTTAGAGGAAGAATAATTGGATGCATACCTTTCCCAAGGGTATAAGTGCTATGCGAAATGCTATCTGCTTCCTCCAGGATTTGAACTCGTGTGACTGTGTGCATTTTCTACAATGATAACTATTACAAAGTCAAGCTTGTAGAAGAACAGTAAGTTTGCCGTCAGTAGTCGAGGAGTGACCACCGGCTCTTTTTTCAACAGTGTAGGGGGACATGTATTTATGGTAGATATGTTTAGTCCCCCCAAATTTAATGTTAATGAAGTTTATGTTTAGGTTAAGGTTTAGAAAAAGGTAGAATAGGCATAATATAGGCACATGGATAAAAGTAGTAAATGAAGGAAGCCAATTTTTATATTTGGTTGCATGTTCTCATCACGTTGGAAGGTTAGCATTTTGTAGAATGTGGTGACCTGTATTTAGTATTTAAGTTCCCCCATAATTTTATGTTAAAGTTTTGTATAGTGTTTAGTTTAGTGTTTAGAAAAAAGGTAGAATAGGCATAATATAGGCACATGGATAAAAGTAGTAAATGAAGGAAGCCAATGAATGAAGGATATGAAACGGCGCGGACAAAAGGAACATTCAAAACAAGGCGACGAACAAAACAAATTTATACACTATAATAAAACAGACATTGATACATAAAAAATAGTCGTGTGTGTATGTGTGTGTGTGTGTGTGTAACTAACACAACTAAACTACAAAAAGGTTAATGACGGAAACGTCCTATTAAGTTGGATTACATATTTAAATGTCTTTCTTTTTGTGGTTCGAAACAGTCGGTTTCTCTAAGACTGGAAAAAGTCTCTTAGTCAATGTATATTGAAGAAATGAATGTCTGCGAGGCTTATCCATTTTTTTGCTTTCAACTCCGTTGGTGAATAAGAAGAGTGTCACCCAAAAGAGAGTGTGTGTCAGCGCTGCAATGGAAATTGTAAAAAAGAGAAAGAGTGTTTGAAGACGACTTATTTATAGAAAATACGTGTCTTGGAAGTGGCTCCAAACGCAGGACGAAATTTACGCGCGGACGTAGTTTTAAGCAGGTCACGTGGTTCTCCTGGCCAATGGTTTCCCGAGACTGAATATGTGTGCGTCCGCCATCTTTGTCGTGGGAACAAGTGGCATACCGCCCAAATTAAATTATAGGAGTGTAAAGTCCTATAATAGATACTACACCGAGGTGTGAGGGAGGGCGCTACTCCTTTACCTGGATTGCTTTACTTACCCTTGATACATACCTTATAATTCTGAGTGTTAAACAAGAACGCATCAAGTAACATTTTTTGAGTCTTTGGTATAATTCAACCTGGGATTGAACCCCAGTTTCTCAGACCATTGTGTTATATCAAGCGCATGGTTGCAAGGAAAGGACAAAACACAGAGTTGCAAATCAAAAATGAAGACAAGTGAAAAATTTAACAATTATATTAACAAACAAGAAACAAAAGGTTCAGACTATTGTGTTGGGGAATATGAAAATGTCTGTGAAATTGAGAAGAAAATGTTCATAGTTGTATTAATAGGAACGTGTTAATTTTAGGAAATTTGATGTGTGTTGAATGGTAGTGAACATCGGGAAATAAAATGTTCGAAAATTTGTGTTGGCAGGGGTGAGTCACAGACTTACGCGGTCAACCAAAGTTTATGTCGACAGGGAAGCAGAAACGTCGGCGTTGAAAAGGTGGAATGTAGATGAGGCGGTGATTCTCGGGTCATTCGGTTTCCATCAAAGGCCGCAGTAAAAAGAATAAGAGGAATTTATGTTAAATGTCGTAGACGTTGCGGTCGATTTTCTCTCGAGTTCTCAGAACCGACTGACTTTTGAAATTTCGTTGACTATTTTTATTGTCACATTTGGGTCGAATCGGCTCCAAAACACATTGGAGGGGAAGGTTGCTGATTGGCTGCGGGATCTTTTAAATAGTAAATATGAAGTTACACTTCAACCAGATTGTTGCGCAGAGCCTACCTGCGTAGCGACGTCTTTTATTCATTTTGGTCTCGGCCATCGTCTAGAACAAATCCGGTTTTTGAAATGCACGTTTGTGGTGTTTCATTTGTTTATTTATTTGTTGGTTTGCCTTTTGAGTTAGTTTGGAATGTATTTGTAAATTTTTGTATAACAACTGGCAAGCGCTCTAACTGTTATAGTAAAATACGCCAAATCTCTTCTGATTCACCCACTTGTTATATAGCAGGATTCAGATATCTCCCGATTTTCGATTTCATTCAAAAAACATACACATGGCGGGAGAAGGGTAGCTTTCGACCGGATGTTAGCCTGACGGCTGCTGCCGAGACAATGAATAAAATGTGTCTTTGCGCAAGAGGCTCCACGCAGAGCTTCCGGGCGAGAATGCAAGAAATTAATTCACATTAACAAAATACCCTTTTTTAGCCAATCATAAATCTTCCCCCTAAAAAAATTCCCAGAACGGGCTTGATCCAAAGGGTAACTACTTAAGCAGCGAAAATCTTCAAAGGTGTCAGAGGGTAAAGAGAAAAACACTCTACGGACATAAGAACTCATCTGAACTCTGACAGATTTTTGACACACCACCTGCTGTGAACAACTGCGAACTTAGCTACAACGCCACCCTATCCACGACTGCTACTACCACCAAGATCATCTGATACCCCTATCACCCTTATACCACCATACCCACCAAGTGAGTTCCTTAACTTATAACATACGTGACTGTACATGAGCTCTGGCTTCACACACACACCTCGATTCACTTTTTCACTTGATATTGTGCGCTACAAATTTGTACAGTTGATTCTTCGCTTTATCGCCTTGTTTTTTCCTTTTGTTAATATAATTGTTTAAAACTTTCAACCTGTTTTTATCTTTTCCTTGTTACCATACGCTAAATAGAACACACTTAACTCTTCACACACCGAACTACAGACCCACAGACATCGACACCGTAGAAGAAAATAACAGCTACCGGATGTTGACCCAACAACAGCCAGTGTCAAACTGAGAAAATCATGGCTTCTGCGCATAGGCTCTGCGCATAGTCTATCCAAAATTCCCAGAAAATTCTCAGTTATAAAAAAAAGTCTATTTTTCAACCAATCATATTTTTTCCACAAGTAGTATTTTCTGGGGCCGGTTTTTGAAGTTGAGAACGTATAAATAGGCCAAACAGAGGTCACACGCCAGTTGAATTGTCGGGCGTCCCGAGAGCGTCAGCTGATAACACCGTCCGACCAGATCAAAGCAACTGCTCGTCGCCGAATAGACAACCCCCGCCAGCCGGCCACATATTTCTTCCGCTTGTTTATTTTATTTATTCAATAAACAAAATAAACTAATCTTCTATTCAGTTTTATTTTTCTTGCAACCACATGCTTGTGTATAACATAACCATTATGCCAATGGACCGGTAAAGAAAAACGGTAGCGGTACTATTAAACCAATTCCAAAGTCAATAAGGATAGCGGTACTATTTAAACGGTAGCGGTACTATTTAAGGGTAGCGGTACTATTTAACGGTAGCGGTACTATTTAACGGTAGCGGTACTATTTAAACGGTAGCGGTAATATTTAAGGGTAGCGGTACTAACCAATTCCTTGAGTCGATAAGGGGGTTCATACGTTTTCCAAGTGTATTAATCCGGTAATTGAGTATAAGAGCGCGACCTGAGTTTGAACTCACTTATTATGATGTTGCAGTCTAGTACGTTAGCCACTAGACCATGAGGAGATCCCTCATTTTTCTTTAGCTTTTTAATTTTTTTTTCTTTTATTTTTTTTACACGTGGTTATATGATATCAAATATTCCTATCAAATACGAATAATTTTCAAACGAATCTACTTAATCCATAGATCGGATACTACCATTTATGGTCGAGGTGGAACTGGGAGTAATGGCAATGAAGGAATACTCCACTTTACCTGGAGTTCTAGAGTGAGAGGAATAGGAGAAGGACTAAAAACGTTATCCAACAAATAATATATATTTTAGATATACACAAGTTTAAAATGGAGTTGATATTATGGGTGTGAATAAAATGAATATAATGCAAATGAATTTGAAAAATGCAGAAACTCCGAGAAGACCCTGAGTGAGCGACACATGCGTAAAAAAAACAAACAAAAAAAAACAAACAAAACAAAACAAAAAACAAACAAACAAAAAGGAACCATCCCTGTGAAAAGGAGATATGCGTTCTCACTTAAGCAGGACCCTTCAGACTGAAAAGATTTTCTTCCACCCGGCTGTTAGTAAGGTAGCACACCTGTCTGCTAAGTCCTCCGGAGCTTCGCATGCAGGTTGTGTCTGCTACCAAAACAAGCAACATAAAAACATCATTGGACTTGACCACACTGAATTTGGACTTATTAACCACCGGAGACGATGAATAAATTACAACACTTTATTTGGAAGAAACGACTATAGTCAAATAGTCCAGGAAGACTACTGAGTAGCCGTGCGAAAATCCAGACAAAATAATGTTTAAATTCGCTTTTCTTCCTTTTCTTCTTTGGCAGCCTTCATAGACAAGAAGATGCCAGCGAATTAAGATTGGGTCAGAAGAAACTAACGGAGTCAGATTTCAAGAACCAAAAACCCAAAATAGACGCCAACACCAAACCAAACCAAACCAAACCAAACAAATAACCAACAAGCTTCTGTAGCTCAATAGTATTTAGAAATCTAAAATACTTTTCTTTTTGGTTGGTGGATTGGTTGGTGTTTTATGGCAGATCGACCCTTGTGAGTTATATAATGCCAAATTTTGTTTATATAAACGAAATGAACTAATTTTTAAATACCGCCATAAAAACAGATTTAAACACAAGATGAAAAATGTTAATAATTGAAAAATTGATAGTAGTAACAATAGTAGGATAAAATTAACCCTATCAGTATTACTATAGGTATTATTGGTTAATGTAATAATAAAGAAAACATAAGTAATAATGATAACGATTTAGTTTGTTGCTTGGTTGGTTGGTTGGGTTTTAGGGCGTACCAACCTTTGTATGTTATTAAATACCAAATCCATTTTTATGCAAATACTCAGTTCTATTTCAAACAATTCAGTCTAGCATGAGTACACAGTTTGTCAAAATCATTTTTATTTCAAACTATTCAGTTTATTCAAACAATTCTAATTCAGCTAATTTTTTTCCACACAGTTAAATGTCAAAACAGTTCTATATTAAACAATTCAGTTCAGTGTAAGTACAGCTTTGATGTCAAAAACAGTTCAATTTCAAACAATTCAGTTTAGCATAAGCTCGCAGTTTAAATGTAAGTATAGTTTAATTGTCAAAAACATTTCATTTTTAAGCTATTCAGCTTAGTCAAACAGTTCTAATTCAAACAATTCAGTTTGGTGTAAGTATGCAGTTAGTTCTATTTTACCTATAGATAGGACCTGGGAGCAATGGCAATGAAGGGGTACTCCGCATTCCCCCGAGCTCCAGCATAACTGGAACCTCACCATCAGATTGTTTAGTCTCATATACAGGGCATTCGTTGAGGGGGGGGGTCTTACCCCTTTGCAGAGGTGCAGTCGGTGTATTCTACAGCCCCAGCCGACTGAGCAAGATAAGATAATGATTTAGCAATTATTGTAATAATAAAAGTAAGTTAGCGACCATAGTCGAGGGTGACCCGAAGGCTCCCTTTTCGATAGCTACTACACCAAGGTGTAGGGGAGGGCGCTACTCCATTCCCAGGATTGCTCCACTTTACCCTTGAACCGTACCTTATAATGCTGAGTGTTAAGCAAGGTGGTATCAAGTTCCATTTTTAAAGTCTTTGGTATGACTCGACCTGGGATTGAACCCAGGTCTCCCGGGCCATTGGCGAACACTCTAACCGCTGGGCCAATGTCCCGGTTAATAGTCACCATTTATTAGTTGTAATATAATTATTAATAATTGATGATAATTATAATTATATCAATGATTTTAACAGTAATTAGAATGGCAGTATTCAGAATAAAAAGTACATTAAGAAATTAAATAAGGATTAAATTTTAATCTTAAATGGAAATCAAATAAAACCTTTTTTTTTTTTTTAACTAAACAAGATAAATTTGATAACCGTTTTTATCGCCAAGTTTCCATTAATGAATGAATAAATAAATAGAGATTTTTTTCTTAAAATAAAATAGGTTAATTTATTGACAAGATTTTTGTTAGATTTTTTTTTAGATAGATAAGGATATATGACACTAGAAGATGATATTACATGCGATTTTGACACCAACTTCAAGCCAATATCTTTTTGTCCACACCTTGCTATTTTTTAATGAGTAAGAATCCATTGAAAGAATATTCTTTGAAATTTTCTTTCCATTGTGTGATGGCTATCTGAAAAGCCCATATCTTAATTCTATTTAATACTAATCATTTGTCCGTACACAGTTAAATGGTTTCAAGTATTGCCATCTAACACTAATAATTCTATTTGATATCAATCATTTGTCTGTACACAGTTAAATTGTTTCAAGTATTGCCATCTAACACTAATAATTCTATTTAATATTAATCATTTATTTGTGCACAGTTAAATTTTTTCAAGTATTATTTTTTAACATGAATTATTCTATTTATGAAGTATACCTATCTAATTTAATACAAATCATTTTTTTGCACAGAGTTCAATGGTTTAAAGTATTGCTATTTAACACAAATACTACGGGGACTTAGTTGGGGTATTCTGAAGCCCCAGCTGACTGGGCCATTGGAGATTAAATTGTGACTGTTATATAACCATACTTGAAACCATTTAACTGTGCCAAAAACAGCTCAGGGTCATTTATGAATGTTATCAACAAAATGTCATTACAATTCATAAATATATTTAATACGTTTCTTCTCTCTCTCTCTCTCTCTCTATATATATATATATATATAGGATTTGGTATTAAATAACCTACAATATTTGACAGGCCAAAAAAAAAAAAACAAGCCAAACCTAACCACACACACACACACACACACACACACACACATATATACATATACTGGGCTGAGTCTAAAATTTTGCACTATTTTGGTACGTGTTATATTACGTTGCGTATACCATTGACCAAAACATTTCAATCTGTTGAATTGGTACTCACTGTGGTTGGTAGTATCGTATTTTGACTGTATTTTTTCGATTTTCGATTCATTTTATTTTCTTAACTGCATGATGATTGTTGTTTTGCAAACCCAGGGGTCACAGTCTAAATTCCATGAATTAAATATATATATCTAATATATATTTATTTATTATTTTATATATATATATATATATATATATATATATATATGTGTGTGTAGCAGAAAGAATTTCGCATTTTTGTTTGGCCCCTGATTTAATTCGACCGTTAGGGTCGACGCATAATTTCACCCAATCAGGATGACTTATCCTATTCAACCGGATTATCTTTCCGGGCAGCATAAGCTGGGGAAATCTGCCAAACACTCCCCTTTTCTCAGAACTCCTTCGTTCAGTACAGACGTCTTACTGTCTCCTCTTCAATAGCAGCAGCAGCAGCAGCAGCAGCATCATACCACCATGAGGGAAGCAGTCTAATTTCTGGACCCCTTGCGTCTATTTCTCTTAGACCAAGGGTTCCCAGTTGAATATGAATTATATGAATTCAATACGCCACACGCAGGAACAACTTTACGTCACCCCTAAAATTGGCTATGTCGACTGCGATGCAAAATTCGCTCTGATACCTAGCTTCTTCTTCACTGGGCAACATTTTCTGGAGACATTCACGCTTTCCCCCGAAACAACCAGAACCAGAAACTCACGGTGACTTCAACGTTTCTCTCCTCAAACAGCAAACCCGACTTTTGCTACACTATGGCGAACATATCTCCCTTTATTTCGGTGTATAGAATACATCGAAGGCACAGGGCCTTGGAGTTTGGCGGGGAGGGGAAGGAGCGGTCTTTGCTTTAAACTAACATTTCTAAGGGAAACCTAGCTAGCCACATTCGCCGACCCATTCAACAATACAATATATAACCATTCATCCATCGCCATGCGCGCTGCTGCCACCAAAATACCACATTTGCTCTATGAAGAAGACCCACTTAAAAACCCCGAAAGTCATGCATGATTTTATTTACAGTTTTCTGATATTTTTTCAATGAATTTATATGCTGCGAATGGGAGAAAAACCCCGAAATATGTACTATACGAAAAACAAGGAAAAATTCCCCGTTTGGTTGCCCTCCCATCTCCCCGTTTACGAAAATGGAGGCCGACTGTTTTCCGGTATCCGAAAACACCGAAAACAAGCCGGACCTACCCTAGGTGGGACTGGGATCCTACTCTAGTGGGGTAAAGAAATACAGGGTTGGGCGCGGAATGGGACAATAAAAGAAGGCAGGTAATATGATTTTTTATATACATATGAATTTTTCAAGATCTTCAGTAAAAGTGGGCTGGAATATAGGCAGAGGTACAAAAATAATGGGGATGGGGAAGATCTTGAGAACTAACGACTAGATGATGGGGACAATGACTGACAACATACTGCTAACTAGGTTACAAGGGGAAAACATTGCCAACTTACCGGGGATGGGGTCCCGAGGGACCCGTACCGTAGACGCCATGGGCCGGCAGAGGAGGGAAGGATGACTCCAACATTGCCACCTTTTTTACGACCAGGCTCGCTGCATTCACCCACCTTTTGCTGAATGTTATGCGATCCAAGCGTTTTCTAACGCATTTGATTTTGACCCTAAGCGCATGCCTAAAATACAAAACCAGATCACGATGAGAAAAGTTTGCATCGTCATACAATCCCTTGTTTCGCGTAGTCCAAATCACCATTCGAGCTACAGCTAGGATCGCGAGAAACACCACACGCTTCTCACCCTGAAACGGGGGAAGAACGTTGTCCATGACATAACCAACGTCAAGCAGCACGAGCTGCTTGGGTTCGATGCGAGCCGTCCACTCCCCAACGTGATCCCAAAACGGGCGAACTCGCACGCAGTAGTAGAAGGCGTGCTCAGCCGTTCTTCTAATCCACTGCCGCAGCGAGGACATTCAGGCATGTCTGCCAGGCCCGCTTTGTAGTTCAAGCCGAGAACGGGTAACGCATTCCGTGCAAGTCGCCAGGTGAGCGAGAACTCGGAGTTGTTCAAGAAGCTCGATCCTGGCGCCCAATTCCAGTGAGAGCGGATCTCCTCCGCCGTCCAGTCTCGCCGCTCGCTAAGAGGATCAGAAGCGGAACCCACCACTAACTCCCGATACAGCTCTTTCCGAGGCCGTGAAAGGTCATTGGACCCCAAAAGGTTACGAAGGACCTTTCGGCACTTGCGGACAAACAGTGCTTCGCCCAAAGGCCTACGTCGACCTTCAGCATTTGGGTCTGAGTTGAGCCGAGGAAAAGTCTGACTCGCCTTTCGTCTCTACACTGCGTCCCCCGTCAAGGACCGGCCCAGGTATGCAAGTCTTTCAGCAAGCCAGTGGCTCTCCAGATCAGGCATACCCAGACCCCCGTTGCGTGTACGTTGGATACAGACCTGCCTACGGACCATCGGCCTTGCCCCTCCCCAGAGCAATCTGGAGAGGGATTGTTGCAGTGCCAACCGACGTGCCTTAGGCAGAGGAAGTACAGCCAATCGGTAAAGGATCAGAGGGAAGACGTACGTGGCACACGCCTCCGCCCTGCCCTTTAAGGACAACCTCCTTGAAAGCCAGATTCCCACCTGAGCATTCACCTTGGTTTGTACTTCCGACCAATTTCGCCCCAGTTGGAGGTCGGGCCCGAACCATACCCCGAGGATGCGGACGGGTCCGTCACTTCAGCGGAAGGGCCCTGGAAGAGTATTGCTAGCCCTTCAAGCACCGAGCTGCAAACCTTCGCTTTTGTCAAAATTGACCTTGGCTCCTGCGATCCGCTCGTACTCGACAACCGCCTCTTTCACAGCCTTTATATCCAGACGGCGGGATACAAAGACTGTGATGTCATCAGCGAACGCGGAAACTCTTGCCGTAAGAGGGCCAGCAAAAGGGACACCACATAGGGACGGACTTGTCCTCTCATCCCTAAGCCTGCGCAGGAGAGGCTCCAACGCGAGGACATAGAGAAGAGAAGACAGTGGGCAGCCCTGCCGGACCGAACGCTCGATCGCGAATACCCTCGAACGCCTTCCATTCACCGGCACCACTGCCTGAGGGTTGTGGTAAATCATGCTAATCCATCTGCGGAACTCCGGTTTGAATCCGGCAGTCTCCAAAACAGTGGCCAAGAATCGATGGTCAACCCTATCGAAGGCCTTGGACTGATCTAAACTGATCAGCGCGGCTTCCGTGTCGTCTTCTATCCCCTCTAGGACCTCGCGAATCAAGTGCAGATTGTCCTGGATCGATCTTCCCTTCACAGCAAAGGTCTGTTCGGGGCCGATCAGATCACTGATGACACGCTGTAAACGATTCGCCAAGACCCGGGCCAAAATCTTTAACTCTGCGTTAAGCAGAGTTATGGGCCTGTAGTCGTCTAAACCCTCCCCAACATGCTGGCCACCTTTCTTCAGCAATGTGATCACGCGAACATATCTCCCTCGCACATCCTACAATGCCTTAACCTAACAATGCACTTTTCGCTCAGGCATTTAGCTGCTAAAATGCTTTCTCAACTCTATCATAACTTCATTTTGTTTCCTTACTTCTTTCCTTCCTACGAGATTTGCAGCATAAACGTAAACCCTTTATTCCATGCTGACATTAAAAACCTTCATATAATACTTGACGGCATCTTCGTCTTCTTACTTCTTCCTCTCTCTCATTTATTTATCTTTTACTCTTAGCGAGGAAGTAACGTAACACCAACATAACCTAATAATAATATTCCTCTCGCTGAATATATATATAAACAAGATTTGAAATAAAATAACTCACAAGTGATAAGATTTTTTTTTATATACGATAAGAACATATTCAAAAAAGTCTTTTATGAAACAACACAAAAAATGTAAATATGAACGTAAAATGAACACGATTCCGTAACCTCTATATATAAATAACCCTAGACGAGTTGGCATGCCGTTAAGATCAGTGAATCAATGTTGACCAAATATACGCAGTTTATTAAATTCAAGGAACACAAAATCACTGAAAAAAGGAAAAAAGGAAGACTTAGAATTAAGCCAGTACTAAGGGAAGTAAGTTTAACCGGCTCATTAGTCTAGTGGGTAGAGTGTTTGTCAATGGTCTGGGAGACCTGGGTTCAATCCTAGGTCGCGTCATACCAAAGATTTAAAACGGTACTTGATACCTCCTTGCTTAACACTCAGCAATATAAGGTATGTAACAAGGGTAAAGTGGAGCAATCTAGGGAAAGGAGTGGTGCCCTCCCCTTCACTTCGGTGTAGTAGCTATTGAAAAAGGATCCTTCTGGTCGTCCTCGACTACGGTCCCCAACTTTACTTACTTTACTCACTCAGGGACCCCCACCCAAAATTTAAGGATTCCCAAAATCTGGTGTATAACTATAGGCGTACTGTCTTGCTTTTGAAATCTGTTGTTATTATAGCAGTCAAGATACGGAGGTAGTTGTAAACATTGTAAAACCCTATGAAAAATGATTATAGGTTCTTGAGTTTTGAACTAAAATTTGAATTTAAATTTTAGTTTTAAAACAAATTTTAAATTTTGTGGTGAGGCTCTTAGTGTAACGGTTATCGCAGTAGGAAATGGAATCGACAGCCTGAGTTCAAATTCTTAATTAGACTGCTTTTCACATCGCTCTAGTGTCCTAGGAAAAGATATGCATCCATCAGTTTTCACACACCGTTCAGTTATCGGTAAATAGTAAGTCAGATTGGGTTCTTTAGCCCTGGTTATGTAACCAGTCTCGAAGAATGAAAACTCTGAATTCAACCCAATAGTACTCCGCTTAACAAATTGACCTTAAGTCGCATCCTGTTCCCATTGGTTGGTTGGCTGGTTGGTTAGTTTTACGCCATATCAACCATTTTCGGGTCATTTAACACCGAATTTAATTACAAACAATTCAGTTTAGTATTAGTATAGTTTTTTTTTTGTTTACAAACGGTTAAATGTCAAAGCAGTTTTAGTTCAAACAATTCAGTTTAGCATCAGTATAGTTACAATCTCAAAAGCAGTTCTATTTCAAACGATTCAGCTTAGCATAAATACACAGTTTAACTCTATTTAAAAGCAGTTCTATTTCAAACAGTTCAATTTAGCATAAATACGCAGTTTAGTTCTATTTTGTCGAACCCTGTCAAAAAACGTAAACAAACCAACCACTCCAAACCCTATCATTTTACAACATTAACAGTGCCAGTGTTTTGAAAGTCACTCTATCAAAATAAAGTGGATTATCTTCAGAAGCCTATTTCAGGCTAAGGAAGGATTGTATTACCACTGATATTTTTATGGACGAACTTCCTGTCCACGCTGCCCTGGGAGTGTGATACGACTTTCGCTCTATTTATAGACAAGGCTTCGGCCATGTGACCGGATCCACCTAAAAAGGCCTTGTGCCACACTCGTCCGTTTGGTGTGACGTACGACAAATACCGCATCGCCCGTTGATACGATTCTTTAGAATGCAGACTCGTAAGCGAAGCTCAAGGTGTGATCCTACATCTAGTGGTGGCATCCGCCTTACAACTACGTAGATATGCGAAAAGGTCTTTTTCAGAACCATTTGAGATCTCCATCCCTAGTGCTGGAATATCTCTGACAATTCTCATGAACTTGTAGAAGCAGACGGCCTAGAGGCAAACACGGAGAGGATAATAAGACCATCCGCTCTTAACCATTTCGGTCGGTTCCCGTTTGCGCAGCGCAAGGCACAGTAGTCTTAGCCACGGTTTCCCCGTCCGTTCGCTCGGCTACGTAGTGTTAAGACACGGTAGTCTTAGACACGACACTTGTTCGCTCGTTCCCTGGCTCTGCAATGCTTAGGCCCGGAAGTCTTAACCCACTCGTTCGATGCTGCATGACCAAGCTACCAGCACCAACCGCAGACCAGCTCCAGCATTGCAGCATCTAGTCCATGAATGACTCACTGCTCGGAAAAGCATCAACACTTGAGACCACACTAACACACTCCTGGTTAAACCAAAATACATCACATCCAGAACATCAATCATCCAGCTGTCTCTACCAATAACGACGATCACCAACTCTCTCTCTCTCTCCCTCTCTCTCTCTCTCTCTCTCTACTAACGACGACGACTACCAGCTGACTCTACCAACAACGAAAATCACCAACTCTCTCTACCAACAACGATGATCACCAACTCCCTCTACGATCAATGACGACTACCAGCTGTCTCTACTATCGGTAACTATTCCACCAGTCGTCTCTACCATTTCCATCGTCTATAAGATCATAATTCTGTAACCTGCAACAAAAAAAAAATTGTCATTTGTTCTTTTTATTGTCTTCCGGCTGTCAATTCACTCGAATAACAACAAAAAATAATTTGCGGGGTCGACGTTCTTATTGGCCCCACAACAATTTGACCCATTGATAGGGCCTTATCAGGTGCTACCTCTCCGGGCCTGAGTGGACCCAAGAGCGATGGCAATAAAGGGGTACTCCACATTCCCCAAAACTCCAGCATTACTGGAAACTTACCATCAAATTGTTTAGTGTCATATCTAGGATACTCGTTGGGGCAGGGTCTTATCCCTCTTCAAAGAAGCATTAGGTCTATTCTACAGCCCCAGCCGACGAGGCAACCCGGTGAATGTGTTAGAGAGGAATAATTGAACCCATTTAACAGTGTGCAAACAAATAAATTAATAATGTTACCAATAAACTTTTTCGTTGACAAATCATGTACAAATGTATAAATAGGATCTGGCATTTAATAACCCACAAGGGTTGATATGCTATAAAACACTACCAATTTTGTCGGTTGTTTAATGCTAAATACTGTACACACACACACACACATTATATATATATATATATATATATATATATATATATATATATATTAAAGATGGTTGTTGTAGGTCCAAAGAAAGAATAAGGATATATTTGAAATAAGATGGTCCACGGAGAGATTTGTATTTTTTAAATTTCTTTATATATACGGGGTTTGGATAAAATAATGGAAACACCTAGAACTTTAATATAATACTTCTTAAACTCCTGTAAAACCATCAAACGTTTGTTTTTTTATGTTTTTTTAATTTATTATTAATTTTTCTCGACTTATTTAACTAAAATTGTTGTTTTTTAGATATCATCAGAAGAAATTAATCAAAATTCATTAAAATGGCAGATCTCTCAGACTTTAAAAAGGTCAAATTGTTGGTGCTCGTATGGCAGGCGCTAGTGGAACAAAAACTGCTAAATTATTTGCTGTAACAAGGAGTACTGTCTTGAAAGGAATGACAGCATTTGAGAAAGAAGGAAAAATCTCCTCATTGAAGTAAAACTCTGGAAGAAAGCGAAAGCTGTCTGAAAGAGACCGTTGAACTCTGACGCAGATTGTTAGAAAGGATCACAAGAATACAGCTCCGAAAATTACAGCAGAGTTTAATGACCATCTCTAGAACCCTGTTTCTTCAAAAACTGTTAGAAGGGAGCTGCACAAAGCCGGATTTCATGGGAGGGCTGCAATCAGAAAACCACATTTAAATAAATATTTAAAATTTTTAGGTATTTCCATTATTTTGTCCCATATCTATCTATCTATCTATCTGATTTTTAAGGGAATAGTTTCAAGGTAACTTTATTTTTGAACGAGTTGTAGAGCTCATTTGTTTGCACTCAGTTAAATGCCTTCAAGTATTGATATTTATTGTTTGCATACAGTCAAATGCTTTCAAGTATTGCTATCTAACACTAATAGTTCTATTTGTCCACAGTTAAATGTTTTCAAGTATGATAAATGCTTAAACTATTCCGTTTGATCCATAGATAGGACCCAACTAGTACGACCAATCCAGGGTAGACCTGGAAGGAATGGCAATGAAGGGGTAAATATCTTTAATCTCGAGGAAGGGAACTTTACACTCAGATGCAGTTTAGTGTTGTGGGGGAAACATGTAATTAGTTATTTCAGTGGATATGTATGCAAATGAGTTTTCGTCCGTATTTTACGAGTATTGCTCTCAATATTATTTCCGCCAAAAATACAACACAAAACTTTACAATCGCGTAAAAGAAATGGAATAGGACACAATAAACATTAAACAACAAACATTTTAATATACATAAAACAGAATGTGAAAACAAATAAAAAACATGATGTGTAAATGGCCTTTGTGGAAAATAAAGTTTGGCAAGTTAGAAAAAAATAAATTTCTTTACATGTGTGTGTATGTTTAGATGTTAACAGAGTCTGTAAATAAGTAGTTCTTACTTACATTAAGTTCATATCGTGTTTTATGATTGTGGCGACTGCGTGTCGCGTTGATGATAGAAAGTTTGCCGGTTTTTCTTTTGAACGTGATTCGCGGCCATCTGTAGCTAGGTCATGAACTCTGGCTGTAGAAGAAAGGGATTTGCCTGACAGAGTATCGGCTACTGCTTTACTGACTTCATGACTTAGTGAATGATTCACTGACTGTGTGTTACTTATACCCTAATAGTGGATCAAAGAATCGTCCTAAAATTTTGGCGCGTAGACGTTTATTGACCAATCAGATTTGTTTTTTACTATTTTATTTTAGAGCCTAAATATTTTCTGTGAGTTGACTTCCGATACTATTTTTCTAGAATGTTCTTAATCTATGTTAGCTGATTGGTTGAAAAATATAAAAATGTAATTTAAAATGCTTATGCAGTTTTGATCCTAAATTTCTAGAATGTTCTTAAGTATGTTTTTATTGCTTATTTCAAGACTAGAAAAAAATGTGTATCCCATAGTGTCATATTAAGGACAACCGTTAGAGGCGGGGGTGGTCTTATTCCACTACCGAGATGCAGTCGGTGTACTTGTGGGGAATTGAATTGGCCGTTTAGTTCTCTCGAGGTTTTGTTCGAAACAAAACTTCGAAAGTCCTCCCATAATTTACAACACAAAGAAATGAACGATGTAGACAAAGGAAAATTCACAGCATATTAACATATAACAGACAATTTTATTTACTAACAACAAAAAAACAAACCAATACAAAATAGGAAGAGTGCCCAAATAGTGTTTACTAGATATTAGTGTGTGTGTGTGTGTGTGTGTGTGTGTGTGTGTGTGTGTGTGTGTGTGTGTGTGTTACTAATACAAATATTATGTCAATGTAAGTGTATTTTTGTTTGAAAATATCTGTGTGTACGTGTGTTCGTTATAAAAAACTAAGGGTTATAATATAGTAGTCCTGACTTACGTTTATGTGTGCTTATGTATGTGTGCTGGGGAAGCCAAAATAACAAAACAACGGGCTGTGTATCCGAGAGAAACTGAGAGTGAGTCTGTGAAAAGGCAGGAAACCAGGTATAAAAAAGCAAAAGAGGAAATGAAATATATAAGTATCCATATCACGTGACCGACTCTAAACGCAAGATTTATTTTTACGTTGGACAAATTCACAATGTGCGGACGTAGTTAGAAGCACACGGCACGTGACTACTTTGTCCAATCAGATCCCCAAAACTATTTGTGTTACTGACGTTCCATTACTTTTGTTTCGGGAAGAAATGAGTATTAAATCCTATTTTTAGATTTTTTTTCTTTTGCTCCACATGGTCACATCGTCGACCGTTTTAAAAACATAGGAGTGTAAATTATATATACTTAACAGCCCAAGTCGACTGGGTTGAACCATCAAGGGTTGATATGTTATTAAACCACTAGTTCCCAATCGATTTTAGGCCATGTCTCATTTTACTATTTCTTAAATTCTGATGCGCCCTGTAATATTTAATTCTTACATATTCATTAACTTTTTCTCTAGAAAAGCCCCACCAAAATATTTCTTACCCCACCAAAATATTACCATACCCCACCGGTGGGGCATGCACCCCACTTTGGGAATAACTGCATTAAACCAAATAACTTAATCTGATCTATTATGACAATGAACTTTGTTTGATGTTTTATGGCCTCGGATTGTCTTATAGGACTTTACACTCCTATAATTTAATTTGGCCGGTATGCCACTTGTTCCCACTACAAAGATGGCGGACGCACACATATTCAGTCTCGGGAAACCATTGGCCAGGAGAACCATGTGACCTGTTTAAAACTACGTCGCGTTTGAATTTCGTCCCGCGTTTTTTTTTGGAGCCGATTCCAAGACACGCTCTCTCCAGTGTGACTCTCTTATTCACCAACAAAAGTAAAAAGCCAAAAAATGGATAAGCCTCCCAGACATTCATTTCTTCAAAACACTTTGACTAGGAGACTTTTTCCAGCCGCGGAAACACCGACTGTTTCAAACCACAAGAAGAAATAGACATTTTAAAATGTGTAATCATCCTTAATAGGAAGCTTTCATTATTTAACCCTTTCCGTAGTTTTTAGTTGTGTTAGTTACACACACACACACACACACACACACACACATATATATATATATATATATATACACACAGGACTATTTTACTAACAATGTAGAATTAGCAATATTTAAATGTATCAATGCATGTTTTGTTATGAGTATAAATTTGTTTTGTTTGTCGCCTTGTTTTGAATGTTCCTTTTGTCCGAGCAGTTTCATATCTTCATTCATTTGCTTCATTCATTTACTACATTTGTTTCCATGTGTCTATATTCTCCCTTTTTCTAAACATACCACTAAACTAAACACTATATAAAACTTCAACATTAAATTTTGGGGGACTAAGCATAATTACCAAATAACATGTCCCCCTACAGTCTTGTGGTTTTTCCTTCTTTTTTCTCTCTTTAGTTTCAGAAAATAAACGTACATCCCAGTCGGCTGGGGCTGTAAAATACATCGACTGCATCTCTGCAGAGGCGTACGACCTCTCCCCCAACGAGTGTACTAGATACGACATTAAACAATCTGATGGTGAGGCTCCAGTAATACTGGAGTTTTAGGGAATGCAGAGCACCCCTTCATTGCTCTCGCTCCCAGTTTCAATCTGGCCCGGAACGAATGAGTAATGTTGAATAGAATAATTAGCGTTAAATTGCAAGACTTGTACCCACTTCACTGTGTGCTAACAAATGGAGAATATTGAATAGAATTATGAGTGTTAGATTGTAATAATTGAAACCATTTAACTGTGTAGAAACGACAGTGATACTAGTTTGCAAAGAAACTAGTTCTAACTAATTTAAAAATGAAATTACCGAATGACTAACGTTTAATTGAATTGTTAGTGATACATAACGATACTTGGAACTATTTAACTTTGTTGACTATGTTCACAAATAATATATATCTAATACATATGAATAAACCGGATTTGGCATTAAATAACCTACGATGCCGTAAAACCGAACCAAACCAAATTAAAATAAATGGATTGTTAAGCACATTTTTTTTGTACAATTTTCTTTTATCTGTAGATTTTTTTGTTCGATTTTTTCTTTACTTCCACCACTAAAATATGAACCGACCTTCAACATTTAATACAGCAGCAAAACTTGCGATTTATTTGGCTACCTGTTACCGTTTCAAAAGAGAAAGAATAAGAAGGCTTGCTGTCACTTTGTCTACAGCTAAGGTGATATTACTGGTGTCAAAATGTATAAGAATAATACAGAAACGCAGCCTGTGATAAAATGACCTAATTATTTAAATAGCTACACAACCTATCACACCTGTATTTAAAAAAAATGGTATCGTCCCACTACAGCTACCATTTTTTTTTTCGTTTCTGGAGTTTTGTTCACTTAACCAGAACATTTTTTTTTTGTGGGGGGGTCTTTTTTATTCTGTTATCTCGTTAATACGTGTTCATCTTCCTTCTTTTAGTCTTACTCACCTCGCTAAATAGTTTCTCTCTCTCTCTCTCTCTCTCTCTCTCTCTTCACTCAATAGTTCGCCCACCCCTTTATTACCCTTCTCTCTCTCTTTCTCTCGCTCCTGTCTCTCTCTCTCTCCCTCTCTCTCTCCCCTCTCTCTCTCTCAACTTGTTTCGTAGACGTTTTTCGACACTATCTCTCTTTTCCTTTATCTCTCTCTGTCTCTCTCTCTCATTTCTATCTAACTGCTTCAGACACCCCAGTTATATCATTGTCTCACCTTCTCTCTCTCTCTCTCTCTCTCTCTCTCTCTCTTTTCACTCAATAGTTCGCCCACCCCTTTATTACCTTTTTCTCTCTCTCTTTCTCTCGCTCCTGTCACTCTCTCCCTCTCTCTCCCCCTCTCTCTCTCAACTTGTTTTGTAGACGTTTTTCGACACTATCTCTCTTTTCCTTTATCTCTCTCTGTCTCTCTCTCTCTCTCTCATTTCTATCTAACTGCTTCAGACACCCCAGTTATATCATTGTCTCTCCTTCTCTCTCTCTCTCTCTCTCTCTCTCTCTTTTCACTCAATAGTTCGCCCACCCCTTTATTACCTTTTTCTCTCTCTCTTTCTCTCGCTCCTGTCACTCTCTCCCTCTCTCTCCCCCTCTCTCTCTCAACTTGTTTTGTAGACGTTTTTCGACACTATCTCTCTTTTCCTTTATCTCTCTCTGTCTCTCTCTCTCTCTCTCATTTCTATCTAACTGCTTCAGACACCCCAGTTATATCATTGTCTCTCCTTCTCTCTCTCTCTCTTTTCACTCAATAGTTCGCCCACTCCTTTATTACCTTTTTCTCTCTCTCTTTCTCTCGCTCCTGTCACTCTCTCCCTCTCTCCCCCTCTCTCTCTCAACTTGTTTTGTAGACGTTTTTCGACACTATCTCTCTTTTCCTTTATCTCTCTCTGTCTCTCTCTCTCATTTCTATCTAACTGCTTCAGACACCCCAGTTATATCATTGTCTCACCTTCTCTTTCTCTCTCTCTTTCACTTTCTCTATCTTTCAATCTATCCAGCTAGCTAGCAATCTCTCTTTTCCTCTATTCTCTGTAAGTAATCTTTCTTTTCTTTCATTATTCCTTCCCCTAACCTGTTTAGATTACCTATCGCTTTTTCTATTTCATTACCTCTCACTAACACTCTTCTACCGTTTCCTTTTTTTAAACCGCTTTTTCGTTTGACTAAATCCTTATATATATATATATATATATATATATATATATATATATATATATATATATATATATATATATATATATATGCGAGGGTCAGCAGTTCATAGGCTGACCAAGACACTCTCATGGAATGTGACCAAATGAGGTTTATTTTTCAACAAAGTTCTTCTTGCGGTCCACACACTTCTTTCATCGGTGTTGCAGTGCTTGGATCTCATAGGTGAAAAACATCATCGATAGCAGATATGGTGTCATCATATGATCTTTTTAGCCTATCCTTGTATATATGTTCTTTCATAATCAAAAAACAACTTCTGTAAAGGCACATGTTGGTCTTCCGACTCAGCTAAAAATAAATAAATAAATAAATAAATAGATAAAATAAAAATAACCATTTATACTCAGAAACTAGTAGTAAGCCATCATAAGGTTACAGGCATGAAAAACGTCAACGAAGATCGAACTCATGATCCTCACAGAAAGAATTGAATAAGCTTAGAGATGAATATGACATAGATAAGTGTATATGCTGAGCATCTACAGGGGGATTAAAAAGTATCTCCCTATTTTAGAATTCTTATAATTTATTCAACTATAATTTTTACAAGAAATAAATTATATTTTAAAACAGGGAGTTACTTTTTAACCATCCCTGTAATAAGGATCTAACTGATTAAATTTATCTTAGATACGGCATTAGACAAGTTTGCAGGCGTGGAACAACCAGCAAGGATCGAACTCATTATTGGTCTTGGCTTACTAGTCACTGCTCCACGGTACAAGGACACCTATTAATCTTTAATCAATTAAATAAAAGCCCCTTTTTCGTTTTCTGTTGAATAGTTGTTTTTTCTCCTAATCTCTGTTTCCGCACCCTCTCTTTATTCTTGTCCTTTTTATTGCTCTCACTTTTCACTCTCCCTCCCTCTAAGTCCTTCTTTACAAGCCCCTCCCCCTAAGTCATTTAGAAATTGTGATATCTACTTTTTACCTGTAGTATTTCTTTGTGTCACCCTCCTACCAGTCTCTCCTCGTCCTTCCACCTAAATTTATCATTCTTTATCTATATTCGCTCGGTTGAATCTGTTTCTGTTTTTCTTTGGTTCACAGTTCGACAAGTAGATAAAAAAAAAAAAAAATTAGAATTAAAATAAATTTAAAAAATTGAAATGTTAAAGTTATAACTAAAAGCAAAAAGCCGGACACAAGTCTAGATGGAACTAACCCGTATGACAAGTGTTTATTTTTGTTTTTTTTTTCCATCAAAGAGATAGAACTATTTTACCTGAATAGTTACCAAGATCAAGATCATGGCTGCAGACAAGGATGACTCTCTTATAACACAAGGATTATTATCATTGATGACGTGAAGAAGAACAGAGATCTAACACTAATTCGTTTGTTTGGAAATGGAATATAAAACAAACAACAGTTTATTACCCAACATTCAGTAAATTCTAGTCAGGATTTTAAAACTTGTTGGTTTTAACTGGAGTACATTCTATTTTTAGATCTTTCCTTTCGGGTTGCCCAGTTGAGACTATTTCAAATCAACGCAAACCAGAAAGTCGGGAAAAAAGATTTTAAATCATGGCTAAACCAAGAAATTATAAGCGGATCTTTTATCGTTGTGGCATGGTGGGTTCGATCATGGCTGCTATATGTATGTTAATCAGTTTTTCGACTTCTTACTGGATCGAACGACACCATGAGGGACAAAAAAACTTCGTTTCAGCTGGACTTTGGGAAGTGTGTTATAATGGCTGGAATAATCCTTTTATTACATCGATGAAAATCTACCGAGGATGTTGGTGGGTCTTTTCTGATTATCTCAGACCAATGAGAGAATTCATTCTACCAGGTAAGTAATTAAAAAATCTGTTATTCTGACATCTCCATTTCATGTGTGTGCAGGTTGTTGTTGTTTTTGCAGAAGGAAGTACTACCTCACCGCATTCTTTTTTTTTCTCTTTTTTTTTTTTGTCAGTGCCTGTGATTATTAGGTCTCACCCCTTTTCGTCACTATCCTGTTGCTATAGTTTTCCATTGGGAGGTAAATTTAAATCTGAAAATTGAAAATCTTAAATAAAAACGGATAATGTTTAGTCGGCAATTTAAAAACTGATACGTTTATGGCTTAGTGAAATGTGACACAATTTATTTTTTGGATTGTAAAAACAACAACAAAAAAAAAAAACGAAAACAAAATAAAACCGAAAAGCAAACGAGAAACAACAACAAAAAAACCCCAAACACACACACACACACACACACACACACACACACACACACACACACACACACAAACAAACAAAAAAAAAAAAGAAGGTATTTTGGCTTCTGGTTAGGAAAAGTCAGAGAAAATATATTTTCATTTACTTTTTTTATATTTGTGAAATGTCATTTTATATTCATAATGGTTACCGTTGTATCAGCGGTCCATGATGTTAATGCTCCTGTTTAGGAAGGGCTAAGGATTGATTGATTTATTCTATCGGCATGGTAACCCGTCTAGGGTTATTTTATGCATAGAGGTTATTGAATAGCGTTTATTGTACATTCATATTTACATTTTTTTGTGTTGTTTCTTTAGCATTATATTTATTTTTTGCACATGGTCTTATCGAATACAAATGATTTTTAAACAAATCTATATGACCCATAGATGGGGCCTTATCAGGTACTACCACTCCGAGGCGGAGTGGAGTGAAAGTAATAGCAATAAAGGGGTACTCCACACTCCACAGATCTCCAAAACTGAAGCCTCACCATCATATGCAGATTAATGTCATAACCAGGACGCACGTTTTATTTGGCGAAGGAAGTCACATTACTGCAAGAGACGCACTTGTATTCTTAGTTCCAACCGACGAGGTAGATAAGATGAAAAGAATATAGTTCTCAGAAAATAACAATCAACACTCGCACATTTTCTGCTCTTTGGTTTCTATTGACACATCTCATAATAATATAACTGATGAATTAATATTTGATCCTAAAGTCAGGTTGGGTTCTAGTAATGTTTGAGCTTTGGGGAATGCGGAGTACCCCTTTATTGCCATCGCACCAAGGTCCTCTCTGACACTGAGTGGTAGCACCTGATAGAGTCCTGTCTGTGAGTTAAAATAAAACTGTTTGACATTTAAAGCGTGTGCAAACAAATGCCTTATGCTAAATTGAATTGTTAGATATAGAATTGTTTGATCATTTAACTGTGTGTAAACAAATGACTAATGTTTAATTGAATTGTTAGTAATACACAGCAATACTTGGAACAATTTAACTGTGTACAAACGAATCAATAATGTTGAATAGAATAATTAGTATTAAATTGCCATACTTGTACCCACTTCACCGTGTGCTAATAAATGATTAATATTGAATAGAATTATAATTGTTAGATAGCAATAATTGAAACCATTTAAATGTGTCGAAAGAAGTGATATTAGTGTGAAAAGAAATTAGTTCTAACTCATTTGAAAAGGAAATTATCGACAAACTAATCTCTTATATATATATATATATATATATATATATATATATATATATATATATATATATATATATATATATTCAAATGTGTGCAAACAAATGACTGATGTTAAATTGTTACTGTTACATAGCAATAATTGAAACCATTTAAATGTGTCGAAAGAAGTGATACTAGTGTGAAAAGAAATTAGTTCTAACTCATTTGAAAAGGAAATTATCGACAAACTAATCTCTCTTATATATATATATATATATATATATATATATATATATATATATATATATATATATATATATATATATTCAAATGTGTGCAAACAAATGACTGATGTTAAATTGTTACTGTTACATAGTAATACTTGAAACCATTTAACTGTGAGCAAAAACAAAAAGATTTCAGGCTCGTTTAAAGATGTTATTTACAAAATCTTTACAAATCATATATATTTGATACATGTGCATAAACAGGATTTATCATTAAATAACCTACAATGGTTGATATGCCATAAAGCTCAACGCAAATAATCATAAAGTCTGGTTGGATATTCCACGTATCAATAAAATATCAATGTTCATATCAGTTTAAACATAAGAATTAATTAATTAATTATTATAAAAAAAATCAATCAATTAATTAATTAATCAATTTATAATAATATAGACAACCAGGCATCCAGGTTGAAAACCATACACGTCATATTTTAACTACTTCCTTTTTTTTTTTTTAAATGCAAATGAATTTACTACCAATTTATAACATCTTTTTATTAAAAAAAAATAATTTACGAAAAAAAGAAAACAAACCCGGTTGATTTTCATGGTTTTAAAAGTTTCTTTTTTTTTTTTTTATTCATCTGGTAGTGTTTATTACAAACACTAAGGTTACTTGGTCTTTAAATGATTTATACTTAGTGTTTCAAGTCTGAATACACTAATCCTAATCTTGATATTTAAAGTAGGTTATATTTGCCGCGTGACTTGACTTAAGAATTTATTTAAACAACAATTATTATTATGTAAATGCAACGTCCTAAATCTTTCTCGGTTTAGATAAACTGTAAAATTTCCCCATTCAACCTTTTTGTCAATAAACTTGAACTTGAAGGTTAAGATGGATATTTTTTCCGATTTTCGATTCAGGTGACTGGTGAGGTCGTTTGTTACTTGATTCTGATGGGGTACTCCCATACTTCTGGCCTTGTGCCAAAACAAACTAACCTTAACAAATGATTACCACAGTCCTAGAAATGTTCGATCTACTTGATGACTGACTAATCGGTGTG
>OY757926.1:23066932-23071932 GCA_963585895.1 Sepioteuthis lessoniana
GGGTCAGGGGTATCCGTGCAAGCGGCCACGATATGATGATGATTATATATGTATGTATTATAGATATGTGTATTATATGAATGTATTATATGTAGGCATTTTATAAATAAATAAATGTGGTCAATATATGTATTATTTAAATATATATGTAATATATATATGGGTATTATTTATATACATCATTTATTATATATATATATATATATATATATGTATATATATATATATGTAAATAATATATATGTATTATACATATATATTTATATATATGTATTATACATATATATTTTATATATATGTATTATACATATATATTTTATAATATATGTATAATATATATTTTATATAAATGTATAATATATATTTTATACATATGTATAATATATATTTTATATATATGTATTATATATATTTTATATAAGTGTATAATAAATATTTTATATATATGTATTATATATATATTATATTATATATTATTTATATATCATTTATATATATGTATATTATAGATATGTATGTATTATATATACATATATAGGTGTATTATAGATATACATCTTTTTTATATTTACATATATATGGGAATTATGTATATATAAATGTGTATTATATATATATGTGTGTGCTATATATATAAATGTATAAATATATGCATTATATGTAAGTATATGAATTATTTATATATATTTATTTATATTACTCATACGTATGTATAATATACATATTATATAGGAATATATATATATGTAATATATATATGTGTATTAAATATTGTTTATATGAAAAATATATATATATATATATATATATATATATATTAAATTACATATATGCAATAAATATAAATATTACATATATATATTACATATGAATATCAGCGATATAAAAGTAATATATATATTACATACATATATTTACATACACACATACACATATGTATATATATATAATGTTATATATATATATATATAATGTAATATATACACATATGTATAGTAATATATATATATGTAATAGATATATTTTGTATACATATAATATATTTATGTAATGTATATAATGTAATATACACACACATATATATATATGTAACATATATATGTAATGTATATATATAATATATATATATATATATATATAATATATATATCTCTGTAATATATCTACGTAATATATATATGTAATATGTATATGCAATATATAAATGTTATGTATATATATATATATGTAATACATATATATATGTAATAAATATATATATAGTATGTATACATTATATATAAATTCAATATATATATCTGCAATATATATATCTAATATATGTATATGTAATGTATATATATTACATATATATTTATTATAGATATGTAATATATATATAATATATATATATATATATATATAGAGAGAGAGAGAGAGAGAGAGTAATGTATATATTTAATACATATGTATGTAATATATATATATATATATATATATATATATATATATATATATATATATACAATGAGTATATATATATCTACAATATATATGTGATGTAATATATATGTAATATATATATATATATATATATATATATATATATATATATATATATATATATATATATATATATCTGATACTGAGAGAACGAAATAGTTCTATCTGTGTATGACTATAGAGATATATATGCAATATATATATGTAGAAGTAATAAGTATATATTTTATGTATATATAATATATATTATATATATATATATATATATATTCTAAATAGGTATTATATGTATATATGTATTATAAATAGGCATTATATATATATGTATTATATATAGGTATTATGTATATATGTATTATATGTAGGTATTATATATATTGTAATTTGAATACACCCAACTAAAGAGATATTGTCACAGCTAGTGAATTTCAAAAATGCAATCTAGACGTGAGGACACTTTAGAAGAACGATACGCAAAAAATCCGTTTTAATCTTGGAAAAAATGTACAGAAACGAATGGAATGCCTCAGACTTCTTTTCGACCATCTTGTAAGAATCGAGCATCAGTTTTTGAGTGGCATAAGAGATTCAATGAGGGCAGGCTGTCTGTGAGGGATGATGAGAGGTGTGGGAGGAGTAAGGAAGTCGATACACCAGAGTTGATTGGCCAAAGGGTTAGGGTTAGGCTTAGGGTTACTATGTTGAGGTTTTAAGTGAGTTCAGGAAGAGATTCCGTCGGAAGAGGCCAGCACTCTTCAAATTGTGTCAGTGGCATTTCCACCAGAACAATACACCAGTCCACAACTCATCCTTGTTACAGACTATTTGATCAAGATGGGCACCTAGACAGTTGCTCACCCTCCCTCTAGTCCAGACCCTGCTCCCTGTGACTTTCGGTTATTCCCTAAGCTCAAGGAAAAACTTAGAGGCTGTCGTTATGAGACAATTGAGGAGATGAAAGAGGCTGTGACGAAGGTCATTGACATGCTCACACAAGAGGACTTCCATGGGGCCTTCCAGAATTTGTTGGAACGGTAGAACAAGTGCATTACAGGCGGAGGAGATTACTTCGAAGGGGACTAGAGTTGTGTGTACTATCAATAAAAGTGCCCATACGAAAAAATCTGGAAAGTTATTGTGTGGTCCTTGTATGTAATACATATATATGTAATATATATATATAACTTTATATGATATATGTATAATATATTTATATATGTAACATATAGATATATATATTAAATATAAATATATAATATATATATGTAAAATATTTATGTCATACATTTTTGTAAATAAAAAGATAATAATATATATATATATATATGCAAATTTCATACAACATAATAGACATTTTATGTCTACATATTTTCTTCTGGATCCGTTCGAATTCCCGTATTACTTTTATCGTATTCGGGGGAGGAATTGATTTATGCATTGTCCATAGTTGTATGTATCCCTAGTACTTAGGGTTACTATGTTGAGGTTTTAAGGGAGTTCAGGAAGAGATTCCGTCGGAAGAGGCCAGCACCCTTCAGATATAAAAAAGCAATTATTCATAATCTAATATCTCGTGCTAAACTAATCTCCTCCTCCAAAACAATATTTTATAAAGAGGTAGAAAACATAAAACAGGCTCTCATCAATAATGTGTTTCCTAACTATATTGTTGATGAACAAATTAAATGTATGATCAAAAATGTTAACCAACAAAATAAACACTGTACTGCTCCATCCAGTCAACAAACATATCAAACTTTTTTATCGTAACCAAATGCACTACAATTATAAATCCGATGAAAAAATATTGAAAACATTGATTCACAAAAACATACTCCCCACTGATCCTAATAAAAAAATAAAACTTATTTTATATTATTATAAGTTTAAAACCTTGAATTTAGTCATTAGAAATAATTCCTCTCCCTCGCTTGGAGTTTTGCAAAAAACCAAAGTTATATATAAATTTAAATGTCCTTTCGGAGATTGTATCTCTGATAATGATAATAATATATATGTTGGTTTAACCTCAACTACCCTGTCGAGGAGACTTACAATGCACCTTTCTGATACAAGTTCAATAGCTCAGCATAAAAAAAAAAACATTCATGCCCAACAACACATCGACGGAAAATTCTCACCGACAACACAACAATATCAGAACATCAAAATGATAAGCAAAAACTTCAGATTCTCGAAGCACTACATATTAGAAACATGTAACCAACACTTAATAGAATTAATTTTCAAACCAGATCTAATGTACTTAAATGTCTTTAGCTACTGGCACTAATTATCGAATTACATTTAAAAGCAAACACCATAATCTTCATCAGCAAAGACGTCCTTACACAGTAGTAATATGCTAAAACAAAAGTTACATCACTTTCGTAATAGATCCTCCCCTGATGATGGCCCAAAGTCGGGCAGAAAGTACTAGGGATACATACAACTATGGACAATACATAAATCAATTCCCCCCGAATACGATAAAAGTAATACGGGAATTCGAACGGATCCAGAAGAAAATATGTAGACATAAAATGTCTCTTATGTTTAATGAAATTTGCATTAACGAAGAAATGCTGCCTATATATATATATATATACATATGTAATAAATATATATTTATATATGTAATATATATATGTCTTATTACGTATATATAAATATTGTAATAATTATATGTATTATATATATATATATTATGTATATATGTAATATATATATAATAAATATACATTGTATATATTGATATAATATATATATATATATATATATATATAAACATGTATCATATATACATATATTTTATACTTGTCTTTAATTGGAATCATTTTGATATGAGGCTTTTAATCTGAGAATTAATTTTTATTTATTGCGGACTTTTCCCCCTCATCTTGGTAGTTTTTATGTTGTTTTTTCTTTCACTACGTTTCGGTCAAATTTTACCTCTGGCCTTCTTCAGGTGATTTTTCCGCGACCTCGGAGAGGAATGCTGAGTCTTGTAACCGTATCCCCAGTAATTACTGCCTTCCATAGTTGTTGTCTATCGCACCACGTTTTTGACCAAGTAAACCTCTGACCGGCTTGGGTAGGAATTGAAACCGCTATCTTCTGACAATGCTCACCTGGAACCGAAGAGACTCACCACCTCTATGCGCTGCATATATGTATATATGTAATTTATATATATGTGTATATATATATATATATATATATGCATTATATATGTATATATATATGTAATAGTTATATGTATTATATACATATATATATATTATACAGTAGCGTCCAAAACTAAGGGACAAAATTTTAAAACCTAATATTTGTTAGAAATAACTACTGTGAAAAACTGGTAGTCGTTATCATCCATAATAACATACTAAAATTTGAATCATTTGCAAAGGATAGAAAAAGAATTATAACAATTTTTTATTTATTTTCAAAATAGGATCGTCCAAAAGTAAGGGACAAAATTGAGAAAAACAATGTAAACAGTATGCTATATTCAATTT
>OY757926.1:23076932-23301932 GCA_963585895.1 Sepioteuthis lessoniana
TAGTTGGCCGCCGGCCGGTGATCAGCAAATCCTCCTCCCATAATCCGGAGAATGCATGAGGGTGTCATATTTCTTCAGCACAATATATATATTATACATATGTTATATATATATATATATATATATATATATATATATATATATATGCCTATTATATATTATATATATATATATATATATATTATAATACTTTTTTTTCATCATACAGCGTGTGAAAGCATGTGCGATACCCTAACCTCATCAGCCGCCAACCAGGGTGATAACACAGTTTCGGTTGCTCAAGGCGGTACTGCCACTCCTGGCGCTACCAAGCAGCTTTTGCCACCGGACAGGGTATTTAAAAGAAGTATATATCTATATATACACAAGATCAACTAAAAGCAGATATTCG
The DNA here is from genome assembly GCA_963585895.1 of Sepioteuthis lessoniana. Lineage (NCBI taxonomy): Eukaryota > Metazoa > Mollusca > Cephalopoda > Myopsida > Loliginidae > Sepioteuthis > Sepioteuthis lessoniana. The sequence continues at coordinate 23,077,324 of OY757926.1, forward strand.
TTCATCTTCATTTTGGTGCCGTTTGTGATTTAAAAACGCGTTTACTTACGGCCATTGACGTCATAGCAACAGTTTCTTGATTTTGCGTAATCACACGAGAAAGGTGGTTCCGCGTGTATATCATTCATGTTGAAATCCTTTGTATATCCGTTATCTATTCGGTTCGTTTTCTTTCATTTATGCGTTACTGCCCAAAAGCACTCGAGACAAACGTCATATATAATTCTTCTGAAAGATGTTATTTGTTAATCAATGGGCCCTCATATTGTAATATGATTGCGGAGGGATTTCGTTTTGTATATCTTGCCTTTCGGTTTAGTTAGGATAAGAACCTTTCGGCTCAGTGCATGGGTTAGTTAGGTGTAAACATGAGCGCAGGTGTTCACGCGTTCGCGGGGAGGATGCGTCATTCACAGATGTCAAAATAAACCCCAGATAAGAAGTGGGACTAGAGGGTGTGAATGACGTCATGCACCAGAAGCGTGGGCTGAGGATTTTGGGGATTTAAGAAAAAGCAAGGAGTTGAGTTCCTGCCTCCAAACGAGAGAGTTGAGATTCAGACCTGGGCGAGGCCAGACGACTTTCTGTGTTACGGGCGCCGCGCGTTGGTTGGATTGAGAGCTGAGGATGTAAAAGCAGTCAGCATAGAAAGATTGTGTCTCTCTCTCCTCATGTCGAATAACCTTTAACTCAAAGGTAATAAAGTTTCGTACCTGAACCAATTTCGTAAATGTCGTGTATTTCGGATTCTCTATGTACATTTCTCGTATACGTATCTTGGTCGTATTTTTAAACGTGAATATGTAACAATATTATATAAAATATTATATATATATATATATATATATATATATAATGTATATTATATATATATATATATATATATAATGTATATTATATATATATATATATATATATATAATGTATATTATATATATATATATATATATATATATTTATATATATATTATATAATGTATATTATATATATATATTATATTATATATATTATATATATATTATATGTATATTATGGATGGATTTATATATATATATATTATAATATATATTATATATGTATGCACATATATATATGTATTAAATATGTATAAGTATATATATATATATATGTATTTATATATATATATCTATTCATTATATGTATATGTTTATATATATGTATTATATATATGTGTATATATTTGTATATATATTTATTGTATATATATATATGTGTGTGTGTGTGTGTGTGTGTGTGTGTATATATATATTTACTACATATATATATATATATATATATATATATATATATGTATATTTACTACATATATATATGTATATATATATATATATATGTATATTTACTACATATATATATGTATATATATATATATATATGTATATTTATTACATATATACATTTATACATATATATATGTATATTTATTACATATGTAAATGTATACATATACGGATGTATATTTATTACATGTATATATATGTATATATATATATATATGTGTGTGTGTGTATATGTATTATTTATATATATATATTATATATATGTATGTTTAGCGAAGAATATATTGTTACGTGTTGTTATATTATTTCCTTGCTAAATGTTGTTGGAAAATAAAGGAGAGAGAAGAACGAAGATGCCGTAAGGTTTTTATATGAAGCTTTTAATGGCAGCGTGGAATAAAGTGTTTACGTTTATGCTGCAAGTCTCATAGGAAGGAAGGAAGGTAATAGTTATGGAGTTGAGAAGGAATTTTAGCAGCTATTTGCCTGAGTGTATATCTTGCCTTACAGTTTAGTTAGGATGTGAACCTTTCGGCTCAGTGCATGGGTTAGTTAGGTGCAACATTAACGCAGGTGTTCACGTGCGTGCGGAGAGGATGTGTCATTAAGAGATGTCAAAGTAAAAATCCCAGATAGGAAACGTGACCAGGGTATTTGGGTGACGTCACGGACCGGAAGCGTGGGCCGAGATTTGAGAAAAAACAGTTAGTTGAGTTCTTGCCTCGGAGGAAGAAGGTTGACTTTCAGAGCTGGGCGAGGGAAGACGACTTTGTGCGTTACGGGCGCTGCGCGTTGGTTGGGTTAAAAGATGATGATGTAAAGCAGTCGGTATAGGAAGATTGAGTCTCTCTCTCCTCGTGCCGAAACCTTTAAACTCAAAAAAGGTGAATAAAAATTTCGTAAAGTTTCGTGTTTTTAGATTCCCTATGTCTATTTCACACATCCGTATATTATGGGTATGTAACAAAAGGTGTTGGAGCTGAAGCGGCTGTCTCATATGCACTGATGGACAAACAACGAAAAACTCGTAGATATATAAAAATATAATTTATATTCTTATTCTTCGATGGCAACGATTGTGTGTAGTAAGAATACAGTCAGATAGAATTCGCTCATATCTTTCTTCTATGGCGGGAACCCTATTTGGGAAGCAGTGTGTCGTCAGGAGAATACACACGACATGTTTGCTTGAGTGACCCGAAGGTCGCTCCCTTCGCTTGATAGACTATCGGATCTCTCCCCTTCGCTTGAGAGACGAGCAGATCACTGCCTTCAGTCCAAAATTACAGACTTTATATTGTCTTTTCAAGTCCACTGCGTTAGTATGAACATCCTCTTCGCCCCACGTATTTTTCTGTTTATGGTTGGTTACCAGAACTTATATACTTCCGTTTTCTTCCGGTAATTGGTAGATCTTATCTGCGAACAGAAATATCAGTCACTCTATCCATAGGCAATAAATTATATACTAGCCATCATATTTCATATATCACTTTCCTGTGAAAACTACTTTGTTGATGTTATCTTGTGACCATATTGAATCTGCTAAGTTGATCCATGGAACTCTGTTGCAAGCTAAGCTAGTATATTATATGGCTCCATTTTTAAAATGGGGATCATGAGAGGAGCAAGGTCCAAATTTAGACGTGTGAACGGGAGCTGAATATATATATATATATATATATATATATATCTAAAAATGATATATATATATATATATATGTAAAAATGATATATATATATGATATGTATGATATATGTGTGTGTGTGTGTATGATATACATATATATGTATCATCATCATCATGCCGTGCCGCTAGCACACATATCTTTGACCATCTCTCGCCACTTCTCCCTATCATTCATCGCCTCCGGCAGGTCTTCTAGGTTACATCCTGTGTCCTCACATAGCTGCTGTATGTAAGTTCGGGCTGGTCGTCTTGCTTTTGCTTGGCCATATGTGGGGGTCCATAGGAGTACGTCACTTACGAGCTCGTCCTTGCTTATATATATGTGTATATATGATTTATGTATATGATATATATATATATATATATATATATATATATATACAGGAAATATATGTGTATATGTATTTGTATGTAATATATATATATATGATATATATATCGTATGATATATATATTATATGATTTATATATTATATGATATATATATACATCATATATATATATATATATATATATATATATATATATATATATATATATATGATATATATATATATATATATATATATGATATGCATATATATATATATATATATATATTTATATATTATATGATATATATATACATCATATATATATATATATATATGATATGCACATATATATATATATATATATATATATATATATATATATATATATATATATATATCTACGATATATGAGCTATGTATATGATATATATATTATATATATGATATATATAAATGATATATACTATATATATTGATGATATATATTATAAAAACAATATATATTATATATATATATATATATATGATATATTTAAATGATATATATTATATACATATGGTATATAAATGATATATATTATGTATATATATATCATCATCATCATCATATCGTGCTGGCAGCACGGATATCCCTGACCCTCTCTCGCCACTCCTCCCTATCGTTCATCGCCCTAGGTAGGTCTTCAGGACAACAACCTGTATCCTCACATAGCTGCTGAATGTACGTTCGTGCTGGTCGTCCTGCTTTTGCGCGGCCGTGTGTGGGGATCCATAAGAGTACATCTCTTATGAGTTCATCTCTGCTTCTCCAGCAATGTCCTGCATGCCTGGTTCGCCTAACTTGAATATATATATAAAGGATATATATTATGTATATATATATATATAATATGATATATATAATATATATATATAAGATATATATATATTATATATATGATATATATGATATATATAAATGATATATATATTTATGATATGTATATATATATTATATATATATCATATAAATTATATATTATATATATATGATAAAATTATATATATTATATATATATGATATATATTATATATATTAAATATATATGATAAATATTATATATATGATATATATATTATATATGATATATATATATGATATATAATATATATATTATATACATTATATAAATATGATATATATTATATACATTATATATAAATTATATATATTATATAATATAATATATATGATATATATTATATATATATGATATATATATGATATATATTATAGATATATGATATATGTGATATATATTATATATATATGATATATGTATTGTATATATATATGATATATATATGATATATGTATTGTATATATATATATGATATATATATGATATATATTTTATATGAAATATATATTATCTATATGATATATGTATTGTCTATATATATGATATATATTTTATATGATATATATATATTATCTATATGACATATATATTATATATATATGATATATGATATATATATTATCTATATGACATATATATTATATATATATGATATATGATATATATATATTATATATATATGATATATGATATATATATATATTATATGTATATGATATATATATATATATATTATATATATATGACATATACATATTATATATGACATATACATATTATATATGACATATATATTATATATATGACATATATATCATATATATATGATATATATATCTTATATATATATCATACATATATATCAAATATATGATATATATATATATCAAATATATGATATATATATATATCAAATATGTGATATATATATATCATGTATATGATATATAATGTATATGACATATATATATATATATATAATGTATATGATATATATATATATATGTATATGATATATATATATATATATATATATATAATGTATATGATATATATATATATATAATGTATATGATATGTATATACATATATATATATATAATGTATATGATATGTATATATATATATAATGTATATGATATATATATAATGTATATGATATATATGTATAATGTATATGATATCTATATATATAATGTATATGATATATATATATATATAATGTATATGATATATATATATATATATAATGTATATGATATATATAATGTATATGATATATATAATGTATATGATATATATATAATGTATATGATATATATATATAATGTATATGATATATATATATAATGTATATGATATATATTATAATGTATATGATATATATATATATAATGTATATGATATATATATGATATATATATAAGATATATATATCATATATATATATATATATAATGTATATTATATATATATATAATGTATAGGATATATAAACATAATGTATATGATATATATATAATGTATATGATATATATATATATAATGTATATGATATATATATATAATGTATATGATATATATATATTTATATAATGTATATGATATATATATATAATGCATATGATATATATATATATAATGCATATGATATATATATATATAATGTTTATGATATATATATATATAATGTTTATGATATATATATATATAATGTTTATGATATATATATATATATATATATATATATATATAATGTATATGATATATATATATATAATGTATATGATATATATATATATAATGTATACGATATATATATATATCATATACATGATATATATATATATAATGTATATGATATACATATATATCATGTATATGATATATATATATATCATGTATACGATATATATATATCATGTATATGATATATATATATCATGTATATGATATATATATATATATCATGTATATGATATATATATATATTATGTATATGATATATATATATCATGTATATGATATATATATATATATATCATGTATATGATATATATATATATCATGTATATGATATATATATATATATCATGTATATGATATATATATATATATATCTTGTATATGATATATATATATATCATGTATATGATATATATATATATATCATGTATATGATATATATATATATCATGTATATGATATATATATATCATGTATATGATATATATATATATCATGTATATGATATATATATATATCATGTATATGATATATATATATATATATCATGTATATGATATATATATATATATATATCATGTATATGATATATATATATATATATATATCATGTATATGATATGTATATATATCATGTATATGATATATATCATGTATATGATATATATCATATACATGATATATATATATATCATGTATAATATATATATATCATGTATATGATATATATATATATCATGTATATGATATATTTATCATGTAGATGATATTTATATATCATGTATATGATATATATATATATCATGTATATGATATATATATATATCATGTATATGATATATATATATATCATGTATATGATATATATATATATATATATATATCATGTATATGATGTATATATATATATATATATATATATCATGTATATGATATATATATATATCATGTATATGATATATATATATCATGTATATGATATATATATATCATGTATATGATATATATATATCATGTATATGATATATATATCATGTATATGATATACATATATCATGTATATTTTATATATATATATATCATGTATATGATATATATATATATATCATGTTTATGATTTATATATATCATGTATATGATATATATATATCATGTATATGATATATATATAACATGTATATGATATATATATATCATGTATATAATATGTATATCATGTATATGATATGTATATCATGGATATGATCTGTATATCATGAATATGATAAATATATTATGAATATGATATATATGTTATGTATACAATATATATGTCATGTATATGATATATATATTATGATTATGATATATATTATATATATATTATATATATGATATATATTATATATTATATATATGATATATGTTATATATTATGTATATGATATATATTATATATATATGATGTAAGTAAGTTAGCGACCATAGTCGAGGGTGACCCGAAGGCTCCCTTTTCGATAGCTACTACACCAAGGTGTAGGGGAGGGCGCTACTCCATTCCCAGGATTGCTCCACTTTACCCTTGAACCGTACCTTATAATGCTGAGTGTTAAGCAAGGTGGTATCAAGTTCCATTTTTAAAGTCTTTGGTATGACTCGACCTGGGATTGAACCCAGGTCTCCCGGGCCATTGGCGAACACTCTAACCGCTGGGCCAATGTCAGTCCTGATTCAATTGAGGGATTTAAGTGATCCCGCTTTATCGAGTAGGTTGACCTGGAGTGTCTCTTGCTATTCCCAGGATGATCTGGTCTTTGAAGTATATATCAGACAGATCATGCTCGCACAAGGGGCAAGTGAAATTGTTGTCAATGGCTATGGCTCTGAGACGGACAAGCTATTTCTGTATTGGCTCATCTTCATCCTGAGATGTGGAAGCAAAAGCAAGGTGATGGACGATAGGATTTGATCTGTGGGTGACCATTGCTTCTACCATGTCATGTAGCTTTACTGGATCAGTGATGAAGAATTTAGGGTGAGTGTTAATCTTGGTGTTTTGTACAGCCTCGTCAGCACAATTGTACAAGTAAATATTGGCCTGAGAGCTTGGCATATTCGTCATCTTAGTAAAGACGTCCCACTCAATTCAGAACTTCCTGAATTGATGCAGGGTCATCTCAAGATTGAGTTGTGGGGGAGCTTGGCTGCCAGTACTTGAACGCGTGTTTGTCTGGGTGGTGGCTTCCTTAGCCTGCTTAAGGATGCACTGGGGTTCTCTTATTGATATGACTCCTAGCTCCTTCAGCATTGCAGGCTCTCAATCATAAGCTTTTGTTGGATGAGTTTTGGCCAACTTGGTGGATATGCCTGCTTCAATGAAGAAGCATTCTCAATCCTTGGGTGTCATAAATCCTGTTAACAGCACCATGTCGAATTTGTAAAGTTGTTCAAGTCAGCACTGTGACGCAAACAGAGTTGCCAAAAGATGCACCACATTTTAGGAAAAGGAGGACTATGTATGAAGCATCTCATTGTGCACATACGGGCAAGTCTTTGCATAGGCTGTGATTGGCTGCTGGTAAAATGAGTGCAGGTAATTCTCTATATATGCCAGCTTCAGTTTAGCACAGTTGCAAGGACATTATGGTAGTAAGTGCTAGTATTATTCCACAATTATATATATATATATATGATACATATATATATATATAAATGAATATTATACATTATATACATATAATATATATGTATATATATATTATTATATATATGATAATATATATATAATAAATATAATCTATATTATGAATATATGATATATATATGAAAATATAGTATATATTTGTAAATATATGATATATATACGATATATATATAATATATATTATAAATATATAATATATATATTATAATATAATATATATATATATATATATATGATGTATGATACAAACAATATTATATACATGATATTATGTATATATAATAAATATATATATATGTATGATATATGGTATATATATATGATATATATATATGTATTATATATATATGATATATATATTATATATATATATGATATATGAAATGTATATATATATATATGTATTATATAATATATGATATATATATATATATATATAAATGATATATGAGATATATATATATAATGATAATGATATATATATATATATATATATATAAATGATATATGAGATATATATATATAATAAATGATATATGAGATATATATATATAATATATGATATAATATATATATTATATAATATATATATATATATATTATATATATGAGATATATATATATGTATGTGTGTATATATATATGAGATATATATTATATATGTGTGTGTATATATATATATATGTGTGTAGTACTATATATATGTATATAATATATATATGTATATATATGTATATATATATATATATGAGATATGGATATATGATATATATATATATACTATATATATATATATATATATATATATTATGAGTAGTTAGGCAGCAGTTTGTTCATTTAAGCATGTTTCATTGAATAATAAAGACAAGTTTATATCTGTATAATTTATTTAAGATCCTTTCAAGTTTTGTGATATGTGTCTTAGTTTCATTTTGAATTGGTAGATGAATTTCCCAAAATTGTTTCGTGTGCTTTCAGACCCTTTATAGGCCATTATCAGGGGTTGCTTTCTTGTATAAGGTGTACTTGTTTTTCAAAAGAGTTTTGAAAGTTCATACCATAAGAAAATATGGGAATGCTGAATTGAATAAAACAGGCTAACTAATGTATTTAAAAAGGGAATGCTATTTATAAGTGGATTTAAATGATCCGAAAGTTCTATTTCGAAAAAATTTCAATTTAGTTTAATACATTTGTTTGCTCACAGTTTAAATGTTATACAGTTCTTTTTAACCCATCAATAGGACCCTATCAGGTGCTACAATTCTGGATCAGAGTTGACCTTGCAGTGAAGGGGTACGCCACATTCCCCCAAACTCCAGAAGTGGAGTCTCACCATCAAATATTTCAACGTCATATCCAGGACACTTGTTGGGAAAGTCACAACTGTCTGCAGAGATGTAGTCGGTGTATTCTACTGCCCCAGCTCACTGGGCTATGAGAACATGGTCTTAATAAGTGAAATGAAATCAACCATCATCAACCAATAATTTTTTTAAAAAGAGTCAGTTATTGATGGACATTAAAACAATGAAGAGTGTGATCTTAAAATAAAAGAGAAGGAGAAGTAAAGAATTTATGGGCTATTATGATAAATCCTTTAGTAGTTTTAGTGTAAGAGCAAGCTCTCTCTGTTGAGGTTATCCCTGTGGTATAATGGTTTAAAACACTTGTCGAATTTGTAAAGTTGTTTAAGTCAGCTCTCAGTTGTGAAGCAAACAAAGTTAACAAAGAAGGACACCACTTGAAGAGAAGGAGAACTATTTATGGAGCATCTCATTATGCACATACAGGTAAGTCATTGCATGGGCTATGATTAGCTGCTGGTAAAATGAGTGGAGGTAATTCTCTATATACGCCAGCTTCAGTTTAGCACTGTTGCAGGAACATCATGAGGGTAAGTACTATTATTCTACAGTGCTAGACTGTGAAATCATAGAACGTGAGTTCGAACTCCAGACACTCTATTGTGTTCACTTTCGGACAAATACCTTTGAGAAATGTATGAACTACCTAATCCTCCCATCTATGGGTTAAATAGTACCTCTACTGTCCTTTTAAAAGCATATATTTGACGTTAAATAACCCAAGAAGGTTGAGATGCCATTAAATAACAAACAAAAAAACAAACAAACAAGCTCTCTCTGTCTACTTAAGGACAGATGTTGCATATTAACTATAAGACCTTCTAGAATGTTCAAATGACTCTTTCTTTGAGCCTTGTGCCAAACTCACAAGAAGCATCATGGTTACCTATGGCAGCCTCATGAGTTTTTAAAGGCCCAGATGGGTGTCCTTATGTGTGTCAATGTATAATGAGTGTCACAGCTATGATACTAAAATGTCGGATGGTGAGACTCCAGAAGTTTCAGGGAATGTGGAGTACCTCTTCCTTGCCAATACTCCCAGGTCTACTCTGACCCAGAGTGCTAGAACCTGTTAGAATCCCATCTATGGGTTAAATAGAACTATTTGATCATTTACTATACTTAAAAGCATTTAATAATATGCAAACAAATAATCAATATTGAATAGAATTATAAGTGTTAAATAACAATACTTGAATGCATTTAACTGTGTGCAAACAATAAATAGCAAAATTGTAACCATTTAACTGTAGGCAAAAAATAAATAGCAATACTTGAAAGTATTGAACTGTGTGCAAACAATAAATAGCAAAATTGTAACCATTTAACTGTTTGGTTTTGTTTGGTTTCTTTGTTTAATGGCATATCAACCTTTGTAGGTTATTTAATGCCAAAGCCATTCTCCTAGAAGTATAGTGGTGGTACTATTTAACCCATAGCTAGGAGGATAAGGGGGTTCATATCTTTCCCAAGGGTATTTGCCCGAAAGTGAATGTAATAGTGCGACTGGAGTACGAACTTGTTTACTACGACTCTTACAAATCATCTATTTGATATATAAACAGCATTTTAATCAAGGAGGTGCCCGTGGTGTAATGGTTATCGTTGCAGGAAATGGACACGACGACACAAGTTCAAATACTGGACGAAACTGATTGCATTTCACATCGCACTAATACCCTTGGGAAAGGTATGAATTGAATTATTCTCCCTCCAGCTATGAGTGAATAGTAGGGCAGACTGGGTTCTTCATTCTTGTTGAGGCAACTAGTCTAGGAGAAGGAAAACTCTGAATTCAAACCTGTTAAACTCTGCTTAAAAAATTGACCTCATATCATATCCTGCCCGAGCGGAGGGGTTGGGTAAATATGATATGTAAACAGCATTTGGTAATAAATAACTCACAAGTGTTGATATGCCATAAAACACAATCAAACAACCTCACATCTCTTCTACTTTGTCCAGGTCAGGTATTAACCAAACTCTCCATCATATGTGACATGGTAAATGGATATGACATAAGGTCACGTTTTTTGACAGAGACTCTTTTGTCCATGTATCGACTGTTGAGGGCAGTGCTATAATTGTTTAATCTCCATTGGTATTTCTTCCCTTTAGGTGTCGCCTCAGACATCAGCCATTGAAACTCAAACCCCACCACTTTTTGATCAAGGGAGCTGGTGCTGCTGAAGTTTGCACCAGAATCCGGTTGTGGATTTTTGATTTTGCAAGACAAATGGATGTCATGCTTAACCCCAGATTGGTGGTTGAGGTAGTTGTTTATTTTTTCATATTCCATTATAGATAACTATCATCATGCTGGTTACTCCTTGTTGTGATGTAATGGTTAACAAGCTAGTTTGAAAGGGTTTTGTTTGGTTACCGGACATTGGCATAATGGTTAGAGTGTTCGCCAATGGCCCGGGAGACCTGGGTCCAATCCCATGTTGAGTCATAGCAAAAACTCAAAAAATGGTACTTGATGCTATCTTGCTTAACACTCAGCATTATAAGGTAAAGATCAAGGGTAAAGTGGAGCAATCCAGGGAAAGGAGTAGCGCCCTCCCTTACACCTTGTTGTAGCTATTAAAAAGAGAGCCTTCGGGTCACCCTCGACTACGGTCACTAACTAATTGACTCTTTATTTGATTGACTGTCATAGGTTATTCAATGCCAAAGCCATCCTTGTAGAAGTCAGCAGTGATACTATTTAACCCATAGCTGAAGAGAAAAGAGGGTTCATGCCTTTTCCAAGGATATTAGTCTGAAAGTGAACATAATAGCATAACTAGAGTTTGAACTTGCTTACTTCAAGATTGAAATCCAGCACTTTAACCATTACACTACTAATATTATCATGGTCGGCTGTTATGTATAAAATGCTAATTAGAATATTTCTCTCCTTCCTAAATAGAAGCATTAATATCATCATGGATCACTATTACCATGATAAGCCATTAAAAAAAGAAACTAAACCATGATATTGATGCTTCTATTTTGGAAAGAGTGAGCGATTCTAATTAGCATTTAATAGTTAAAGTTGTCCATAATGATATTGATGCTTCTATTTAGGAAAGAGTGAGAGGTTCTAATTAGTATTTCATGATTAATTGCTGTCCATGATGATATTGATGCTTCTATTTAGAAAGGAGAGAAAGATTCTTATTAGCATATCATAGTCAGCAGCAGTCCATGATGATATTGATGCTTCTATTTAGAAAGGAGAGAAAGATTCTTATTAGCATATCATAGTCAGCAGCAGTCCATGATGATATTGATGCTTCTATTTAGAAAGGAGAGAAAGATTCTTATTAGCATAGCATAGTCAGCAGCAGTCCATGATGATATTGATGCTTCTATTTAGAAAGGAGTGAAAGATTGTTATTAGTATTTCATTGTCAGCAGCAGTCCTTAATGATATTAATGCTTTTATTTAAGAAGTGAAAGATTCTAATTAACATTTCATAGTTATCTCCATTCTATTGAGAATTTCATTATACCGAGAATTTGATGTTTAGTACCAAAGTAAACCTCCACAAATGAGACTGGAAATTGATTTATTCTCCAAGTTGGAGTATTTTAAGTGTATTGTTTAATAAGTCTCTCTCTTGTCAGCAGAGCTTAGAATACTCAATCCTATACTATACTATATCCCCTGTCGAGAAGTAAGACAACCCAAAAAGATGTATCCTGGGAATGGCAGTAAACTGCATCTAATGGTGAGACTCCATTTTTGTAGATCCTGTTCGTATGCCATTACTGCCAGATCCACTCTGACCCAGAGTACTAGTACCTGTTAGGGTCCCATCTATGTGTCAAATAGATCTGTTTGAAAACCATTCATATAATTGATAGAAATACTTGATGCCTGATAACCATAACTTATTTGTATTAAGAATAGTTACTTGGTACTATAATTATTGGCTAAAGATTATTATTACTTACTTGAAACCATATAACTGTATGTACACACAAATAACTACTATTAAATAGAAATAATTACTTTAAATCATATAATTATTTGTATTAGATAAGAATACTTGATATCTGATGATTGTGTGCGAAAGGCTCTTAAGAAACAACTACAGAAAAAATATCAATGTAAATATACAATAAAACTGATTCTTTAATCTCTAATCATAAAATATCCCGAGACGAATTGACATACCGTTAAAATCAGTCATCAAAAAATCTCAATATTATGTGTCGTTTTTGTCAGGTTAAAGTTATACAAACGCTAACAAAATGACAATATTTGTAATATATCGATGGCGAATTTGTTTTTTCACCTGTTACACCCCCATCTCTTAATTCGAGTGGACTCATCCTGTTTGACTCAATTGTGTAGTTTACGCGGCCAGGTAAAACTACTTATCAAGGTAATTCTTTGTAGTGGCCACGACAAGCAAGTGAGCCTGCCAACTAACTAACTATTCTACCAACCAATCTATTCAATCCTCTCTCTCTCTCTCTTTTTTTTTTAATCCCGTGAGCAGAGAAGGAGAGGAAATCGTGGGTCAGTCGTTTATATTACCTTACAGGTAACACAAGCGGCAAAGCAAATAACGACCAATCGAGTAAAGAGGCCATCTTAACAGGTGTGCCAGATAAAAACTAACGACAAAATGGCGGAGAATCGAATGTTTCTTTTTGGCTTTGTGCTGTCGGGTGTGGCCGCGTTTTGCATGGTGATTGCTTTCTCCAGTCCCAACTGGATGGAATCATTTGAACAAGCAGACAGTAAATTTGTAAAACTTGGACTCTGGGAAGTTTGCTTTAACGACTACACTTTCTATAAGGATTACCAAGGGAAACGCTACCGTGGTTGTTGGTACATATTTTCTTATGAATACAGACCCATTTGGGAATGGCTGTCCCCACGTAAGTTTTCTTTTCTTTTAGAATTTTTTCTTTTAATGTTATCAAATTGTTAAGGTCATTATTATTATTCTCAGCATTTAAAACCTGTTTTTGAGAAGAAATAGCTTCGACCCTTTCTCCATCTTTTTTCCCCACTTTGAACTTAAAACTTTTTAAAAAATTTTGATTAAAAAAAAAATAATCGTGACACACCTTTTCCTTGTGTCTCATTAGTATCGATTTATCAGACTACGGACAACAATAATGGCTAATAATGTTTAAATCCCTCTAGAATTTTTTTTTATTTATCAAAAAAAATGACGATTTCAAAAGTTAACCTCACTAAATATTTTTATTCGTGTCTCAAAAGTTTTTGTAACTTTTGATTGTTTTAAAATTGCTACTTTCAGAATCTTTCTTATATATAAGTGAAAACTACTTTAGCTTGGCCTAATTTCAAAAGTGAATATATATTTTACACGAATGAAAACCTTATGTATATATTATTTTCTTAATATTTTATTATAATTCATTGACTGTTTTTATCCATTCTATTTACCTCGTGAATAAACTGATCTTATTAATTTAAAACATACATTTAAATTCTGGTTTAATGTTGTCGGTATTAAATCGAGAATTAAACTAAAAATCTAATTTAGTATCTCTAACACTTCCGACATTCAAACCTTTTTGTTTAGATTTTCTTTTTTGAGGAAGTCCTGGGGAATAAGTTCTTCCTTGTTTATTTTCTGAACTTCAGATTGGATCGGATATCCTTTTTATTTAATTAATCTTCAATTCTGGATTTTTCTTCTCTGGTTGAATGAATTCCTGTTGTGTTTACGTTTTATATCGCCAATAACCTACCATAGTTATGTCCTAAGTAGGTCAACCAATTTAAAAGAAAGAATGTACTAACTACATTTTTTTTTCGTTTTTTTTAAATATCATTTTATGATGAATGTAAATTATTCGTTTATTTAAACTCATGTTTTTGATTTTTTAATAGTTTTTGTTTATTTCTTATTGAAATGAATATCTAATAAAGTATTTCTTGATCACTAATATCTTCTTCATAGCCATGGCGACTGTTTTGTCCATACATTGTAATAAGGAAAGAAAAGGTTATCCACATTCCACAGGTGACAATTATTAAATCTAAAGTCTTTATTTTTAAAACCATAAACGAAATAATTTCCCTGTTTTATTTACCCAACTTTAAGCTGTAAATATTTACCTTAAAGACATTTTACTTAATCTTAAAATTTTTATTTCTTAATATGTAAATAGAAGCTTTTTGAATTAAATTCTAAAATCCTTTCCCTAGTTCATAACCAAGCATTTTTTCTTTGTTTAGTTGCTTTGGGCTACATTTTCCAAAACTACCATTGTCCAAAATATCTGTCTAAACCTGCG
Source organism: Sepioteuthis lessoniana (assembly GCA_963585895.1). Lineage (NCBI taxonomy): Eukaryota > Metazoa > Mollusca > Cephalopoda > Myopsida > Loliginidae > Sepioteuthis > Sepioteuthis lessoniana. The sequence continues at coordinate 23,093,604 of OY757926.1, forward strand.
TGTATCTCGTGCAGAAGGGAAAGGCCCCTACAAAAATGGATGTCCTAGTTTTTACACTGAATTGCATTCGGTGGTGAGGCTCTAGTTTTGGTGGTGGGGGGAATACCTCTTCGTTGCCATTACTCCCATGTCCACTCTGACCTGGGTGAGTGTAGCTATTAGGATCTGATGAGTCAAATGCATGTTTGAAAATAGTTATCTTTTATTTCCGCCACTTAAAATTATTTAAGATAAAATCTGCCCTTAAGAGACATTAAAATAGGACACGAAAGGATTTAATCTTCAGATGTCTTTATTTTAAAAACATTTAAAGTTTTTTTTTATTTTATTTTTATTTTTTTTTATGGCTTACTACTTCTCAAAGCCTTTTCTTTTAGTTGCTTTGAAATACATTCCTCAATAATACTTAAACAATTAACCTGTGTGAATAATGCTGATATTTATAAATCCTCCCACCAAAAACAAACTGTTTATTGGCCAACGATATTACCAACACTTGATTTTAAATCGTAGACATAATTCCTTTATGGTCAAAATCTTTTCTTGTAAATAGTAGGGCATACTGGGTTCAACAGAAAACATACTCTAGATTTAAACCATTTTTTTTACTATTTTAAAAAGTTATTTTTATCAGATCCTGTTTGGGGCGGGCGATTTGGGCAAATTCTCTCTCTCCCCGACTTCTCCTTTTAACTAAGAATTCATTGGCTATGTTTCAAGTATAAGTCAATCCGTAGGATAATTTATCGCTTAAAAAAAATGCACTCCAGAAAAGTCTCCAATCCTCTCAGGTTTGTAATTAACCTCACTAAGCACCCACTTTTTTTTCCTTTATTATCATTAATACTCTACAGTGAAATGCGGAAGTCATTTACTAAATTTTGCTTAGTTGTGACTCAAGGCCGGATGTATGGAACACCCAGTGAAACTCGGAACTCTCTTGTAATGTTCTTCCCTTCTATGTGGAATTTTCAGACAAAATGTTTCATATTTCTATTAAATCCATTCATACTGTGGAACACGGTCGATTAGTAATCTTAAATTACAAACCATTAATTGAATTTAAGCCTCACTGGGTGCATCCATTGTTGGATTCGTGTTAGATGAAACTAGTTGTTCATCCAGAAACCGTCTGTAATTTTTATGTGTATAGGTTAATCTTTCGGTACTTATCCAGAATATCTCGCTGAGGAAATACCTGCGGTAATGTCCAAAAATTTAAATTTATATATAATAGAATCACCATCCCAGTACGAGTAAGTTTCATTGAATTGCTGGAGTAATTCTTGTTGAAAATCAATCCTAGATGAACTCTGGATATCTGATCAAATTTTTTTTTTTTTTTTTTTTTTTCAATTAACATTTTACTGTCGTTGGGAAGACGAATTCTCAGGACAGAAAATCGGAAACCAAATTAATTGGTTAATTTTAATGTCTAATCGAAAGTGGTGGGAGTAAATACAAGGCCGGACGCGTGTGGGAATCCAACTCATTAACGGTGATCTGTTGGCTTAGGTAGCTAACAACACGAAGAACTTTAGGGCCCAAAAGGTACCTTTCTCTAAAAGAGGCCCAGAATAATAATTTTGTTCACTTATGAAATCAAGGTCATGATACTAGAAGTTTGCTTTGAGTAGTGTTGTGGGTAGGCACAGCCTTCTATTTGGGGTTATATATGAGTAGCGCTCTCCCCCTGCACTTCGGTGTAGTAGCTTTTGAAAAGGGAGCCTTCAGGTGGCCCTCGACTACGATCGGCTAATTTATGTATAATTTTCAATAGCTACTACACCAGGTTGCTGGGAAGGGCGCTACCCCATACATAATCTCTTTTAAAGAATGCATCGTGTTCGATTATCACCTTTTTATTAGATTTAAAATGAGTTAAAACTAATTTCGTCTTTGTTAATTCTTTTATGTAACGATTTAATTGTTAAAAAATTTATTGAATACTGGAGAGTTATGGGTCCAAGAAAGAAATGATTTATTTTTGAATTGGTTAAAGAAACGTGAGAAACTACAAAGAGTTGAACAACGCGATGAATAATATCGTGTACATTTCATGGTTCAAGATTATTCTTCTCTTGGTCGGGCTGAGAACTTTTTAAAATTATCATATATTATTAAACTCGATATCGAAGTTTGGAAGCTAACATTAGAACTATTAAATGCTTTAAGACGCTCGAGATGTCATAGTTATCTCAAGAAATGGACTCTACGATCCGTGTTCAAATCCTGGACGAAGCCGTTTTCCTTTCACTTAGTGCTATTGCCATTGGGAAAGGCATGAATATAAGTATTCTCTCTTCTGCTATGGGTAAATAGGCCAGACGTGGCTCTTTTAACATTAATTTTAGGCAACTGGTATAGGAGAAGGAAAACTAAATTTGGACCAGTTGTATTCCACTAAATAAATAAATAAAAAGTGATCTTGTGTAGCATCCGGCTCGTGCGGTGGGACTGGCATAATACATAGATGCTTAGAGTAATTTATTAAATATTGACTCTATGTTGGAACCGAGCAAAAAAAAAAAATCGTACATAACAATGACTAACATTTATTTGCCAAAAAGTGATTTCTGATTAAATTTAGGTTAAAATGACTGAAGTTTAGTTTGTGTCACTATTATTCTATTACCGATCCAGTCCAGTACTTTTTATAACATGCTCGTATGTTAGTTTAAAAGGAGTTGATATTAAACAAAGGATTGGGATGGGGATGTATACACTAACCACAAGTTAAGAATAGGTTATCTGGCAGTCAGTTGTTAAAAAATAACTTTCCATGGGACAACTATATCTGTTTGTAAATTATCAATATTAGGAATATTTGAAATAATCTAAATAAATTTTAGATAAGAATAGTTGCTTGAAACCATTTACTTGTATGTAAATAATTAAGAATAGTTGCTTTATATATATATATATATATAAAAATTACACTGATGTTGTTGATAGCTCTGCAGTAAGTTATCCAACTGGCATGAAGTCAGCTGTGTTTCAATCCCAGCTTGAAGCATCTTGCATGTCTAGCTATATTGATGAGTTGTGATACGACCCTCTGTCTGTAGTGGACTAATATATATATATATATATATATATATAATGTAATGTGATCATAGATTATTCACGAGGACAAGAGTAATAAAGACGACCCTCCCTCTTAGTATATATACACATACATGGACACAACACCCAAGCAGACAAACACAGAAAATATTCTATTGTAAAAAGTGAGAGAAATGACATCTGCAGAGACAGAAGTTTGTCTCGTCCAATTAACTTGAACTGGACATTCAGACACAAATCCTGGAATTAAAAAGAGCCATGACCCTCTCAAAACAGTTGTCATTATAAAAACTAAAGAAGTTGGAAATGTGTTGAAGAAAAATAAATAACCTAAAAGCAAATTCTCTTGTGGATCTATTCATTTTAAAGTATTTATTTATTCTTTTTCTCATTGAACCAACTTATTTGCTGTTCTTAAATATAAGAACTGCAAATAAGTACACAAAAAAAGTTCTTGCTATTATGGTAGAGCTGGTATAAAACTAAGAATTGTTCCTTGAAGTTTCAGATAGAAATGTTACATCGCACTTTTTTAGAAAAGTAATTATGGAAGAAGCTACTTTCAAGTATTCTATAAAAAATTTATACCTGCAGTTGATGAGCATCAATACAAGATTGCTCGAATAAAAAATCTTAAAAAGTAGAATCGGAAGATTTACATTTGTCTGTGTGCTTCCTACAAAACTTAAGGTCATGGTCTGAATGAATATCCTTGTTGTTCTGCGCACACAGATTTTTCTGACTCGCTCTCACCCTCTGTCTCTGTCATCCATTACTTCCAGCAGGTCTTCCAGGCTGCATCCTGTGTCCATACAAAGCTGTTATAGATAAGTTCTAGCTGGTCATCCTACACTCGCATGTCCATGTGAAGGGGTCCACAGGAAAAGGTTGCTTATGAATTCGTCCTTGCTCCTCCAGTAGTATCCCACATGTCTTGTCTAATTTGGATGGTCTTCGATATGGGTAGTAGGTGGCCATACAGCTGCTGTTTTGTGGGATGTTGCTTTCAGGATTTGTTTGATATAGTTCGTAGCATCCTTTTGCGATTACTGTCAAGCTTTTACACTATACGCTTTGCAAGCGTCTAAGTGGTGCATCCATACAGTAATATAGACACAACCGCTGCTTAGAAAAAATTGTTTTATTTTATTGGATAGGTCTGACTTCCATATGAAAAATAGCCTCTAGATAGCTGTTCATGCTTTTGCTAGTTGTGTATTGATGTCATTTTTGGTTGATGAGACACTGCTTCCAAAGTAGGTGAACTAGGTCCACTAGTTTCAGAACCAGTTTTTAGTGTGAAGATATCACCACTTTGATTAAAGCACATGTACTCCGTTTTGTCTGTGTTCACACGGAGACCTATTATGACACCTGTCTCTGCTATCGGTGATAAGTTAAAACTGTTGCTGAGGAAATATGCTCAAAAAGGTGATAACAATGGCATCACTGTTGAGGATCCTATTGTCAAAAAGGTCAGTAAATTATGATTTTGGAAATCAGTTGTACCAGGAAACTCATCTTAAGTAAGAAAGATAGTTCCTTCAGCTTGAAGAAAAATATTGTAGCAAAGAGATCTTTCAAAATCAATCAAGAATTGTCTATATGATGCAGTATTTGTTCCAATAGTCATATATTTACTTTTTGTGTGTTATACCTTGAGCATCTACTCTTTTTACTATCTTCTCACATCAACCCTAGACAAAAAAATCTTGGCACTGAGCACATGCAATATTAATACTATATATTCAAATCAAATTGGGGGTGTCCTCGTGGTGTAATGGTTAAAGCGATAGACTGCGGAATCGTAGAAAGCAAGTTCGTACTCCAGTCACACTATTGCTTTCACTTTCGGGCAAATACCCTTGGGAAAGGTATGAACCCCCTTATCCTCTCAACTATGGGTTAAATAATACCACTACTGTTCTTCTTGGAGCATAGCTTTGGCATTAGATAATCTACAAAGGTTGATATGCCATTAAACAAAGAAACCAAACTAATCAAATTCTGTTAAGTAATTCATCCAGTAGTTCCCAAAAATGCTCTTAAATTCTTTTTCTTACCATTTATTTCTGATGCCATCGAATTCAATTTTAAAATTTTCTATACTATTGATGTTTTTGATCTTTGGAAATTTTTTCTAAAAGTATATTGCTTTATTAGCAAACATTCCAATTGGTTGATAAGACTGTTCTTGAAATCTGCCTTGCAAGTAAATTTTCAGTTTTGAGAAGAAATATTGAAATAAAATGTCTACCATGAGTAGAAATTCCATTATATTTGAAAGTTTCAATTAGATCATTTTTTTTTTTTCTTTTTTTTTTTCCTCTAATAAATTATGCCACTGATAACAAAATTAAAATTTCCGTATGTGTTTAGTAAAGTGGGCGACTGTAAGGCTATCTTTTTAATAGCTACCACACCTAGGGGAGGGCACTACTTCTTTCTCTAGATTGCTCCAGTTTACCTTTTAATACATACTTTTATAATGCTAAGTGTTAAGCAAGGAGATATCAACTACCTATTTTTTCGTCTTGGTATGATTTGACCTGGGATTGAACCCTGGTCTCCTGGACCAGGGTTCAATGTGAACTCTATTGTTCTAAATGACTGCCACTGCACTTGTCTTAGAAATAATTCATTATCATGTCATTGGGTTGCATCTATTTTGAGACACCCTATGTGAGGTCATATTAAGTGGTTTTTTTTTTTTTTTTTTTTTTTTTAATGCAGTTTTCCTCTAATTTATTTTTGAGAATTCATTAAATTTTGGAATGACTATTTTCATCTGCATATCTTATGGGATTTCAAAGACACTTTTAATCCTTGGTAAAAGTGCCAATAGTCCAATTATTTTTATAGAAACTATAAAGTTCTTAAATACAAAGTTTTAATCTAAAAGCTGCTAATATTTTTCATATTCAAGATTAGTCCAGTCTGAAAGCATCGTAATGGTAAACTAGAAGCCAAACATTTTTCAACCTTATTTTTCCAATGCAGATGCCATTGGGAATGAGAAAAGTTTCAGTAAAGGAACCATACTTTTCTGAAGGGGAGATAACGATTGCTCATTATAGAGTATTTATTTACAATTATAAACAAATTTCTTGTTACTTGACCTTGAGCTTAATAACTACTGAAGGAGGCTTTTTAGTGATAAAATTCTACCTTCTCCAATGCCTGAAATAACATATCACATGAAACCTTGTTAAGCTAACAAGGTGAAAATATTAGCCTACACAACTGGAGTGAAAATTACTCTTAAAATTTCATCTTTTGATAAGATGGACTGTACACATTACCATCTACTTTTGTGTCATTGGTTCCAGTCATTTAGAAATGCATTTTAGGCATAATTTAAACCTGATTGCCATCTTGTTCGCAGGGTTTGGAATACTCTGCCTATATTCCTTAGCTAATGGGTGTCCTTGCTATGATACTAAACTACCTCTGGTGGTGAAGCTCTAGTTCTGGAGCTCTGGGAAGTATAAAGTCACCCACTTCAATCCCATTACTCACAGGTCCACTCTAACCCAGAGTGATAGTACATAGTCATAAGGCTTCAGACACATAATAAACTTATTAAATAGATAGTATAGTGGAAATATACAAAATATATATCATCATGTCGTGCTATCAGCACATATTCTTGACCCTCTCTCGCCACACCTCCCTATTGGCCATTGCTTTCGGCAGATCCTCAGGGCTACATCCTGTATTGGCACAGAGCTGCTGTATGTAGGTTCGAACTGAATGTCCTGCCTTCTGCTCATCTATGTGAAGGGGTCCACATGAGTACATCACTTACAAGCTCGTCCCTGGGGCTGTAAAATTTGCTGACTGCATATCTGTAGCAGAGGATATGACTCCTCCTCTAAATGAGTTTCCTGGATATAACACTAAGCTATCTGATAGTGAGGCTCTTAGCTTGGAGCTTTGGGGAATGTGGAGTACCTTTTTGTTACATTACTTCTAGATTCACTGACCATGAATGGTATTACGTGTTCAGATTCCTTTTATGGATCAAATAGAACTCTTCAATCATTTACTATATTTGAAATCTTTCAACTTTGTGCAAACAGATGAATAATATCAAATTGAATTATTAGTGCTGCATAACAATTTTTGAAACAATAAATAGCAATACTTGGAACTATTTGTGTCAACAAATGAGCTCTGGCTTATTTTAAAATGTTATCTTCAAACTATTCATTTACAAATGTTGTATGTGTGAATAAGATTTGACATTAAATAACCTACAATGCTTGATATGCCATAAAACCCAACCAACTTTTAATTTTTATATTGACTGGTTGTGTTAAAATAATTAGATGCATAATTCTGTTCCTAAAAAGTTGCCAATATTTAATCTACATCTACGGCATCATTGTAGGAAATGAACTTAGTGACCCAAATTTCAGTCTTGGATGAGGGTGTTTGTTTCATGTGTTAATATTCTTGGGGAAAGGTATAAATCCAGCTATTCTATGAGTAAATAGCTGAGCAGTCTGAGCTCTTTAAATTTGGCAGGGTAACTGGTTGAGAAGAAAAACTCTAAATTCCTATCTGTTGAACTGTCTAAAAAATGATTCCGACATTCTGCTCCTGGCATTGGGTAAATGCATACATTCAGCAATATATTAAGGGCATAATGAGTAGAGTGTTCGCCAATGGTCCGGGAGACTGGGGTTCAATCCCAGGTCGAGTCATACCAAAGACTCAAAAAATGGTACTTGATGCTGCCTTGCTTAGCACTCAGCACTATAAGATGAGGATCAAGGGTAAAGCGGAGTAATCCTGGCAATGGAGTAGTGCCCTCACCTACACCTCTGTTGTAGCTATTGAAAAGGAAGCCTTCAGGTCACCCTCGACTAAGGTCGCCAACTTTACTTTACTTAGGTCAGTATACCTTCTAGCTAAAAAAAAAAAAAACACAGTTGATGGATTTGAAATCACTATTTTAAATGCTCCTGTACAAACAATCTGGACTTTTCTAAAGTTAAACCTAATTCTATCAATCTAGTCTCAACTCTGTAAATTGGTAATAACTTATTGCCCATCACTGAACTTTTTCTAAGATGTTTTATATCTTTCTAAGTACACTGTGTGTGTGTGTGGGGGGGTTGTAGAATATGCCAACTGTATCACTGCAGAGGGGTAAGACCTGCTCCCCTCCACCAATGTCCTCGATATGACACCAAACCATCTAATGGTGAGGCTCCAATTTTGGATCTTTGGAAAATGTGTTAATGCTTTGTTGCCATTACTTTCTGGTACATTCTGAACTGGAGTGGTAACACCTGTTGGGATCTCATCTATGGGACTAATAGAACTATTTAATCATTTACTCTCTTTGAAGCCATTTAACTATGTGTGTAATTTATAATTAGAGTTGGGCGGTTTGGCAATTTGTTTTATCGGTTTAGGTTTTTTCCTTGATACTGCGGTTACGATATGGTTTTTAATTTACGTTTTTTTTCTTCTAAGGAAGCCATTCATTTTTCTTGTGTAATGATACCATTCTCATTCGATATCTGATTCCCTTTGAGATTGACAATTTCTCATATATTTCTGATCCAATCTTAATATTTATATGGTTGGAAAGAAAATAAAATAATCTTTCAAAGTAAAATTAAATTTAACATTAAGGCGAAAATGGCATATATTTAAAAGAATTTTTTCACTTGCTACTTTAACTTAATTTTACCTCTAAAGGTATATTTTTGAAAATGAAACAAATAGATTTCAGACTTTTTTTTTTTTTTTTTTTTTTTTTTTTTTACAACATAACAAAACCATGCAAACGCATAGTTGGATAAAACTGAGTTGCTGATGAATTTAAAAAACAACGCTATCAATGGAAATAGAATATTATCAAGAAATACTGGGAAAAAAATCTAAAAGGCATTTCAAAACATTGTCACTATTTTCAAAATTAAATAATTGTAGAAACAAGAGTGATACTAGTGTGCAAAGAAATTTAGTTCTCATTTAAAAATAAAATTACTGACAAATTAATCTCTTACATATGTATATCTATTTAAATGCGTGCAAACGAGTGACTGATGTTAAATTGTTACTGTTACCTAGCAATACTTGAAACCATTTAACCGTGTACAAACTAGATAGCAATACTTGAAACAATTTGACTGTGTTGAAAAAAAAAGAGCTCAGACTCATTTAAAAATGTTTATAAATCATATTCTCGGATTTGGCATTAAATAACCTACAATGGTTGATATGTCATAGAACCCAACCAAAAAAGGTTGGGGGTGTCCTTGTGGTGTAATGGTTAAAGCGATGGACTCCGGAATCGTAGTACGCGAGTTCGTACTCCAGTCGCGCTATTATGTTCACTTTTGGGTAAATACCCTTGGGAAAGGTATGAACCCCTTTATCCTCCTAGCTATGGGTTAAATTGTACTGTTCTTCTAGGAGAATGGCTTTGGCATTAGATAACCTAAGAGTTGATATGTCATTAAACTAAACCAAAGAAGGTTGCCTGGGGCTTTTTTTTTTTTTTTTTTTCGTTTGAATCCCAGATCAATGCATTAATTTTTGGAGCCTCTGATATATTTCCATTTTTCTCCTGGTGACAAGCTGAATTTAGACTAATTAGCAATAAAACCTCGGCATTCAACTTTGATGAGAAATATATTGGTAATCTTAATGGCTCATTGGCTCTGAGTAGAGTGTTTGCCAATGGTCCGGGAGACCAGGGTTCAATCCCAGGTCGGGTCATACCAAAGACTTTAAAAATGGTACTTGATATGTCCTTGCTTAACGCTCAATATAAAGTATGTATCAAGGGTAAAGTGGAGCAATCCAGGGAAAGGAGTGGCACCCTCCCCTACACCTCAGTGTAGTAGCTATTGAAAAGGGAGCCTTTTGGTCACCCTAGACTATGGTCACCAACTTACTTATTTTTATCAGTAATCTAGCTTTTTTTTTTTTTTTTTTTTTTTTTTTTTTTAGTGTATGTATTGCTTTCGGCGATCTTTGTACTTGTGAGTTTGTTGATGTACCTGGTCAATACCTCACCACAATGATATCTTCTCATGCTGCTAGCACAGATTTCCTTAACTCTCTCTCGCCATTTTTCTCTTATCCATCACTCCCGGCAAGTCTTCTAGACTACATTCTGTATCTGTACACAGCTATTGTCCAACACTTGCATGTCTGTGTGAAGGGGTCCATGAGAGAACACTGCTTATGTCATGCCGCGAGCATAGATTTCCTTGACTCTCTCTCTCTCTCTGTGCAGAACTGTTGTAGAAATTGGTCATCCAACACTTGTACTTCCATGTGAAGGGGTCTGTAATATCCTAACTAACAAAAGAGAAATAACCTCTGATGCCACAGGGGTTACGGCCCCTACTACATCCGGGGGATTTGGTCAATAAAGGAATATACCAGGCATAGCAGCAGATATTCGCTTTCCCTCTGTCTTTAATCATCATCCATCTTATCGATTCATCTTGGTAATAGTCCATACCTAGCAAGTATCCATTACCTCAGATGTAAAGACTTTACATTGGCGACGAAGAAAGAGTCGTTTACTCACCAATAACAACAAAAAAAAAAAGAAAAGAACAAACCTGCCCACGTGCCGAAAAAAAAAAACTAACATGGCCGCTTTACCACATTACCCAGAATTTAACCACGAATCAAAAAACAAAGCAGCAAAATGGACAAAATACGTCAACAGACTGAGAAATTACTTCACTGCATACAACATAAAAGATGATGAACGAAAAAAAGCTATACTTTTAACTTTTGTTGGCGAAGAAGTAAATGATCTTATTGACGAACTACTGCCTGAACAAACCACACCAGAAAAAAACAAAACACTTCGATAAGCTCGTCCTGGCTGTGCAAAACCACTTCAACCCAGAAAGCAACACTGAGTATAACAGATATATATTCTGAAAAAAAACAACAAACCACCCCAAACATAGAGGACTTTCATCGGGAATTAAAATAGGCAGCAGCTATGTGCCGTTTCACAGACAGAAATGCAAAAATAAAATCCCAGCTAATAACGGGCTGTTTATCAGAAAAACTTCGCCAAAAGGGACTGATGAACCCAAACATGCTCCTAGGTGATCTAATAAACTATGCCAAAATGACATATCCAAACAAATGGAACAGATGCGCTTAGAAGACGCCAACTCTACTGCAAAACCTACCACATCCATTAATGCAGTAGCCAACAAAGTCACGCATGAACAACAATGGCCATGCAAACGCCCCCAGCAAAACCGGTGCAAAAATTGCAATGGGAAATGCCCACATGAACGGGGGCCAACATCCTGCCCTGCATTCCAGAACCAGTGTGCCTATTGCCGGAGATGGGGACATTTCGCCTCTGTCTGTTTCAGAAAACTAAATGACGAGGACAGCCAGCGAAGAACAAACCGCCCCCACAAGCTCAAACCAGTCAACGACCGGTAAATTACATTGAGGATCATCAACGAGACTCAAACAGCGGCAGTGACATGGAATATGTATTCCATACAGGTAAAGTGAAAAACCTTCCTTACTTTGACGTATCTTTTGGTGATGGCCATCAAATGTGCAATGTGTTAGCTGACTCTGGCGCCACCATAAACATTTTGTCTGAGGCAGATTACAAATCCCTAAGACCAACACCTCTCCTCCAACCCACAAAAACCATAATATCTGGATTCGGTGTCAAGGAAGCCACCCCAGACCTAGGTCAATTCAGCACACTATGTTTAGAGGCATCTCCTGTCAGCAAACACCCATTCAGTCAACCACATCAGTAAATCTGATGCACAGACCCCACTCTTAAACTTCTAGAGGACTACGCAGACCTGTTCAATGATCTGGGTAAACTTAAAGAGAAAAAAGTTCACCTACACATAGATGAAAACATACCACCCATCGCTCAGTGATACCACAGGGTCCCCTTTCACGTAAGGAAGGATATAGAAGAGTTAATAGCCAAAGATGAGAAACTGGGAGTGATTGAAAAGGCAGACAGACCAACCCCATGGGTATCTCCTATTGTTGTAGTACCCAAAAAAGGGTCAAAATAAAATCAGGATTTGCATTGACATGAGGGCGGCAAACAAAGCTATTAAAAGGAAACGACACCCAACCCCCACACTCAATGAACTGAAAACTATTCTATCAGGAGCCAATGTTTTCAGCAAATTGGATCTTAACCAAGGCTACAACCAATTAGAATTAGCTGAAGAATCCCGATATATAACCACCTTTGCAACACACCTGGGCCTGTACAGATATAAGACTTTTTTTTTTGGTGTCAACTCCGCAAGTGAGATATTCCAGGAAGAAATTAGTCAAGCACTTACAGGGATTAAGGGAGCGATCAACATCAGTGATGACATCCTTTGCTTCGGATCAGACCAGCAAGACCACGACCAAAACCTCCATGCGATATTCAGACGACTTCGCGAAAAAGGACTCACCCTAAATAGCAGCAAATGTGAGTACAAGAGGTCACTGGAATTCCTTGGACACACCTTCGGTAATGAAGGCATCAGCCCAAGCGACCTCAAAATAAAAGCAATCCTTGAATTACCCGACCCTAAAAACGCGTCAGAAGCTTGTTGGGGATGACCAACTTCTGTGGGGCAGAATTCATTCCAAACTATGCAACCCTCACCCATGAACTACGTCAACTAACAAAAAAAAAACACACTGTGGTCCTGGACTGAACGCCACACTGAATGTCTAAAAAACATTAAGGAGGCACTGAGCAGAGCATGCTCACTTGCCTACTTTGACCCGAACAAACACACTGAAATACATACGGATGCGAGTCCGGTAGGCATTTCTGCCGTGCTGTCACAAAATGGACGGATAGTACAATTTGCGAGTCGTGCTCTATCCGCAGTTGAACAGAGATACTCCCAAACAGAACGTGAAGCACTCGCCATCACATGGGCATGTGAACACGTTCACATATATATCTTTGGAGCTCCATTCACTGTCTTTACAGACCACAAACCCCTAACATCCATTTTTAACAACACCCGCTCCCAACTATCAGCACGCATTGAACGCTGGGTTTTGAGAACGCAACCATATGACATGACCGTCATATACAGACCAGGCCATGACAACCCAGCTGACTATCTCAGCCGCCATCCAACGCACCTACCACCAAGCGACAGAGAACAAAAAATAGCAGAGGAATATATAAACTACATCCTCTCAACCTCAACTCCCAAAGCAATGACAATTGATGAAGTGGCAACGGAAACGGCAAGAGACAAGACACTCACCACCGTCATCCAAGCCATCCTTACCAACAAATGGCATGGTGTCGAGGATGGCATAAACAAAGCAACATTCCACACTCTGCATGCCAATCGTGCCGAACTATCACTTGCACACAAGGATAGCATCATCCTCAAAGGGCACCGGATAGTACTGCCTGAAGCACTACAAAACAGAGCTGTCAAAATAGCACATGCTGGACACCAAGGCATTGTGAAAACCATGGCTCTCCTCCGAGAAAAGGTCTGGTTCAAAAACATGCAGCCTTTAGTGGAAGAAAACATTAAGAACTGCCACATCTGTCAGATCAGTACCCATAAACCAACAAGAGAGCCACTGCAAATGTCCCCACTACCAGCAGCCCTATGGGCAGAAGTCAGTGCTGACTTTGGACACCTCCAAAATGGAAAGTACCTCCTCGTTGTCACAGATGAATACTCATGCTATGTTGTTGTCGATATCCTGGACTCCATCTCAACAACATCAGTCATACCCCGCCTAGACAAGATATTCGCCGAATTTGGTGTGCCAGTCTCCCTCAAAACGGACAATGGCCCACCATTCAACAGCCACGAATTCAAAACCTATGCCTCCATCACTGGATTCAGACACAGGAGAATAACACCCCTATGGCCCCAGGCCAACGGGGAAACAACGCTTCATGCGCACTGTAAAAAAGTCTATTAAAGCTGCCTTAAATAAAGGTCGAAGCTGGAAGCAGGAATTATTCAAATTCCTGCTGGACTACCGGATGACACCACATTGCACCACTGGCGCACCCCCAGCCACAATCCTATTTGGCCGGACCATAAAAAACCGCCTGCCACACCTGATCACACCCATTGCTGAAGACTCCAGCATTAGGGAGCGTGACACCGAAGCAAAGAGAAAAATAAAGCAATACGCTGATAGAAAAGTGTACGTGAAACCCAATGATCTCAGGGTGGGTGATACAGTCATTGTAAAAAGCGACAACACCTCAAAGGCTCTCACACCTTACCAGCCTAACCCAATGACTATTATAAAGAAAAAGGGATCCATGATCACCGCCACACACAAAGGTAGCCAAACTACAAGAAATTCCAGCTTCTTCAAAAAAATCCCTAAGCCAACAACAAACCCTGCACATAACCTACTGGATTACCCCTCATCTGAAGATGAAAGCTACACACATACGACAACACCACCAGAATACAGAGACAACCAAACACAGCACACAACTCTAAACCTCAGGCGTTCAAGCAGAACAAAACGGCCACCCAAAAGATTTGACTACTTAAAAGCATTGTAATATCCTAACTAACAAAAGGGAAATAACCTCTGATGCCACAGGGGTTACGACCCCTACTGCATCCTTTAATCATCATCCATCTTATCGATTCATCTTGGTAATAAGCAAGTATCCTAGCAAGTATCCATTACCTCAGATGTAAAGACTTTACAGGGTCCATTACCTCAGATGTAAAGACTTTACAGGGTCCATGGGGAAAACATTGCTTTTCGAATTCTTTCTTACTTTTCCAGCAGTGTCCCGCATGTCTTGTCTTTATTTGGATGGTTTTAGATGGGAGGTAGGTGGCCGTACAGCTGCTGTTTTGTGGGATATTGCTTCTAGAATTTGTTCAATATGGCTAGTAGTATTCTTGTGCAATTCCTGTTTAGCTTTTTCTAGACGCTTAGTTGGTGTTCATGTGGTGCATCCATATAGTAGAACTGACATGACCATTACTTGGAAAAAAATTGTAGTTGTTTTAAAATAGGGAACTGCATTTCAATCACCTGTTGATACTTGGTTTACATCATCTCAGTTGATGAAGGCAAAAGATGACATTTCCATTTCATTCCAGTCAAATAATGAAAAATTGTATATATTTGTAAAAATAATTGCTTCTACAAAATTAGTTTTTGATTCAAGCTTTTATTGGTAGCTTTACACTTTACATTATCTTTTTGCAGCCTTTGAAATGACTAACACCTTATATTCCTTTTATAAAGCATTTTGGTTTGGTTTCTTTGTTTAATGTCATATCAACCACTGTAGGTTATTTAATGCCAGAGATACTCTTCTAGAACAGCAGTAGTATTATTTAATCAATAGCAAGGAGGATAAGAGGGTTTATACCTTTCCCAAGGGTATTCGTACAAAAGTTAATGTAATAGCACAACTGGAGTTTGAACTCTTTCTATACTTGTCTTTAATTGGAATCATTTTGAGATGAGGGTTTTACTCTGCGGTGCAGCAGATAGAGGCGTTGTCTCTTCGGTTCCAGGTGAGCATTGTCAGAAGATAGCGGTTTCAAATCCTACCCAAGCCGGCCAGTGGTGCGATAGACAACAACTATGGAAGGCAGTAATTACTGGGGATACGGTTACAAGACTCGGCATTCCTATCCGAGGTCGCGGTAAATCACCTGAAGAAGGCCAGAGGTGAAATTTGGCCGAAATGTAGTGAAAGAAGAAACGACACAAAAACTACCAAGATGAGGGGGAAAAGTCCGCAATAAATAAAAATTAATTCTCTTTCTATAATCCCACAGTCCAGCACTTTAACCATTACACCCTGAGACCACCCACACAAATCTTTTTGGTGAATACTCACAATCAGCGAGAATATATTAAAAGCTAGTGGTCTTCCCTCAGGTATTTCTTTGGTTTGGATTGCATATACTACCTTTTCTAAGGAAACCTTTCTTTCAGTCAACTTGTTTGATGTTATGTTATACATCTTTCTTTTATAGTATTAGACTGTAACAGTAAGCAAGTTTGGACTCCAATTGCTTGTGTTGTAAATGGGGAAGAACAACAACAATGCTGATGTACAAAAATCTTTTTTCTTTTTTTTTTTTTAATTACCTGAAATGTACAAAATGATAGTGAGGGAGAGAGTTGAAGATGGATGAGATGTACACACAGGGCAAGATATGAATTTTCAGTGAAATACTTTTTCTTCGTTCTGCTTTTGAGTGACTGATACAGGGCTGTTTCAAAACACTAATCTTAGTTTCTTCTTGCTTCTCTACTTTTCCAAGTCTAGTATAGAGCCATTTCAAGACATCAAATCGTCTTAGATTCTCACTTCTCTGCTTTCATGTGTCTGGTACAGCTCGGGCTTTTCTTTACCTTTCAACCTAAGGCAATCTGGTGCAAGGCCAGTGCTCAGTGGTGTAACATTTCGTAGCTCTTTGGTCAGTCTTCTTTGTTCTCCTGGGTTGAAATCTTCCCTGGTTTATATAATATCCAGGACGTCTACACAATCCTCGTGGTCACATCTTCTATGCAAATTACATGGCACTTCCACTGAGGAAGCAGCGTTCTGTGTATTTTAGGAAATGGGTGTACATCCTATGCAGCATGTTAAAGGGATCTTTCTAGTGGATATTCAACACTAGTATGTTCTCTTTGGAACTAATATTCTTGGAGGAGGGAAAGAATGAACCCCCTTTTTATTCCTCACCCTCTATTATAGGTTAAATAGGTCTACCAGTGTCCTTCAACATGGATGGCTGTAGCTTTAAATAATCCATGGAGGTTGAAATAAAGAAACCAACCATTTCCTTCTTTCACTATATTTTTTTCTACTTATTGTGGGTTCCTTTGACCAACAACATTGTTAGATAGCAGTACTTGGTATCATGTCTTGGATACGACATTTAGTTGCATTTGACGGTAAGGCTGGAGTTGGGAAAATGTGGATTACCCTTTCATTATTGTTACTTTCAGCTCCTCTGTGACCTGGAGTGGTACTATTTACCAACCCCTCCGCTCGGGCAGGGTATGACACAAGGTCAATTTTTAAGCGGAGTTTAACAGGTTTTGAATTCAGAGTTTTCCTTCTCCTAGACTAGTTGCCTCACCAAGGCTGAAGAACCTAGTCCATTCTACTATTTACCCATAGCTGGAGGGAGAATAAGGGGGTTCATACCTTTCCCAAGGGTATTTGCCCGAAAGTGAACGTAATAGCGCGACTGGAGTACGAACTCGCGTACTACGATTCCGCAGCTCATCGCTTTAACCATTACACCACGAGGACACCCCAAACCCCTGGAGTGGTAGTACCTGTTAGGATCCCATCTATGGATCAAATTGAACTTTTCAAGCATTTACTTGGGATTATTATTAGTTATTTGAAACCTTATAACTGTTTGTGAATCATTTGTATTACATAGGAATACTTGATGAATAGACTTACTGATGTTAATCAGCAATACTTGAAACCATTTGTGTTGATGTTAAATAGCAAACTTAAAACCATTTAAACTCTGCACAAAGAAATGAGTTCTAACTTGTTTAAAAATAAAGTTGCTTACAAATTTCTTGATGATTTTCTATTTTCGTTGATATTGTTTCATTTTATCGATATCTCAGTTTTATCCAACTTCATGTTCACGTAATTTTGTAATGTCATGAAAAACCTAAAAAAAAATCATTACACATACAATCCCTGATCATGGCCTATGAAAGGTCCATAAGTACTCTGGACAATTTTGGTAAATTCATCTACCAATTCTAACCTAAAGTCAACATGCTTATTAGGAAACGTGAAAGGATATTAATAAAATTTTAGACAAAATGTCTTTATTATTTAATCAAACATGCTTAAATGAAAGACTGCTGTGCTGCCCAACTACACACACACACACATACATATATATATATATATATATATATATATATATATATTAAAAACAGGATTTGGCATTAATAACCTACAAGGGTTGATATGTTATAAAACACCACCAAACCAACATTGTAGATTGAAACCTTTACCAGTTGCCACAGCACCCACCACCACCTTCATCTTAAGAAATAATTCTGCATCTTCTGAAGCATATCTGACCAGTTATGACAGAAGGTTAGGATCTTTTTACTTGTGGGTCTCAAGAGTTGTGCACCTTAAGTTTTGCCTTCCTAACCTTATACTCCTCAATAAGTGATGTTGGTGGTAATTTTGCTTTTAATGTTGAGTTTTATAATGCCATGTTTGTTAAGGAAATACTCGCTCCTAATCATTTAAGAAAATTTTTTCCAGATACTAATAAAACACTCCATTGTTTCAACTCTAATCCGAGATATCTCTTATACCTGCAATAGCTGATATTCTGTGAATTAAGCCAAAATACACCCCCAATCTATTTCTAGCAATGGCGCATAAGTTATCACAGTTTCATTGAATTTTTTTTTCCAGAGATGGCTTGTGGTATTCTTTGTCCTGTATATGACATTAAACTATCTGATGGCAAGGCTCCAGCCTTGGGGAATGTGGTGTACCCTTTCATCGCCATTGCCCTCTGGCCCACTCTGGCAGCACCTGATAGGGTTCTATCTATGGGTCAAACAGAACTGTTTGACATTTAAAATGTATGCAAACAAATGACTCTTGTTAAATTGAATTGTTTGTATTACATAGCAATACTTAGAACCATTTAACTATGCACAAATGAATGAATGGTGTTATCAACAAAATCTTGTCCTTTAAATAACCTACAATGTTTGATATGCCATAAAACTAAACTTTCCTGTGAAGAAGATTGAATAGTACAGTTTGGTATAATCTAGAAATACTTCAACTTTATTGGTTTTAAGCAAATGATCTATTGTTAGATGAACTAATTTAATTTTCTAAGTTTTATCAATAACAAAAAAGGTCGCAATCATAATCTGAGCTCTGATTTTCATTTACCCAAACCGATAAACATAACTCGGATCTTACACCAAACAAATCATTTGTCTTGTTTACCATATCAGAACAACGAATTTTTTTTTTTTTTCTTTTTTAAATATTAAAAACATTTTTTTTTTTTCTTTGTAGCTTGGTTCATATCTGTGCAAGTTATGATCAGTGTCACATTGCTGTGTCAAATGTTGGTTGTGGTGTTCCTGTTGTCTCTCTTAGTTCGATGTTGTCCTTTCAACGTGGAATCGATGATGTTAATGATATGCAGTATAGTCATGTTCCTCTGTGGTAAGTATTCTTTCTGATTAAACTTGTTTTTGGAGACACTTGGGAAATGGAATTGGCTCTTGGATCAATTTGTTTCATTTTATGTTAATACCCTTTGGAAAGGCCTGAATCCATCTATTCTCAATTCATCTATTGGTGAATTTACCCAGTTGGCTGGGGTTGTAGAATACACTGACTGCATTTCAGCAGAGGGGTAATACTCACTCCAAACGAGTGTCGTGGATATGACACTAAACAATCTGATGGTGAAGCTTAAGTAATGCTGGAGCTTTGAGGAATGCAAAGTCCCTCTTCCTTGCCATCACTCCTAGGTCCACTCTGGCCCAGAGTGGTAGCACCTGATAGGATCCTATCTATGGGTCAAATAGAACTAAACTGTGTACTTATGCTAAACTGATTTGTTTGAAATGGGACTGTTTTGAGACTTAAACTGCATACTTATTCTAAACAGAATTACTTGAAGTAGAACTGTTTTTTGTATAAATATGGATTTGGCATTAAATAACCCACAAAGGTTGATATGCCATAAAACCCAAACAATCTATGGGTAAATACTAGAGCAGACATGGTTCTCTAGCCTTGGTTAGGCAACCAGTCTAGAAGGAAAACTTTGAATTCAAACCAGCTTTACTCAGCTTAATGAATTTGCCTTTGTCATGTCTTACCAATGGTGGATGGGTTGGGTAAATATATAAAACCTTGGACATATGGTGTAATTTATTTGTCTTAGAAAATGGACCTGGCAAATAGTTCAAATTCTGGATGAAGCTCTTTGTGTTTCTCTTTGTGCTAATGCCCTTGGGAAAGGCATGGATCCATTTATTTTCCCTTCAGTTATGGGCAAATAGAAGGGCAGACTGAGATCTTTAGTATTGGTATGGCAACCAATCTAGGAAAAGGAAAACTGAATTCAAAACTGCACTACTCTGCTGAAAAATTAACTTTGTGTCACATCCTGCCTGTGGTGGAGGGGTTGGGTAAATACATACTTAAAACTTTTTTTATAAATTTTTTTATTGCTTCAGGTTAATTGTGAGTGAGGGTACGAAACTTCCAAATATCAAATTTATTTGGAACAAGTTTACTTGTGTCAATTGTAAATGGCAGAAATATTGGATTTTTTTTTTTTTTTTTTTTTTTTTTTTTTTTTTTTTAAATTGTATTGTTATTTTACTTGTAAAATATAAAACTTTGTTGCTCTCTTTAGCCCAGCCTGCTGGGGCTATAGAATACACTGACTGCACTTCTGCAGTGGGGTAGGACCCCACTCAATGAGCACCTTAGTTATGACCTTAAACCATCTGATGGCGAGGCTCCAGCCTTGGAGATTGGGGGAATGTGAATTACCTCTTCATTGTTATTGCTCCCAGGTCCACTCTAACCCAGAGTAGTAGCACCTGATAGGGTCCTATCGATGGGTCAAATAGAACAAACTGTGCTAACAAATGACTTATGTTAAATTGTGACTGTTATATTGCAATACTTGAAACCATTTAACTGTGTACAAAAAAGAACTTGGGCTTTTTTAAGAATGTTATCTACAAAATGTGTTTACAAATCATGTGAATCATTAAATAACCTACAATGGTTGATAAGCCATAAAACCTAATCAACCTGAATGATATGTATTGAATATATTTCTGTTAAGAGGATTTGGCATTAAATAACCTACAATGGTTGACATACCACCAAACCAAACCATGTTTAATATATTTATGTATAAAGATTTCGCATTAAATAACCTACAATGGTTGATATGCTATAAAACCCAACCAAACCTAATTTGTTCTCTATTTTCTTGTTTGTCCTATACTTCCTGAATATTAGACTATAGTTAAAACTAAGGTAATTGTTCTCTGCTTTGTTCACTTATTATAAGACAATTTTAAATATATACATATTTCTAAATATATCCTATCGTCCTGTCAGTGGATCTTAGAATATGTTAACTGTATCCTTTGAAGAGGGAGTAAGAGCCCCACCTCACAAAATGCAATATTCAGAGTATGATACTAAACTGCATCTGAAGGGTGAGGCTACAGGTCTGGAGAGTGTAGAATACCCCTACATTGCTGGTTCACTTTGTCCTAGATTAGTAGTACCTCTGGATCAAATAGATCTTTTTAAAAAATTATTTGTATGAAGAACAGTTACTTGAAGCAATAATTGTTTACAAAGGATTATTATTACTTGCAAATTATTGGTGTTAGATTGGAATACTTGAAAGCATATAACTATGCAAAGAAATGACTATTATTAAATAGAAATTACTTGAAACTATATAAGTATTAGGAATTCTTGAAACCATACAACTTCAAATTATTTGTATTAGATAAGAATACTTGATGTTATATAACTCAATAAAAACTTAAATAGCTACCAAAAAAGTTTTGATAAATGTATAATGAATGTAATTCCTTAAATTTTAGGCATAAAATATATGCCATTAAAATCAGTTTGCAGTACCAAAATATACCCATATAAGCTCATATTGTCTTTTGACAGATGATAGAAATTCTGAAATTAAAATTGGTCATTCTGATTTCAAATATGAATTTTTTTTTTTTTTTTTTTTTTTTTTTTTTTTTTACTTCTAGGTTTGCTAATTGCTATTTCATTGATTGTATTTGGAGTAATGTCTGAAGACCGACAGTGGATGCCTCGCCCAGATCAGAACTTCCTTTCTTGGTCTTTTGGAATCTGTGTGATGTCTGGATTTTTCTCTCTTTTTGGTGCCATGTGTCTCCTTGTTGCCAGTATCAGTGCAACAGCTGAACGCAGCACTGCCCCAAGTATGAGTTTGGCGATGAAGACTCGATACTAAACCCCTATGCATAAACCAATGTTTTTATAACTTCAAAAATTTTGACAAATTTTTGGTTGTGATGAATCCAGTGTGGGATCATATTGGATAGAAGTCCGTCACAATACTTGAAATAGTTGTAAATATCTATACATATAAATATATTTTTTTAACATTTTTTCTTTTAATTAATCTGCATTCAATTAATTTTTTACTTATAATTCATTACTTTTTTTTTTTTTTTTTTCTTGTAGTAATAAAAAGGGGAAAAAAAGATCTCCGTTGAATTTAATTTTGTATACATACATTTAAAAAAAAACAATATTCATTTTAAAAAAAAAAAACTTTTGGTTTAAACTTTGTCACCAGAGGAAACAAGAATTATTGACTATTCAATAGTTTACCTTTTATTTTCCTCTTTGATAGCATTGTCCAGTTGCCTTAATAACTGTAAACCTTCTCTTCAAATAAAATGAAGCAGAGATGAATCATCTTAAAGGTCATGTTCAACAGGTCAGTAATATTGTTGGTTTTTATTACTCTTCAATTTAATTATAGGAAACTTCATTGTTGATTCTATATTTCTTTTAAGTTAAAAAAAAATTAACTCATCTAAAATTCTCAATTGTTTTTCTAAAAATTCATAGAAAGTTAAAATCTAAAATGAAAAATAGATCTTGGTTTTATTTTATATCCAGGCTCATCTTATTTTATTATTTATTTATTTTTTTCCTATCAAATTATTTATTGATATAGTGTAAATTTTATTTAATGTATGCGGCTTTTAATTTGACTCGTGTAAGTTAATCAAAGTGCTGGTATGCAAGTCATTGACTCCTGCTACATGGCCAGTTTTTTCCATTTCATATCATATTTATAACCTGTAATATGAAAATTGTCAACTTTTATTATATTCATTTATATTTCTATATTTTTCCAATATAAATGAACATCACTACGGATATTCAAACAATATTTTCTAGGAACATAAACAAATAATGATAGCTATGATACCAGTCCTTGGCACACTAGGAAAATATCCTGCCAATATGCCACATAAGATAGTTTGAGAAGCACTGGTGTAAATTTTTTTGAAAAAAGGGATTTTCGAAATATGACTTAGGATATTTAAAAAAATTTGAATGCTGTTCCTTTTTTATGAACACTTTTTCAAACAAAAGTGGGTGTAATCTGCTACCTCAGTTATTTATTAAGCTTATCTTTGTTCTGACACAAGGCCAGAAATATGCAACAAAAATTGAATACTAATAATGGCCTATTAGCTGAGTTTGCTAATCATTCACTATTTGAAGGTGTCTTGCTATGTAAGTATTTATTTATCTGACTTCCCATCAAGTCAGATTTAACATGGAATCATTTTATTGGAGTAGGAGGAGGGGTTCACATGAATCGAGACTCGTGTAGCCATTACAAAAAATGTTCTGTCCGTCAGCATTCATCTTTCAAGGCACCAGACATTAAACTTAGCTCTATCAAGTAGGTATTGCTTGGGAGGAAGGCTCCTAGGAAGCAAGCTAATGTCTTTCTAAACACCCGCTGGACTTGAATTACTCCAAAACCAGCTAAACTATGAAAGTATTAGCAAAGTGATGTTCTGTAGTAAATAGGTTTTTTAGTTCTTGGGGTGGGAATGATTCTAGCCAGATTTTCAAGTTGGTGAGTGAGAGTATAAAAAAATCACTTGAATACATATCAAATAATTTTAAATTAATTCATTTTTACTTTATATTTAAAATCAAAATCTGTTTATGAAAGTTAAATGAATTCTTAAATAATGAAAATAACTTTTTAATATAAAGGTCTATTAGTAAATATTTGTGTGTGTGTGTGTGTGTGTGTTATAAAATATATATATATATATATATATATATATATATATATATATATATATATATATATATATATAAAAACAAACATCTTGGTGTAATAGTTTTTTGTTTTTTTTTAACCTTCTCTATTAGAGTGAATTTAGTCTGTTAAAATAATGATCTGTTGTGTTAAAATGTTTTACTGACAAGTTTTCTGTGCCTGTTTAATCTGATAGAAATGGCTTCTTCCTTCTGAGGCTTGAGTATTTGACTCTTCTTGAACTGAGAATATTATTGACTTGTGAAATTACTGAAGATGGTGGAAGGTTTCTTTCAGTTTTCAAAATCATAGTCGGTCATTTTTCTTGCTCAATATGTACTTTTCATTTGTTCAATGTATTATTTTTCTTTTTTTTTTTTTTTCTCTGAAGAAATTGTCAAGGAACTGAATTCATCTTGGATTTATCCAATTGTGACAAGTTAATAAACTTTTTTTTTTTTTTTTTTTTTTTTTTTTTTTTATATATTAGAAATCAAGTTATAACTGTAGAAACTTTTCAATGAAATGTTTTAATTTGTTTCCAAACAGCTTAAAACTTTCTTGGATGTTTTTTTTTTTTTTTTTTTTTTTTTTTTTTTTTTTTTTTGTTGATTCTTGACTTGTGTATTCTTCACTTACATTTTTTTTTCTTATTCGGTGTGAAAAATTTTAGAGTTTTTATTTTAATAAAAACTAAAAAAAAAAAATTTTTACTGTGTATTTTAGTCTATTAAGATCACTAAGGACATTTACATGCAGCCAAATAAGATAGCATTATTCAACTTGGGTCACTTTGTTTCTGCTGGTTTTAAAAGGAAATTTGGTTTCTTTGCCTATAAGTTCCAAATTTGAAGCAGTTTTTAATTTAGTTTGTAGTTCAGTGTTAGATTTAAAAAAAAAAATCAATGAAATTTATATCATGTTCATGTATGTTTTTAAAATGGTCGGATTTTATTTCTTACAAAATGGCCAAAAGAAAGGTTTGATATGCTGAAAAGTTAGGCTGACTGTTCAATAATGTTTCAAGATAAGATTTAGCTTAACATTTAGATCTTTACAGTATTACTTCCCCTCCAATTGGATTTTTTTAATTTTTTATTTTAGAGGCTAAGATTTTATACACTTGGTAAATTTGAAAGTCTGATTTCAGTTAACTTTTTTTCTTCTGTTACCATAGATTATAAGACAACCTTAAAATTCAAACAATTTTGCAATTGAGGTCGCTTATTTGACAAAAAGAAAAAATATAAAGGGTGCTAGGTTAAAATGTTTTTCTCGTAGGATTTTAAATTTTTTAAAAGAAAAAAATAATTTTTTTTTTATCGTTGGAATGGTAACAATTGTTTACATTTCTTTCATAGAACTCAACATTTTGGCTGTGCGTTTTTTTTTGTTTTATTAGTTCGTCCTGTTAATTTGGATTTTTTTTTTTTTTTTTTTTTTTTTTTTTTTTTTTTCAGTTATAAAGTTATGATCACAAATAATTTATTGATTAGTTACTATTTTTTTTTTTTTTCCTCTCTCTCTCTCTCTCACATACATGAGAGAGAAAAAAAACACTTTAAAAGAAAAATGCAAGTTTCAAAAGATTAATAAACAACCTGTTGAAAGATGAAATGTTGAGATGGAATGATTACAAGGAATATGTTCAAATAAAGAAAAACTAGCTAAATCACTACTTTTAGTAAGTGAAGAATTAAAATATATATATATCAATTTTCTTAAGTGAACATTTTAACTGATATAGTAAAGTATAAAGATATGCATTACAATACTTTTAAAAAAAAATTTATTATTTGAATTTTTATTTAGATATTCTTGAACTGTTGTCAAAAATTAGTTTGTAATTACAGCATATGGTTCCAGTTATTTCAAAAACTAAAATTTTTATAATTTGATTAAAATATAAACTTCACCTGTTATGACAAATTTCTCATTGCATTACTCCTGAAACCCCCAGGCATGCCATAATAATGGTGGACTGTTATGTTTGTCAGTTTGTTTTCATTGAAACGTTTACTATGAAAAATGAACCTTTTACTGTATATATGTTTAAAAATTAGTATTGTGTAGGGTTTTTTCATTGATGCAAGTTAGATTTGAAAATATGCTTATTTGAAAAGATTCTGATTGGATTTTGTAGTTTTATCTTGAGAGGATGCCTGTTAACTATTTTTATTTATTTTTTCTTAAAGTTGTCTTGTTATTCTAGACCTATACACAGCACTGAGCAGATTCAGTTGTGCTGACGACATGTATAATTATTCAGAAGCTGTGCTTCTGATGTCTTTAGGAATAATTCAGGTAATATATGCACAGCTATCTTCTATAAGTTTGCATGTAGAAAGAAATTTTTTCACAGAAATGTCACTTATAATCTAAGAAAATTTTAAATCTTTTGAGTTTATGGTGGAAACATTTTGGGAAGTAGTTTTATAAGTGGTTAATAAATCAAAAATGTTAAATTTCTAGAAGGAGCCATTGTTTTTTTTTATATACGGAGTTATTTTGAGCTAGTATCTTTCATCATTATTTTTAGACAGAAAATTTGGAAGTCTGATTGATACGAAATAATCATTTATTCTTGACTAGAGGATAACTATTTTTCTTTTCTTTTTGTATCTGATTTAACTGAGAAAATCATGTTTAAAAATTTTCTTAATGTGAAAATCTTATCTGAATTGGTCATAACTTCAGGTATTGCATTTATTTCATCAACTATTACAAAACAAACAACAAAACTTGAGTCAAATAAAATTGGTACTCTTTTTATAATAGGATATAATTTTTCTGTAGTGTTTAAAAAAAGGGGGGAAAAAAGGGCGTGGAGAAAGTTGACTAAAATTATTGGAAAGTTATTCTTTGTAAATAATAGGGGAGATAACTCCTACATACTTTATACAAATTCAAAGGTGCTGGAAATGAAATAATTTAAAAAAGAAAAAAAATTTCTAATAATGCATAACTTTTTGATCTGTGCGTTTGTAAATAATGATAAAAAAAAATTCATTATTCTGAATATTTTGAAAGGAAAACTGAGGTTTCAGCTCATTTTGTATCCATAAAAGGACTATCCATTTCAGAAAGATTTTTTCCCTCTTCTCCTTAAATACATTTATTTTCACTTTGTATCTAACCCTTCCTTTAAAGAAGTCAAATTCATTTGTATTTGAGTACAAAATCTGTATATCCACTTATATGAATAAAAAATGTTTTATATCTAAAATTGTGGTCTGTTTAATATGAATTAATAATTTTGGCTTGAAAATTACCTCTCTCTCTCTCTCTCTCTCTCTCTCTCTCTCTCTCTCTCTCTCTCTCTCTCATTTTATGAACATATTATTGAAGTTGAGTAGTTCTGTATTCTATTTACTTTCCTAAAAATTCTTATATATTGCATCAATTGATTAAAAATATTTTATGTCTCCCCCTTGTTTAACTGGACGATTGTTAATTAAAAATCAATTTAAAACTGTTAATGGGAACGTTGCTGGATATTGGTAAAAGTTGGTGCTAAGGGAGGATATTTAGTCATCACCCCCCCACTTACCAAGTTCTATTATTAGCATATTCAGTGGTCACTAAGAACTCAAAAAAATGGAAGACACAAGCTCATAAACACAGAACATTTAATATATCTTAAACATAAATTTTAGAATACAGGCATTTCCCAACTGATGAAATGGATACATTATTCAATGATAGCAGTTTGAAAAAAAGTTTCATATATTATAAGTCTTGTCTTTAGTTTGTTACAAGATATAGTATTCATCTCAGAGCATGGCAACAGATTTCTTGTTTCTTCATTGAAAGCCAGTCACAAAGTCGAGAGGAAATTCTAGATTTGTCCCAGGCAAACATGTAATTGATATTGTGGTCTGAACAGGAAGGCCAACAGATGGATAAAAGGTACCAGGTGGTGAGAACTTAAGTTCACGTGGCAAAAAAGTTTAGCACTGATATTCGTCAAGAGACAAGCATGAAAATGGTGTAAAAGAATTGACATGGCCAACTGATTAGCCATGGACACCCAGCTTAGTTCTCAAATGAAGAAACCAGAAGCAAAAAAAAAGAACATCTGAAATAACCAAGTTTATATTGCTAATAAGCACAGAATAAATACCAAAAGATCTTCCTCTGACCAATTTAAACAAAAGAGAAGAGGGGTAGGGGAAAAGACATTTATCTCCAATGAGATAAATAAAAGACTATAACTCCTTTGCTCTAAATATATTGTCATGCTATTCATTTGCCCAGTCAGCTGACTGCACCTCTGCAGAGGGGTAATCTCCCCCCCACCACCACCACCAATGAGTGTCTTGGATATGACACTAAACAATCTGATGGTGAGGTTCCAGTAATTCTGGGGCTTTCAGGAATACGGAGCACCCCTTCATTGCCATTGCTCCCAGGTCCACTCTGGCCGGGCGTGGTAGCACCTGATAGGGCCCTATCTATGGTTTAAATAGAACTAACGGCATATTTATGCTCAACTGAATTATTTGATTAAACTGGTTAGCTTAAAATAGAAATGATTTGACAATTAAACCGTACTTACATTTAAACTGTGTGCTTATGCTAAACTGAATTATTTCAAATAGAACTGTTTTTTTGACATTGAAACTGTATTTACATTAAACTGAATTGTTATATATAACTGCTTGAATAGTTTGAAATGGAAATGTTTTTGATAATTAAACTATGTACTCATGCTAAGCTGAATTGTTTGAAATGGAACTGAATATTTGCAGGAAAGTGGATTTGATGTTAAATAATCTACAAAGGTTGATATGCCATAAAACCAAACCACACTATTCATGCACACATCATCCCAAGAACATAAATGTTTAAATTGTTTAATCCTCTTTATCCTTCTATTTTCATTTAGGTAAATAAAACATCCTGTTAGATAAGTTTAAATTGTTTTCAGCTTTTATTCTTTCAGGAATTCCTGCTTCATTTTTATTTTTAATGTCATGGATGATGATGCAAATTGTTGAATATTTATACTTAAAAATTATTGACCCATTGGAGCAGTATTTATGATTGCAGGCAATGTCCTTGATAAGAAGTCATAAAATAATTAGGAACCTAATGCTAAGACTGTAATTTTTATCCACATTTTTACCTTGAGTATCATTCACTCATTCTAATGACCCTCCAGTCCGTAACAAGTTGTTCAGTCTTTACATTTCAAGAGCCCAGTTGGATGAGACTGTAAAATACACTGACTACATCATTGCTATGTGATATGACACTAAATTTGATAGTGAGGCTCCACTAATGCTGGAGCTTTAGGGAATGTGAAGTACCCCTTCATTGCCATTGCTTCCAGGTCCACTCTGAAAGGGTCTTATCTATGAGTCAGAACTGTTTGACATTTAAACTGTGTGCAAAAAATAAATGACTTATGTTAAATTGAATTGTTAGTGATACATAGCAATACTTGGAACCATTTGTATGCCAACAAATGAATAATGTTGACTAGAAGTATAAGTGTTATATAGCTATAATTGAAACATTAAACTGTGTAGAAACAAATTCGTTTTCATTTCTCTTGCATATGTATATCCATTTAAATGTGTGCAAAAAAACAAACAAACTCAGGCTTGTTTAAGAATGTTATCAACAAAATGTGTTTATGAATCACATATATTTAATACATATGCTTTTTTAAAAAAAAAAAAAAAAAAAAGTGTTTTTAAAATCACAAACTGCACACTAAAAATGAAGATGAATGTCTAATATAATCTTTGCTTTTAATTGATCAGGCACATATATATATATATATATATTTAAATACCCTGTCCGGTGGCAAAAGCTGCTTGGTTGTACCACCTTGAGCTACCAAAATTGTTATCAACCCTGGTTGGCGGCTGATGAGGGCAGGTTATCGCATATGCTTTCACACGTATGATAAAAAAAATTGTAAAAAGTTTTGGCATTATATAACCTACAATGGTTGATGTGCATTAAAACCTAACAACACCAAAGCATATATATATTTAAAATGCATGTATAAAGGGGATTTTGCATTAAATAACCTACAATTATTGATATGCTATAAAACCCCAAGAACAATAAATCATATATATATATATATATATATATATAGTGAGAGAGAGGATTTGGCATTAAATAACTTTCAATAGTTGATAAGCTGTAAAACCAAACTAAACTTACATTTCAGTGCTGCAGCAAAAGCCAACTGCCAGAATTGGAGACTTAATATTTCTTGTCTACTACAAACAATGATGAAAAGCATGTCTTCTTCACTTGAAGAGAGCGGGGATGAAAAAGATGACGGGGAAAGATCCCTTCACACTGTCAACCAGTTTCTATGCCTTTGGATTATCCTTCATAAATTGAAGAAACTCAATTTGTATAATTTTTACGTTTTTTTTTTTTAATAAAAATTTTCTCAAGAATATTTAACATCAGTTACGGCCATCGGCCACGGTAGGATTATAATGCAGGGAGCAAGGACTACTATGAGAATCGGAAGTGGGGCAGGCGATTGGCGGGTCTTCGAGCCCTAGCAACAGTGAAGAAACAGCCGAGAAGGGGCAAAGGTCTTGATCCAGATAAGGAAAAGACATGCCATTGGTCGAGGCAGGGAGGGCGTTTTACCACCAAAAAGAAACGAAACCCAAAATGTCAGTTTCGAGCTTCGCCAAGGAAGAGAAAGGTCGCCTTTTCACGTGGTCCGGTGAAAGGGGAAATTCTAGTCACAGAATGGCCTAATAGAAGCCGTCGACTCCGTTGGGTAAGAAACTGAGGCTCAACATAAAAGAAAAAAATAAAAACTGGTGCCTTGCGACTCGTTAATAAGAGATTAACGAATATAAGAAAAAAATTAACAAAAGAAAGGAAAGAAAAAAAAAAGGTTAGTCAAAAATTTTATTATGAATAATATACGTAACCTAAATAAAGGTCCGTATCAAGACTATTCCAAAGAAACATTTTTGAGGTTGTTCATTAGCAGCTAGTTTCGGCGGAAAACATATTTGTTTAAAATTTGTATATCCACATTAAAGATGAAAAGGAGAGACTTTTGTTCTTCGGTTTAAAAAAAAAAAGTAAAAACAAATGTGAGAGAGAACGAGTAAGTTCCCTCCCTTTAATTGTAAAGGGAACAAGATACGGATATAATTTTAAAACAAGTTGAGAAAAAAAAGAAAAAGAACTTTGTCTTATTGGAAGGACATAGTCAAATACTATTGGAAGCGACTTGTCCTCCACATTTCTGTATATTTTTTTTCTGTTGTATTTGTTTTGCTCTTTGTTTGTCTGTTGTTACAGTTGTGCTTTCTTTAAAATAAAAAAATGTAAGAACAATACATATATAAAGAAAAGAAGAAAAAAAACTACGTGTCATATTGTTTGTCCGGTTCAGAATTCCCCACGTGTTCATTCATATCACGTCGACCTCTTTAACCATGACATACCCTCATTCGTCCGTGGTCTTAGTAACCCCCACATAGGACATCGTCCATATCTCAAAAAATTAAAAATACGTGTGAAAACCGTAACACATCTCTAAAAAATGGCTATCATCATACAGGTAAGATTTTTGCCCAGTGGGCTGGGGCTGTAGAATACACTGACTGCTTCTCTGTAGAGGGGTAAGACCCTCTACCCCCGTGCATGAATGTCCTAACGAATAACATGAAACAATCTGATGGTGAGACTCTAGTAATGCTGGAACTTTGGGGAATGCAGAAAACCACTTCATTGCCATCACTCCCAGGTCCACTTTGACCTGGAGTGGTAGCACCTGATAGGGTTCTATCTATGGGTCAAATAGAACTAAACTATGAGCTTTTACTAAACTGAATTGCTTGAAATAGAACTGTTTTGAAATTGAAACTGTACTATGCTAAACTGAATTGTTCGAAACAGAAGTTTTGACATCTGTGTTAACAAAATATATAATTTTACTCAACTGAATTTTTTTAATTAGAATTGTTTGACTAAACTAAATAGTTTGAAATAGAAAGGTT
This sequence comes from Sepioteuthis lessoniana, assembly GCA_963585895.1. Classification (NCBI taxonomy): domain Eukaryota; kingdom Metazoa; phylum Mollusca; class Cephalopoda; order Myopsida; family Loliginidae; genus Sepioteuthis; species Sepioteuthis lessoniana. The sequence continues at coordinate 23,125,579 of OY757926.1, forward strand.
TTTGACAAACTGTGTACTTACAATTAAACTGCGTACTTATGCTAAACTGAATTGTTTGAAATGGAACTGTTTTTGACATTGAAGCTGTACTTATGTTAAACTGAATTGTTTGAATTAGAACTGTTTGACTAGACTGAATAGCTTGAAATAGGAATGTTTTTGACAATTAAACTGCGTACTCATGCTAAACTGAATTGTTTGAACTGTTTATTTGTATAAAAATGGATTTGGTGTTAAATAACCTGCAAAGGTTGATATGCCATAAAAACCCAAACAACCAATCTCATAAGAACTGTCAAAATAGATAACTGCTAATCATAAACTTTTTTGACATGATTCAGCCAATAAAATTCTGACTGGTTAGTTATTACTTGAGATCTTTCGGTCATTAATTTTTTTTTTTAATGTTTAATGGCATATTAATCCTTATGGTTTATTTAATGCCCAAGCTATCCTTGTAGAAGAATATATTTGGGTTAAAAAGGCAGTTCATACGTTTTCCAAAAGTATTAGTCTGACAGTGAATGTAATAGTGCAAATAAAGTTCTGATTTGCTTACTACGATATTTTTTTTTTTTATCAGTAAGAGTTTTTGGACTATTGTCTTTGTCTTTATTGGTTTTTTCATGTTTATGCCATTGTATCCTCTGGCCTTCCTCAGGTGTCCCCTATTTATCTGGGCATAGAAATGATTCAACCGGGGAAATCATTTTTAAAGTTTGGCTGTTGATCAAAGTAGGCGTTCAAGAACTATGAAGGACTTTCGCAAATAATGACATTATTGTTTTTCACGCTTATCCGAGAAGCATTACAAGAAGTTTTATGTGATGATTTTTATCATTAAGAGTTTTCGGACTATTGTCTTCATCTTTTATTCTTATTTTTTTATCTAACCTTTTTAATTATCGGTTTCCATATTGTATTCCTCTCTATACTTGGTCTACTCAGCAGGCTCATTGCACCCCACTCTGTGCCGATTTCATAAGGCGTCTAATCCTCCAATGTTCAGCTCTATCAATTATTTCAACTTCATCCCATAAGGGCAGATGGTTTCCCTTTTCCTTCTATATATGGTCCGCCATACCCATCTTTTCAATCTCACCTCTTACTACTGCCTTCCGATGTTCTAGCCTTACTTTTAGTGGGTGACCTGTCTCACCTTTGTATATTTTACCACAACTGCAAGGGATGGAGTAAACACAGTTCTTGATATTGTTGAATTTTGTTGGAGGCTTGAAGAAGACAATAGTCTGAAAACTCTTAATGATAAAAATCATTGAGCTTTGTCTCAGAAATTTAGACAACTAATATGATATCTCTGTTAAGCATATTAGCCACTTCACCACAAGATCTTACCCATGTTAAGTGTTTAGATGAACAAAATAATTTGGTGATGACTATGTGTTATAGGATCATACAAAGAATTGTAAATTATTATCAACAGGAAGGTGTGCTTGTAGGGAATAGAAAAATAAAAAAAAATTTAATTTAATTAGAAATAATTATTAAAAATTTGCAGAAACTCCCAGAAGCTCCAGACAGGAAGAGGGGTGATGCACATGCAAAGAAAAGTAACCGTCCCGACAAGAAAGAAACTTGTTCTCTTTCAGCAGTGACTAGTGGAGTGACAACACCTAAATCTTTCTTGCTACTGGTGGAAGGCGCCTTGCATCTGTCTTTGGACGATGCATTGGCTTACCCTTCCACTAGTAGCAGCTGCCTCATTTACCAATGACCCACAACTGAAAATACTAAATAAATGAACTCGTTAGAGTTACAATTGAGACACTATATAATGGACTTAACCATTACAGCTGAAAACACCAGATTTAGACATATCTCCAAAAGGCGTCTAACATCTTGTTAGCATTTTGGACATATATACCCAAGAACGACTAACACCTTGACTAGGAGATGCAACCATTTCATTTGTATTCAGGAAGAATTTCCTCCCCCACTGAATAGTTGTTGAACCCAGAAATAAAGGCAAAATATAAAAGATATCTTGGCTTCCTATCTTCTCTTCCTGTCTTCTTTCATATAATTCCTTTATAGCTTTCATATCCAAGAAGTTAAACCAGCAAGATAACATGGGGTAAGAATAAAATAACCCAGCATGGAGTCAGATAGCAAACCATATTTACCAACCCCTCTGCTCGGGAAGATATGACACAAGGTCAATTTTTAAGTGGAGTTTAACAGGTTTGAATTCAGAGTTTTCCTTCTCCTATACTAGTTGCCTCACCAAGACTGAAGAACCCAGTCTGCTCTACTATTTACCCATAGCTGGAGGGAGAATAATTGGATTCATACTTTTCCCAAGGGTATTAGTGCGATGTGAAATGCAATCAGTCTCGTCCAGGATTTGAACTCGTGTCGCTGTGTCCATTTCCTTCGATGGTAACCATTACACCACAGTCAGATAGCAAACAACAAAACAAATTATCTATGAAACCCCATATGCTAACAGCATAAATGCTCTTAACTATCTGTTGCTAGTTATAGCTTTTGCAAAGTTTTCTTGATGGCATCTACTGTCTGTACTGAGCTGATGAATGTAAAATTTTGCTGTTAAACTTATAGTGGTGTGTCTGTGTGTGGGAGTCCATAGGAGAATGGCACTAATGAGTTCCTCCTTACTTCTCCAGCCGGGTTCAGCATGTTTTATTTGTCTTACTCCTCATCTAAATAAAAGGCTGTACAACTGCAGTTTTGTAGAGTGTTGCTTCCAGGATTTGTTCCAAATAGCACATAGCATCCTGGTCATTCACATCTTGCCTTTTCTCTAGTTGTTCTGTAAAAGACCAGGTGGTACAACCTTACAGACGGGTATGATATTAAATGGACATGGCTCCAGTTCTGCAGAGGATGGAGTACCCCTTCATTGTCATCACTCCTAGGTCCACTCTGACCTGGAGAAGAAGTACCTATTTGAGTCCCATCTATAGGTCAAATAGAACTGTTTAAAGATTATAGGATTGTTTGAAAAAAAAACCAACTTAAGATACAACTACACAAAACATATAAATATTAACTTTATTTCCTCATCTCTACGCATAAAATAACCCCAGATAGGTTGACCTGCCATTAAAATCAATCAAAAACTACCTCTATTAACCAATTGGATTTTTTGTTTGCTAATTGAGTGATATATTTTTGATACAAATTGCCTAATCAGATAAAAACAGCAATAAGAATTTAAGAGCGTATTTTTTGGAACTATTGGATGACGAACCAAACAGAATTTAATCTGTATGTTTTGATATTGTAGAAATATTGTATATGTTCTGTGCAAAGATTCTCTCTCTTATTTAAAAAAAAATTCTTTTAAGGTTGATGTAAAAAGATTGTAAAAAAGGGAGATGTCCTAGGAGGTATAACAAGTAATAATAATAATCAGTCATTGGAATTTGAGTGATTCTGCTTTTAGTGCCATGTAAAGTTTGGTCATTAAACCTGTTAAATGGATTCCGATCATTCTTGGTTTTATAAAAGATATTTTTTAGAATCTTCTCGGGGGGTGTCCTCGTGGTGTAATGGTTAAAGCGATGGAGTTCGGAATCGTTGTAAACGAGTTCGTACTCCAGTCGCGCTATTACATTCACTTTTGGGCAAATACCCTTGGGAAAGGTATGAACCCCCTTATCCTCCCAGCTATGGGTTAAATAGTACCACTACTGTTCTTCTAGGAGAACAGCTTTGGTATTAAATAACCTACAAAGGTTGATATGCCATTAAACAAAGAAACCAAACCAAACTTTTAAGAATCTTCTCTTTCTTTCATATGGAGAAGTATTGACACAGTGATCTTCTTTATTATCAAATAAGCTCCATTAAACACTTGTAGAAATATTTTTGGCAACGTTTAAGTTAAGATGGTGTCATAAATTACCTAACAAATATTTTACCCACCCACCACCAAATATTTAGACTAATAATTTTCTTTTTGATTCTCATGTGTCTATTTCATTTTAAAGTCAAAAGTAATTTCTGATTTTCAGCCCACAATATACATACTGCATCTGGGAGCACCTTGGGTTAGCAAGCTAGACTAGCAAACCTACACGAATGAGTTTGAGTCTCACTGGGTGCCCCATTCATGTGGCCTTGAGCCACATCTAAGCAAATGCTTAGTAAATTACAACATACTCCAACTGGCAAAAATTACAGAATTTCTTCATTTATACTTTTTATCTGGTAGCAAATAAACTACAAATTTCTAAGGCACAGAACAGTTTTTTTAACACATTATAACCTAAGGTCCTCATTTGAGGATGGTTAAGATAAATATGAAAATCTCTTTAGATATTTACATTTTGGTTAATTTTATGTAAGAATTAAGTGAGACACTAGCGTTTGAAACCCAATCGCCTGTCAGTGGAAGTGGCTGGAGGTACTATGCTGTTAGAGAGCACATCAGTCAAAAGGAAAAATAGTTGGGTGGACTCCTTTGAGAGATGGACTTCAGCGAGAGAAAGACTTCAGTTATGGTATGGTTGGAAGTGTTTTATATCAGAGTCAGTTTAACAATTTGTGTCCAATTATATACACTACAAAAATGGATCATGTCAACCCTTGTTGGGTTATTTTATGCCTAAGTAAGTTGAATAATTATGGTCTTCAATTACATACAGTACAAAAATTGATCTTCATAATAATTTCAAAAGGGAAAACACATCATATTTAGTTGCAATTTCAGTGTTTTATGAGTAAATGTATCTTCACAGTCATTTCAAACTTTATTTCAAACAGCTCTATTTGATCCATAGATGTGACCAAAACATGTTTGACCATTTTCTGTCAGAGTGGATTTTGTTGGGGTTTTTTATGATTTAGTCAGTTTAACAATTATGGTTTCTTATAGTACAAAAATATATCTTCACACTCAATTTAAGTGGGTGAAAACTTCATAATTGATTGCAACATCAATGTATTAATATAGTTCACACTCATTTTAAACAGGTAAACCCTTCATAAAGTAAGTAAAGTTAGGGACCGTAGTCGAGGGTGACCAGAAGGCTCCCTTTTCAATAGCTACTACACCGAGGTGTAGAGGAGGTGGCTACTCCTTTCCCTGGATTGCTCCACTTTACCCTTGATACGTACCTTATATTGCTGAGTGTTAAGTAAGTAGGTATCAAGTACCACTTTTAAAGTCTTTGGTATGACTTGACCTGGAATTGAACCCAGGTCTCCCAGACAATTGGGAAACTTTTCATACTTAGTTACAACATCAATGTTTTAAGAGCAAATATATTCAACTAGTTCATAATTATTTAAAACATTATCTCAAATAGATCTATTTCACTCATAGATGTGACCCTAACATGTACAACCATTTTCTGTCAGAGTGGATCTTATTGGTTTTTTTTTATGATTTAAACAATTATGTTTTTTTATAGTACAGAAATATATCTTTACAATCATTTTATGTGAGTAAAGAACTTCATACTTGATTTCAACATCAATGTATTAACATAGTTCACACACATTTTAAACTTCCCAGTGATCCAGAACTGGAGCCCCACTGCTAGATGCATTTTAATGCTATATTTTTGTTCTCACTTGTCAGTGTTCAAGCATAAATAAAAATCTGGATTTTGAATGATAATCTTCAAGGCAGACTTAATCAACTGGGAAAATTGGTGCAACACAATCTTCCTGCCCACATTTAGCTTTGTCCAACATTAATTTGAGAGTATGTAGCAGCATATTTGTCAAGCTGTGAGGTTCTTTTGGAAGGAGATAGAAATTAAAGAAAAAAACAAATTTTTATGATCCTCTGTCATAATATACAGTTGAAGAAAGCTGAAGAAGTTATTAACAGAAGAGTTGGGATAAAAACAACCAAGATGACGTCTCTGGTTTAAATAATGAATGAAATAATGAAAACACTTCTAAGAATTTTTCAGACATTTTGTATGGTCACTACACTTTGTAAAAATAAAATTTTTGCAATACAGTACTTGAATTTTTGTCAGACATGATAAACATATCACTAAAATGTAAAGAGAAATAATTTAATGAAAAATTCAGTTGATACTTAAATAAATTGATGTAAACGATATAGAAATCATTGACGTCATACGATTTGGAACCGTTTGTCTTAATTGTTTACAGCATTGAAATTACAAAGTTATTTCCCTTTAACCACAAAATGTCATTGTCAATTTAAAAAAGTTTGTTTTGTTTTTTGTGTTGTTTTTGTTTTAGTTTTAATGGCATATCAATATTTGATGGTTATTTAATGCCAAATCCTGATTATAAATATGATTTTTAAGTGAATAGATAGTTGGTGACATCTATTTAACAATCCAGAGGTCATTTATTTGCACACAGTCTAATGGTTCTAAATATTGTTATCCAATACTAATCATTTAATTTAGAATTAATGATTTGTTTGCACACAGTTAAACGATGATACATTTCCTTTTGACTCATAGATTTAAAAAGGTTTACAAAATGACGTACTTGTCAAGTGTACTCAATCTAAATTGTTGAAATTTGTTGAAGAAAAAAGTAATAAATTTGTAAATTTGCCCAATATTTTTTCTTACCAATTGATGCAGTTTTTTACCAATTGATACAGTTTTCAGAGTAATATGTTTTAATTCATACAGTGAACCACACGATTTGAATATTTATTATTATTATTATTATTATTATTTAATTTTCAGTTTTATTTTTTCAGTTTCTTACAATCCTTCACTGGGATTTTGCTCTAAACCTTAGGTGAGGAAAGTAGTTAGTTGTTGGTTGATTGGATTTTATGGCATATCAACCTTTGTTGGTTATTTAATGCCAAATTCATTTTTATACAAATAATCAGTCCTATTTTGAACAATTCAGTTGATGAGGTTTCTGCTAGATAATTTTGTCTCGAGTAGTTTTCTAGTTCTTCTGAGATATTCTTTCTTAATTTTGTCTTTCATCTCCACTTGTTTGATGGTGTCAGCTTCCAAGATGCCCAAGTATTTGTAGGTTTCCTTTTCTCCGAGTGTTCTAATCTTGTCTTGTGTTGGTAGTTCAATTTTGTCAGTCAGATGTCATTTGCCACTTTTCATTACTAGCTTTGCACATTTTTCTATACCAAATTCCATTCCTATGTCCTAAATGTATATTCTAACTGCGTGTATAAGAGTTTCCAGTTCTTTTTAATTTTTTCAAATAGTTTGATGTCATCCATATACATTAGGTGATTGATCTTTTCTTGTGATCTACTAAGTTTGTATCCGGCTGTGCATTTTCTGAGTATGTGGTTAAGTGGCATCATAGCAATTATGAATAGTAATGGTGATAGTGCATCTCCTTGAAATATACCTCTTTGGATCTTTACTTCAGCTAAGCTTCTTCCTCCTGCTGTCAATTTTACTCTTCAGTTTTTCACACCAGCATTAGCTGACGGATTTTCACTAGAGTTTGAGTGATAGCAAGTCTCCAGGACTTTTCTCAGTATTCATGCTAATGCTGTAGTCTGTATGGTCTCTACTTTGTCTTCTGATTTCTAAAGCTTTTAGTCCCTTTACCAATCCTTTGGGGATTGTTCCAAGTGCTCCAGTTAACATTGGTATCACTATCACTTTCATGTTTCATAATTTTTTTTTAGTTCTTTAACAAAGTCTAGATACTTATTTCTTTTTTCACTTTCTTTTAATTTTACTCTGTGGTCTGCTGGGACGGCAAAGTCCAATATTCGGCAGGTTCTCTGGTTTTCACTAACTATCACTAGGTCTGGAGGTGCCCGTGGTGTAATAGTTATCGTCGTAGGAAGTGGAAACGGCGACATGAGTTCAAATCCTGGACAAGACTGATTGCATTTCACATAGCATTAATATCCTTGGGAAAGGTTTGAGTCCAATTATTCTCCCTCTAGCTATGGGTAAATAGTAGGGCAGACTGGATTCTTCAGCCTTGGTTAGGCAACTAGTCTAGGAGAAGGAGAACTCTGAATTCAAACCTGTTAAACTCTGCTTAAAAATTGACCTTGTGTCAAATCCTGCCCGAGCGGAGGGGTTGGGTAAATAGGATCACTAGGTCTGGTAATCTACTCGAGCTTAGATGATCTGTTTGTATCTCAAAATCCCTGTGAAGTTTGTGCGTCTCATTCTCCAGGACGGATTCCAGGTTGTGCACAAGCCACTTGTTCATATGGCCAACTGTAAATTTTTGGCATAATTTCTAGTGGATCACTTTCTTACCCAGAGTCTTATACTCTTTCTGGGCTAATTTGTTGCATTCGCTTATAATATGATTGAACGTTTTGTCTCTATCACCATATAACCTACACTTATCATTATTATTATATACTATTTTAGAGTTTTTTACATCAGCATCAACTGATGGTTTTTCACAGGAGTTTGAGTGACTGCAAGTCTCCTCAAGCCTCCAGGACTCTTTTCAGTATTATGGCCATCTTCAATAATGTTGTCGTTTGGATGGTCTCCACTCGTCTGCCAACTTCTAAATCCCCCAGGCCCTTTAATAATCCTTTAGTTACTGTGCCAAAAGTACTAATCACAATTGGTACAATCGTCACTTATTATTATTATTATACTCTTTGCGAGTCTTTCACTCGAGCTCTAACTGTTGTTTTTTCACTGAACTCTGAGTGAAAGCAAATCTCATATCTCCAGGACTCTTCTCAGTATTCACTTTAATTTTAGTTGTGCTGTAGTCTGGATGATTTTAATACTTTCTTTGATCTGCAATTCATCTGGTTACTTTTCCAGGTTCCTGGTGATTTTTCTTAGTATTCCACCTATGGGGCAAGTAGATATTTTTGGAAATTATTAGTATTAGATTGGAATACTTGAAACCACATTAACTGTGTTAATTCTATTAAGAATAGTTACTTGAAGCTATGATTGTTTACTAAGGGTTATTATTAGTTACTTGAAACTATATGACTATGTGCAAACAAATGATTATTATTAAAATAGAAGTGATAACTTGAAATTAAAAAAAATTCTATTGTATTATTAGATAGAAATAACCACTTGAAACCATAAAATTATTAGTTTTAGATAGGAATATTAAAAACCATATAACTGCGTGTAAATTATTTAGATTAGATAAGATTACTTGTTATCATCAGTATGCCAAAAAACAAAAAAAAATTTCTAAAACTACTGAACGGAAAATGTATATATAAACTTAAAATGAACGAAGATCCCTAATCTTTAGGTATAATATAACGCCAGCCAGGTTCACATCAATTAATCAAACGTGGGTTTATTACTGGAGTTGCCTCCCTTACATAAGAAGTTGACTTTGTCTCCCCAAAGAAAATTGGAGCCAGATTCAAGAAAGCTTTCAACATTTTAAAATCTTCGTGTTCGGTATGATTCAAAAATGATTCTTAAAGATGAATTCCTTGAACCCCAACAACTTGTAACAGTTCCAAATCCAAAAGTTTCACTAAATCTAAAAGATAGAAAAATCTCTCGTTTGTTTGAGTTTTATGGCACATCAACCTTTGTCGGTTATTTAATGCCAAATCTATTTTTAAACAAATAAACGGTTCTATTTCCATCTATTCAGTTTAATCAAACAGTTCTAATTCAAACAATTCAGTTTAGTATAAGTATAGTTTTTGTTCACACACAATTAAATGTCAAAACAGTTCTATTTCAAACAATTCAGTTTAACGTAAGTATAGCTTCAAAGTCAAAAACAATTTAATTACAAACAACTCAGTTTAGCACACAAAAACAGTTCCATTTCAAGCAATTCAGTTTGGCATAAGTACGTCGTTTAAATGTCGGAACAGTTCTATTTTAAGCAATTCAGTTTAGCATAAGTACACAGATTAGTTTTGACCCATAGATAGGACCCTAACAGGTGCTACCACTCTGGGCCCGAGCGGACCTGGGAGTAATAGCAATGAAGTGGCACTCTGCATTCCCCAAATCTCCAGCATTACTAGAACTCACCATCAGATTGTTTAGTGTCATATCTAGGACATTCGTTGGGTGGATCTTACCCCTCTGCAGAGATACAGTCGGTGTATTCTACCGCCTCAGCCAAAAAATCTCTTGCCTTTTAAATAGTACTTCTAATGGCTGCTAGGTAGCGTGACCAAAGTAGCCTATAAAAGAGCGTGGCAAAGTCAAAACTCTCTCACACACATACACACACACAGTCTATCTCTCCGGACTTGTCTCGACAACCAGAAACACACACAGGTGTGTGCGTTTCCCGACATGCGGAAACTAATACCTCAACAAATCTCGTGTTGTATGGCGTATGATGCTATGGCTTGATGGAAATTTTCTCACATCAACTTCCCTTCTATGATGAACTCTTAACTTATACCAAAAGACTCTTCAACTGTATGATACGACTTTTCTCTGTTGGTGTGTGTGTGTGTGAGAGAGAGACAGACAGACAGACAGAGACAGAGAGAGACGGAGGCAGGGAGACGAAGGACTGACGGAGGACTGCTATATTGACCCTTTATTCTTACTTAGGTTCGAAACTCTGTTGGTGAGATAGAGACAGGGAGACAAAGGACAGACAAAGGACTGCTATATTGACCCTTAATTTATCAACCCCACTGTGCTTCCATTTTCTTAGCCTTACGTCTTCCTTGACAAGAGGTACTCAACCGAAGGCCCGCTGTATGCCGCCGCTGCCTCCTCAGAAGTCCATCTGCCACTCGCAGGTGCTCTCCGTGGCTACCCGACCGTAGCTCTGAGACTGACCGTATCTGCTGTAGGTACCCGTGAATATATAATTTCACAATGCCTACGCATTTTCGGTTCAACCCATGCATCTGCTTCCGCCTGTTTACACAGGTGCATCCTACTCGAGAAATCCCCGACTGACGACTCTGTCAAAGGTCAATATGCAAAAAAAGAACTGACACCATGTTATTTGCCCGGTCGGCTGGGGTGCAGAATACACCGACTGCTTTTCTGTAGAGGGGTAAGACCCTGCAACAAGTGTCCAAGATATGACACTAAACAATTTGATGGTGAGGCTCCAATAATGCTGGAGCGTTAGAGAATATGGAGTAACCCTTCATTACCATTGCTCCCAGGTTCATTCTGATCCGGAGTGGTAGCTCCTGATAGGATCCTATCTGTGGGTCAAGTAGAACTAAACTGCGTATTTATGCTAAATTGAATTGCTTGAAAAAGAACTGTTTTGACATTTAAACTGTGTACTTATGCTAAATTGAATTGCTTGAAAAAGAACTGTTTTGACATTTAAACTGCGTACTTATGCTAAACTGAATTGCTTGAAATAATACTGTTTTGACATTGAAACGACGTACAAATTCAAAACTGAATTCTTTGAAATGGAATTGTTTTTTGTATGCTAAACTGAATTGTTTGAAATAGATATATATACTTTTGACATTGAAACTGTACTTACGCTACACTGAATGGTTTGAAATAGAACTGTTTGACTAAACCAAAAAGTTTGAAATAGAAATGTTTTTAACATTTAAACTGTATACTTATGTAATATAATAGCCGAGGGATTTCGGTTCATGCCTTTGGGTTTAGTTAGGCTGAGAACCTTTCGGCTCAGCAAGTGGGTTAGTTAAGTGCAACCTTAATGCAGGTGGTAACGCGTGCGCGCGCAGTGAGCGGACATGTCACTCAGAGATATCAATAGCCTGAGATGATGAAACGGGTGACAAAGTGCGGGTGACGTCACGCACCGGAAGCGCGCGGAGGATTTGGGGGATTTTGAAGAAAGTTGGAGAGTTGAAACTAGACGCCGGCCGAGACGGTCGACTTTTGGGGCTTGCTGAGGCGAGACGAATTTGCGCGCCATGGGTGCCGCATGAGATAGGGGCCAGATGAAGAAGCCAGCATAAAAAGATTGTGTATCTCTCCTTATGTCGAAACCTTTAACTCAAAAGTAATAAAAAGGTTTCGTTCCTGAACAAAGAAGTCCTTATGTGTTTTCGAATTTCGAGATTCCTATGTTCTGAGTTTTCTATATGAACATTATGTATATATGTTACCAACATTCCATGTCCATTTCGCATATGGCCATATTCGTGTATTATGGATGTGCTACACTTATGAGAAACTGATTGTTTGAAATTGAACTGTTTATTTGTATAAAGATGGATTTGGCATTAAATAACCTACAAAGGTTGATATGCCATAAAACCCAAACGAATAAACAAATACACCATGTTAAATAAGTATTTCGGATGATCGATGTGAGTCGATTGTTGAGTTTAAAGCCAAGGACGCATCAAAGTATATTGCGAGTCGTGTATAAGTTACCCCTTGGTTTTAAGGTCTAGAATTCATCATTTTTTTTTACCATGTCGTCGTCTGTATGAGTTCGTTGAAGACCAAAAAAAAAAGCTTTACAGATTATTCACAACTTTTTGTTGCATACATTTCTTGGAATTTTTGAACAAACATCAATTCTAATTCAGTACCGATCGTTTTTTTTAATTCTCTGTAGCAGAATATGATTATTAAGGATCAAAAAAGATTAACTAATTTTATAAAACTTTTTTTTTCATTTTCTTTTTTGAGATCAATATTTTCTGGATATTAAAGTCAAAAGCAAAATTACGTACATATGACAATTGATTCTTTGATTTCTTTGTTTAATGACATATCACCCTTCGTGGGTTATTTAATGCCAAAACCATCCTGGTAGAATAATCCATTCTTTGTCTTGTCCCAATTGCTATCATGGACGTCTTTGGATTGTTTTTTTTAAAATTATTATTGAGCCGATGAAATAATATTATAAAAGTTATAGAGTATGAACTGCTCGTTTGTGACAGTAACCACCCACCCCCAAATACATCAACTTCTTTAAACCATTTCAATCTTGGCCGGTGATCATCTAGTGGTTCCGACAGGAGTATCACACATTTCTTTACGGCTACAAGAAATACAATCAAGGGAATGGGAGAAAAAAGAACAAAGAACAAACGAACAATATGGGCTTGGGTTAACTCAAGTGCAAGAAGGTTAAGTTGTGACACTCTGCATTCCTTTGTGCATCTGTAGACAAACGCGGACGTGCATCCTTTACGAAATTTCCACAAAGCCACGAGGAATGCTGACTCATCTTGACTGGTCTTCCCTCACTGACTCTGGACTCTTTCTCGTGTCGACTGGTCTCTTCTGCTGTCCGGTATCGACTGCCAACTGCTCTTCTGCCTCACCCGTTGCCCGTCGCCAACTGACTTCTCTGAGTTCCTTTGTCCACTCGCTTTCCCTTGCCTACGTCCTGTCGCGTCCGAGATCTCGAGTTCAAACCCTTTGTCTGGTTTCGTGCCACAACAGATAAAGGGATCGTCTGCTTGGCGCACCCCCTTCATAGTGTCACAGTTTTGAGAAGTTGGCAAACGTATGTGTATACAGTGAGCTAGCAAAGCATCGAAATAGACTGAGTTATCGTCGTAGGAAATATATACAGCGACCAGAATTCAAATCCTTCGATAGCTACTACACCAAGGTGTAGGGCAGGGCGTTACTCCTTTCCCTGGATTGTTCCAATTTACCCGTGATACGTACCTTATAATGCTGAGTGTTAAGCAAAGTAGCATTTTTTGAGTCTTTGGTATAACTCGACCAGGGATTGAACCCAGGTCTCCCGGGCCATTGGCGAACACTCTAACCATTATACCAATGTTTGGTATTACGAATACTCTTGGAAAAGGCATGAATCCAACTATTCTACCACCAGCTATGGGTAAATAGTAGGCCAGATTGAGCTCTTTAACCTTGGTATGACAACCAATCTAGGAGAAGGAAAACTCTGAATTCAAACCTGTTAAACTCCGCTTAATTATTGACCTTGTGTTACATCCTTCTCGTGCTATATATATATATTTTTTTTTTTTTTTTCTTTAAAGAAAAAACCAAAGACCGGTTATTTTAGGATTATAAATTTATTTCCATCCTGTTTTTCGTTCCTGGTGTGAACCAAAACACGAAGAAATATATAACAGGACTTCTTCAGATCTAATGGATAAATAAAACAGAACAGATACGGGGGTTGGGGGAGGGAGAGAGTTGAAGAGTTACCTCCTCGTTTTGTTGAGTTTCCTTTTTTTTTTATTTACCTATTTATTTTATTTTCAAAATTCTTCCGTCAGTTATAATTACGGTAATATAGAAAAAAATGAGAACAAAGTAATCTAAACAGGAGAGATTTATGGAGAAACAAAGTCGATACAATAGCGTTTCTAATAGACTATCATTAGGACTTGAAGGGATGATATTAGTAATGTTTTTTTTAATAAATATCAATTTACTTTATTCTATCTGTCATTTACACGTTTGTTTCGCTTGTTTTATCCTCTCCTCTTCTCTATCCTTCCTCAGCTATTTTTCTATCCTCTTATCACCAATTTCTCTCGTTTTCCTCTTCTCTCTTCCTTCATTATTTCTCTTCTTTTTCTTTTTCTTCCTCCTTTTGATTCGAAATCTTTCTCGATGAACAAATGTAATATTTCCAATAAATCATATGACGTACTTTTAAAAATAAACACTGATTTACAGATTAAACGGTCAACTCTTTCCCGATATATAGATTTATCCAAGGTTTTTGTATTTTTTAAACATCTATCGTTGATTTGACATCGCTAATATCACCCCTCAAAGTCCTTATTATGGCTTATCATATTTACCCAACCCCTCCGCTCGGGCAGGATATGACACAAGGTCAATTTTTAACCTAGGTTTAAATTCAGAGTTTTCCTTCTCCTAGATTAGTTGCCTCACCAAGGCTGAAGAACCTAGTCTGTCCTACTATTTACCCATAGCTGGAGGGAGAATAATTGGATTCATATCTTTCCCAAGGGTATTAGTGCTATGTGAAATGCATTCAGTCTCGTCCAGGATTTGAACTCGTGTCGCCGTGTCCAATTCCTATGACGATAACCATTACACCACGGGCACCTCCAATTATGTCTTATAATGTTTTTTATAGTATCAACTTTGTTTCTCAATAAATATCTCCTTTTGCTTAGAGTACCTTGTTATCCTTTTTTTCTTTATATTGTCGGATTTTACAGCATTATTTACTTCCATATATATGTTATGTAATAGTATGTTCATATCTAGTTTGGTGAGGCTTAGAATACACTGACTGTATCTTCAGCTAAGGGATTAGACACCTGAACCCTCAAAAGAAGTGTCCACAGTATGGTTCCCATCTATGGGTCAGATAGAACTAGTGTCCTCGGTATGACACTAAACTTCGTCTGATGTTGAGGTTTCTCTTCTGGAGATTTGTGGAGTGTAGATTATCCCTTCATTGACATTACTCCAAGGCCAACTCTGATTCAGAGTGACAGAACCTGTTAGGGTCTCATTCTATGGGTTAAACAGATGTTTAAAAACTGCTCGTATTCGATAGGACCGTGTACCAAAAAAAGCTCTCACAAAACAATTACAAAATTGTGAATATGAACGTACAATGAATGCGATTCCCTAACCTCTTGGTATAGACTGATCTTAGAGGCATTGACATGCCATTAAAATCAATCAATCAATCATATCTATCAATCAATTTCAGTCGAGACTGATTGCATTTTCACATAGCACTAATACCCTTGGGAAAGGTATGAATCCAATTATTCTCCCTCTAGCTATGGGTAAATAGTAGGACAGACTGGGTTCTTCAGCTCTTGGTGTGGCAACTAGTCTAGGAGAAGGAAAACTCTGAATTCAAACCTGTTAAACTCTGCTTAAAAATTGACCTTGTGTCATATCCTACCCGAGCGGAGGGGTTGGTAAATAGGATCAATCAATTTCAGTCTGTTCACATCTATCTATCTATCTATCTATCTATCTGAATCGGTATCTATCTATCTATCTATCTATCTATCTGAATCGGTATCTATCTATCTATCTATCTATCTGAATCGGTATCTATCTATCTATCTATCTATCTGAATCTGTTTCTATCTATCTATCTATCTGAATCGGTATCTATCTATCTATCTATCTATCTATCTATCTGAATCTGTTTCTATCTATCTATCTATCTATCTGAATCGGTATCTATCTATCTATCTATCTATATGAATCTGTTTCTATCTATCTCTCTATCTATCTGAATCGGTATCTATCTATCGATCTATCTATCTATCTGAATCTGTTTCTATCTATCTATCTATCTATCTATCTATCTAATACGTATTACTTGCCGATGTCGTACTGACAATGCATTATGACACCCTGTACATAATGAAATTGATATGTTCACATGAAAAACAAAACTTTTTTCTTCCATTTAAACGAATTGTCAACATGAAAGTTTCTTTTTTTTTTTTTTTTTTACTGATTTGACGATAAATCAGTAAATTCATTTGATTGACGTCATGACACACGCACGAGCAGTGAACTCGTTTTATGAGTTTAATGCACCATCTGTCGGCGTTTTTTTTTTCTCGTTTCAGAATGAACCTGCCGTGCATATATCAAAACCAACACACTGTCCCTCATTTTCTCACGTTTTCTTTCTATTATTAATAATTCATGATCGATCTTCCGAATGTGTTTTTTTTAAATCATTGATTTTAAAGCCAAGAACTCCTTCAGGAAAGACATTACTCGTGTATAAGTCGATCCCAAGTTTTAAGTCAAGGAGCATATTAACGTATGACGTGACTCGTGGATGAGTCGGCCCTCGATTTTAAGGCCAGGAATATATAAACGAATGGAGGGCCCCGTATACAAGTTGATCCTTGATTTTAAGGCCAAGAAGACATTATTGCATGGTGTGATTCGTATCTAAATCCCTTATTGATTTGTTGACCACGAACTCATTAATGTAAGATATTCCTCGTGTACTGGTCGATCAAGGATTTGTTCAAAATAACTCGTAGCATTCTTGTGTAGTTCCAATCAAACTTTTTCTCTCCATGTAGTGGATCCATACAGCAACATCCCACGAAACAGAAGCTGTACGGCCACTTACGGCCCATCTCAAAAACCCTCCAAGTAAGACGAATCAGACATACGATGCCCTAACCTCTAGGTCAATATATGGCCTCGTGTATAGGTCGATCGCTGGTTTTGATGCTAAGAATTGATTGATGCATGATAGGCTTCGTGTATTGGTCGATCGCTGGTTTTGATACTAAGAATTGATGGATGCATGATTGGATTCGTGCATTGGTCGATTACTCGTTTTGATGCAAAGAATTGATTAATCCATGACAGGCTTCGTGTATAGGTCGACCCTTGATATTGTTATCAGCTAGTTCGTCACACGGACAATATTGAATTCAATTCTACCTGGATGCTCAATAGTTGAGACCTTGTGTCATAATAAGCAATGGCGTGTCTTTAGATTATGGGAAAATGTATCATCTGACCTTAATATGAAGTACCACCGTAATTAATTTTTTTATTTGTAATCTTTTTGTTGCTTTTCATTATATTGTATCGATCATTTTACCATTCTATGACCATTAATCAAAAGTATGTATACGGATAAGTAAGTATAAAAGGAGAAACCACAAGAATAAGATTAAGGAATAAGATCAAAGATAAATCAGTCAAAGATTATTACAAAGGAGATGACTCGTTTATTTCTACGGACAAATGAAAGAAAATATATTTTTTTCATCTGTTGCGGGGAACGTTAAATGTATAATTCCGGCAAACATTTGGAAATTTGTGATAGACAGCGGACAGGAATTAGTGGTCAGTGATTGCTTTTAATAGAGAAGGGACGGGCAGCGTATTGCATGGCTTACCAGGTTCGTAAGTGGAGAAAATTCTGTATTGTCAAATACAGGAAAACTCTCTTTTAAATATGAGTAATAATGAAATATCTCATTATACCGACAAGAGGAGCTTACAAATGCCACATGTTTTATTCTGCATTTAAAAATGATCTTCAAGATTGTCTGCAGAATTAATTTTTTTGGAAATAGCTTTTGTGTTGGTAACGGAAAATTTCACTTGTCACCGATGAGGTGACGTTATCGTTGATACCGTAGTTCGTTGTTTCCGGTTGGCATAAAATATTCTGTTAGCTGACGTCACAGATGATTCTGTGTTTTTTGATAAGAAATTTTAGATTTGGGTTGCCGAAAGGCTACGATATATCAATAGAAATGAACAATTCCACACCCCAAAGAAAATCAACATACAAGGTGCCTTCAATAAGTTTCCATATTTTTTTTTGTGTAGGCATTTAGAATTGCCATAGACTCTTGAAAATTCAGTATGTTATTGCTACATATCTTATGAGAAGACTGACCAATTTTTATGATTTCAGGTTCAAATGAACAGCTACAGCAGCAATTGGAATACACCCTATTAAAGCCTGATTGTCACTGCGGGTTTGTGAGATGGGAGGTAAGTCGCCGTATAACTGCAGTTTCTTAGGGTACTGCTACTAAGAGTTATGAAAAATAGTATGGTGCATCCTTATGTTGATTTCATCCAGATTTTGATCCTTACCCAGAGAATTTATAAAAATCTTAACATTTCTGTGGAAGTTCCTTTATGATATTATGATTTTAAAGTCTCCACTAGTTCACCGTCCCTGTCAACACATTAGGTTGTCGCTATGATATCAGTTCTGTTTTTCAAATTATGATCATCATCACCATGTCGAGCCACCAACACGGATCACCCTGACCCTCTTTCGCCACTTCCCCCTATCGTTCATAGCTTCTGGCAGTTCCTCAGGGCTACATCCCGTATCCTCACAGAGCTGCTGTATGTAGGTTCGTGCTGGTTGCCCTGCTTTTGCTCAGCCATGTGAGGTGGTCCATAGGAGAACATCACTTATGAGCTCGTCCCTGCTTCTCCAGCAGTGTCCTGCATGTCCGGTTCGTCTTAGTTTTCGTGATGGGAGGTAGGTGGCCGTACAGCTGCTGCTTTGTGGGGTGTTGCCGCCAGGAATTGTTCAAAATTGCTCGCAGTATTCTTGTGTAGTTGCCGTCAAGCTTTTTCTCCATCCATTTAGTCAGCGTCCATGTAGTGCATCCATATAGTAGTATCGACACGACCTCTGCTTGGAAGAAACTGCGTTTCATTTTATCGGTTAGGTCTGACTTCCATACGATCGATAGCCTATCGATACTCACTTAGAAATATTAACATTTTGTTTGTTGTATCCACTGCTATATTGAACACCAAATCATTCATATTATATAGGGTGTTTCAAAAAATGTTTACATTTCTATGGGAGTCCCTTTATGATATAATGATTTTAATGTCTCCGCCAGTTCACTGTCCCTGTCAACACATTATTGGAATCTTCCCCAATAGTTTTGCTTTTTTAATAGGGATACACCTATAGAACCTTTAAACTCAAAGGTAATAAAAAGTTTCGTACCTGAACTAAGAAGTCGTAAGTGTTTCGGGATTCCTATGTTCTATGTATATATGTTATGAACATTATATGTACGTTTCACGTAGCCATATCATGGCAATGTAACACGACAAGTGTTGCATAGCATGATGAAGAAACGAAGAAACCGTAACACTGTTTTTTTTATATAAAAATATAACTTTCTCTTCTTTATTACTCGAATGGCTGAAATTGGCTTAAGTGTGATAATAACTATCTCTTCTTTAATACTCGAAAGGTAAAAATTAGCTGTAAGTATGAGAGAAAGACAGAGACGAAGGAATCGGGCACAGACTGACGGAGGACTGCTATGTTGACACTTTTCTTAACCTAAGTTGTGATTCTATATTGAGGGCTTTACGTATTTGCTTCTTTGATGGTATGTTCTCAGCCGGGGACCGCCTTTCCTCCTCGGAGCACCCGGCAGCTGCTCTCCTAATCCGACTCCTTCTGACCGCGACTGGCCGTTTTGTCTGTGGGTATCTGTGTATATATAATTTCATTACGTCTACGAAATTCCTTTCGGTTAATATTCCAGTTGTCAACCCACGTGACCAGTTTCTGCTGTTCTCCTGTTTATACAATTGGAACATCCTGTATAGAAATCCCCAAATTAACGGGTTTGTCAAAGATCAATATGCACCACAAGCACTGAGATTGCGCTTCTGTCTAGATTATAAAACTACTAATTGAAAAAGAAATATCTTTATTATAAAATCTGCTAAAAAGTGAAAGTTAATTTCGTTAATGTTTTACAAACCAATTATGGCACCACAGAAAATTCAAATTGCATCTTCATCGCAAATCAGTGTATGATGTGGTCAAAGTCTGATTTTTTTCGATTTCTCTTCTTTCTTCATTCAACTGAGCAAAATCACAAAATCTACCTTGATCCATGGAGACTTATGGATATTAAAAAGAAATAAAAAGACAATAACATATGAAACAAATAAAATAGATAAAATGCAAAAGTAACAGTTTCTCAAGAGGCCTTTGGCAGGAAGCAAAATCGGCGCATGTCTAAAAAAAGGTACTTCCTGGCGCCAAAGAGAAACTCTCCCTTAGTTAGCTCGATACGCCTAAATCGGAAGGAACTTTTTCTTTCTGCTACTAGTGGAGAGGGTACGTGCCTGCAGAGTCCCAAACTTAGCAGCGTGTTGTGTCCCTCCTACTAGTAGCAGCCTCTGCTGAACATACCAACAGAACATATGATAGACCTTCAAATTTGTAATTGCTGAAGATGATTCCATGATGTACTTTAAACGCTTTAAATGAGGGAGCCGATTTTTTCTTCTGGTTCAGGAAAACATTCCACACGACAGGATGGTCGTAAACCCCAAAAGTCTAAAGGTATCCCTGTCCATTTCCTTCCGTCCTTAATTAAGAAGTGAAGGGCTAAGAAGAGAAAGGAGTCAGACACAAGAAGGGCTAAGAAGACAAAGAAGGGATAAGAAGACAAAGGAGTCAGACACTAGAAGGGCTAAGAAGACAAAGGGCTAAGAAGACAAAGAAGGGCTAAGAAGACAAAGGAGTCAGACACAAGAAGGGCTAAGAAGACAAAGGGCTAAGAAGACAAAGAAGGACTAAGAAGAGAAAGGAGTCTGACACAAGAAGGGATAAGAAGACAAAGGGCTAAGACGACAAAGAAGGGCTAAGAAGACAAAGGAGTCAGACACTAGAAGGGTTAAGAAGACAAAAGGCTAAGAAGACAAAGAAGGGCTAAGAAGACAAAGGAATCAGACATAAGAAGGGCTAAGAAGACAAAGGGGCCAAGAAGACAAAGAAGGACTAAGAAGACAAAGGAGTCAGACACAAGAAGGGTTAAAAAGACAAAGGGCTAAGAAGACAAAGAAGGACTAAGAAGAGAAAGGAATCAGACACAAGAAGGGCTAAGAAGACAAAGGGCTAAGAAGACAAAGGAGTCAGAAACAAGAAGGGCTAAGAAGACAAAGGGCTAAGAAGACAAAGGAGTCAGACAAAAGAAGGGATAAGAAGACAAAGGGCTAAGAAGAGAAAGGAGTCAGACACAAGAAGGGCTAAGAAGACAAAGGGCTAAGAAGACAAAGGGGTCAGACACAAGAAGGGATAAGAAGACAAAGGGCTAAGAAGACAAAGAAGGGCTAAGAAGACAAAGGAGTCAGACACAAGAAGGGCTAAGAAGACAAAAGGGTAAGAAGACAAAGAAGGGCTAAGAAGACAAAGGAGTCAGACACTAGAAGGGATTAGAAGACAAAGGGCTATGAAGACAAAGAAGGGCTAAGAAGACAAAGGAATCAGACACAAGAAGGGCTAAGAAGACAAAAGGGCTAAGAAGACAAAGAAGGGCTAAGAAGACAAAGGAGTCAGATACTAGAAGGGATTAGAAGACAAAGGGCAAAGAAGACAAAGAAGGGCTAAGAAGACAAAGGAATCAGACACAAGAAGGGCTAAGAAGACAAAAGGCTAAGACGACAAAGAAGGGCTTAGAAGACAAAGGAGTCAGACACAAATTTCAGAATCTCCCGACAATATCAGCAATTAACCACACACGAAAAACCTGTAGTAGAAGGAATTTTCGTATTTTTGTTTGGCGCGTAATTTAATTCGACGCATAATTTCACCCAATCAGGATGACCTATCCTATTCATTCCGAACCACCTTTCTGGGCAGCAGTATTTATGGAAAACCGTCAAACACTCTCTTTGGCTGAAAAACTTCGTTCAGTGCAGACGTCTCATCTGCCTGCTCTTAAATAGCAGCAGCAGCATGGACACAATGAGGGAAGCTATCTAATTTATGGATCCCTTGCGTCTATTTCTCTTAGACCAAGGGTTCCCAGTTGAATATGAATTAGATAAATCCAATACGCCACACACAGGAACAACTTTACGTCACCCCCAAAATTGGTTATGTCGTCTGCGATGCCGAATCTCGCTCCGACACCTAGCGACAACTTCACCTCTGGGCAACATTTTCTGGAGACATTCACGCTTCTCCCCGAAACAACCAGAACCACATACTAACGGTGACTTCAACGTTTATTTCCTTAAACGGCAAACATGTCTTTTGCTACATATGGCGAACATAATCCCTCGCACGTCCAACGACACGACTGCTTTCTCTACTCTCTCATAACTCCATTTCGTCTCTTTACTTCTTTCCTTTACCACGAGGCTTGCAGCACAAACGCAAACTCTTTATTCCATGCTACCATTAAAAACTATCATAAAAACATTTCGACTTTGTACTTCTCTTTCTCTCTTCTATATACCTAACAACACTTAGCGAGGATATAAACACGCGCAAGAATACATTTCTTCGCTCCAAAAACAACAAATATTTCCTCTCGCTAAAAACCTTTCTTATACCCCATAAGAAATTATTAGTTTCAACTTGCTGAATGATCTCTCACAGCTGGCAATGGAAACTACTACGGTTAGTATTATGAGAATATTGACAAAGACGATTTTATTTCCATTTTAAACAATACTGTCATTGGAATTATCGTTAAGTGGGGTCCTGGGCATGTGCCCTAACTGCCATATTGTAGATAAGTCACAAATGGAAGTTTATAAATTAAATTGTTATTCACGCCAATCGTCAAGTAACCCATTCACAAAACAATTTAAAATACTGTCGCGTACAACTTTCCATCAATGAATAATCTAAATTGTTAATCAGATTTATAAGATTTCTTTTAATGCTCAGATGTCGAATTTACTTACTGTCTAGTTTCCAAGCTGTGGAGCATTTCTTAATTGTGTGTGGACAGCTAGTTTGTAAGGCATCCAATATATGCAATACCGATATTGTAGTCCAATAAAAAACAAACAAAAATACGACACAACATCAAGTCGTTCGTTCATCTTTTTCAGTTTCATTTTTTCATTAACATTTTTTTTTCTCAAAAAAAAAAAAAAAAAAAGCCCCCAAACTTTTGGCTAACAAGTTTTTAAACCATTATTTCTTATTTTGTGCTTGAGTAGTTTATTTCCCACGCTTCAAAGCAATTGTTTGTTGTGTACGGTCATTGATATTTTCTACTTATTCATTTTTTATTGCTGACATCTAAGTTAATTTTCATCAAACGTCTGAGTGAGTTATCAACAAGACAAATTTCTTTGACCTTTGTAACAAAAACATCTATCTATCTATCTATCGACCGGGCTGATAGATAGATAATAAACAGGGTGTTCGCCAATTGTCCGGGAGACCTCGGTTCTATTGCATGTCGCATCATACCAAAGACTCAAAAAATGGTACTTGATATCGTCTTGCTTAGCACTCAGCACTATAAGGTAAGGATCAAGGGTAAAGTGGAGCAATCCAGAGAAAGGGTCTCGCCCGCCCCTACACCTCGGTGTAGTAGTTATTGAAAAGGGGACCTTCGGGTCACCCTCAACTAAGGTCGCCAAATTTACTTACTATATTTTAATAGAATTGTATATATATATATATATATATAGCTTGGTAGCTAGCTAGCTAGATTAATATGAACAGAATGAGATAGATGGGAATAGAATTATATATATATATACAGCCATGGCCAAAATTATGGAGCACCTATAAAAAATTGAGATAATAGTTTAAACCAACGTATTTAAAGGTTAAGAATCGTACAGTGAACAATTGAGATCAAATGTAAAATATTTAAAAGTAGATTGTAGTATTTTTTTGCTTTAAAGCCTCTCTCAAGAGCTTTAGCTGAGTTTCGTACTAAATTCGTTCCAATATTCAAAATGATTTATTGTCATACCAAAGGTTGTTTCGTAATTTTCGGGTAATATTTGATTCCTACCAGTGCGATAATAGTATATTTAATGAAAATGCCTCCAAAGAAGCAGCTTTCAGAGATTAAAAGGGCACAAATTGTTGTTTTATCTGGTGAAAGATATTCTCAGGTAGAAATTGCCGGGAAGATGGAATGTTCAAGGAAGGGGGTTCAAACAACGATTAAAAGGTACAAGGAAATAAAGTCTTTCAAAAATAGAAAAGGACAAGGCCGTAAAAAGTCTACAACCGCCAGGGAAGATAGATCTTTGAAAAGAGTATCCCTTGCAGATAGGAAGAAAAGTTCTTCAGAGCTTGCTGTTGAACTTAGGGAGGGTGCAAACAAACACATATCAGCTCGAACAGTGAGAAGAAGGTTATTAGAAGTGGGATTAAAAGGATGCAAAGCCAGGAAAAAGCCGTATTTGTTTCAGGCCAACAAGAAAAAACGACTGGAATTTGCAAAAAAAACCATGAAAATTAGACACCTGATGATTGGGGAAAAATTGTTTGGTCTGACGAAAGTAACTTTGAGGTAAGTTAACAGCTTCTATTTCCTAAACTTTGGATGTAATAACTGAAATTTTTATGTGAATACACATCCATAACATTTATTCAAAAACTGTGACAAATTCTTTTGTTTTGCATCAGATTTTTGGCACCCCTGGAGCGGTTTATGTTCGCCGTAGGGAAGGAGAGGCATTTCATCCTGATTGTGTGGTTCTAACTGTAAAATTTGGAGGAGGAAGCGTAATGGTTTGGGGCTGCATGGCTTCTTCAGGCACTAGAATGTTGTACACATGTGAGGGCAGAATGAACTCCACAATTTATACTAACATACTGGACCAGGTTTACCGATCTTCTTTGACTAAAATATTTAATAATAACATTCCAAGTGATGTAATCTTCCAACAAGACACTGCTCCATGCCATACGTCAAAAGTTTCAATAGGTTGGTTTGAGAAAAAAGGGATTACAGTGATGACATGGCTCCCTTAATCCCCAGACCTAAATCCCATTGAAACTTTGTGGTCCCATTTAGGGAAAAGATTGAGAATGTACAAATGTTCATAAAAAAACAAGAATTAGAGACCAAACTTCATGAAGAGTGGCAGAAAATAGATCCTACCACCTGCAACAACTTAGTCAATAATATGCAAAAACAAATAAAAGCTGTTATTAAGGCAAAAGGAGGACATACCAAATATTGATTGTTGTTATTAATGTTTACTCCACTATTCTTAACCTTTAAATATATAAGTTTGAATCATAATTTCGATTTTTCATTGGTGCTCCATAATTTTGGCCAAGGCTGTATATATACGTGGTGCCTTCAATAAGTTTCCAGACTATTTTGTACAGCCATTTAAAATTGTAGACTCTTGAAAATTCACTATGTTATTGCTATACATCATATGAGATGACTGACCAATGTTTATGATTTCAGGTTCAAAGGAACAGTTACAGCAGGAATTGGAATACACCCTACTAAAGCCTGATTGTCACAGCGGGTGAATTTCAAAAATGCAATCTGACACTTTAGAAGAACGATATGCAATAAAATTCTGTTTTAAACTTGGAAAAAATGCCACAGAAACACATGGAATGCTTCAGACTGCTTTTGGAGCATCTTGCATGAATCGAGCATCAGTTCTTGAGTGGCATAAAACATTCAAGGAAGGCAGGGAGTCTTGTGAGGGATGATGAGAGGTGTGGGAGGATTAAGGAAGTCAATACACTAGTTGATTGACCAAAGGGTTAGGGTTAGGGTTACTATATTGAGGTTTTAAGGGAGTTCAGGAAGAGATTCCGTCGGAAGAGGCCAGCACTTTTGAAATCGGGTCAGTGGCATTTCCACCAGGATAATGCACCAGTCAACAACTCTATCCTTTTTACAGAGTATTTGACCAAGATGGGCATCAAGACAGTTCCTCGCCGTCCCTATTGTCCAGACCTTGCTCCCTGTGGCTTTTGGTTATTCCCTAAGCTCAGTGGCGGTCGTTATGAGACTGTTAAGGAGATAAAAGGGGCTGTGACGAAGGTCACTGACACGCTCACACAAGAGAACTTCCATGGGGCCTTCCAGAAGTTGTAGGAACGGTACAACAAGTGCATTGCAGCCGGAGGAGATTACTTCGAAGTGGATTAGCGTTTCATATGAGTACTATCAATAAAAGTGCCCATACGAAAAAAGTCTGAAAACTTATTTAATGATCCTTGTATATATATATATATATATATATTTCATTAAGAAAAAAAAAAGGAAGAAAAAAGGAAAATTCAAATGTTCCCTTTTGAATAGTTTTCTTGTTCTGATGGAATTACCCCCAATTCCGGTTTAACTGGACCAAATAATATGTATATATATATATATATAAACCCGCCTTACCAACTGAAGGTCATTCAAACTCGAAACAAGAGTGAGTTCAAGTCTCATTGAGTACCCCATTAACAAGGCCTTGTGCCACATATGTTCTCTGACGAAAGCAACAAGCTGAAAATATACACATATACAACACGTATGTAAGAACAAAATAAATAATTAGAAAAATACAAATCTCTATGTGGACCTTCTTATTTTAAAATATATTTTTATTCTTTCTTTAGACCTACAACAACCATCTTTATATATATACATAGTCATCCACAGACAGATCTGATTCGTTCTATCAGAACTCATCAGTGTGGCTAGACAGCAGCTTCCTGTAGCTGGGATCGAAATCCGGTTGACTCAAACGCCAAGTCAAAGCCTCTAACCATTCAGCCACGAGGAGCGATTAGCTGCGAAGTAAATTTTAAACGGTTATGAATCACAATTACAATTGTTTACATCCATCCGTTCAACGGCTACCGAGACCTCAATTCATATACAAAGAGGCTTGCAATAGACGCTAATGGCAACACGATTACTTCTTCGCCAGAGAACTCAACCCTACGGGGGTAGGGGAATATATATATATATATATATATATATATATATATATATATATATAATCAAGATGTGCTGCCTGCAAGGATTACCTTGACTCTCTCATGCCATCCATTTCTATCGTCCATCGCTCTTGGTTATCCCGCTTGACGGCATCTAGTGTACGCGTGCAGAACCGATGAATATAAGTCTTTGGCGAGTCCTTGACGTTAAATAAACATTTGTTGTGAATTGTTTGACTGACGATTAAGCAACAGTGAAAGGGTCAATTTTTGCCAGATTATCGCAATTAAGTTATGATGAGCCAATTCATTTTTGAGTTGGGTGACCCGCTTCATTCCAATATATATTCTCTGCAAAGTCTACATGTTACGGAAGCGTTTCTAGTTTGGTTTCTTTTATTCAACGGTCTATCAACTTTCGTGGATTATTTTATGGTAAAGCCATCCTTGTAGAAGAGTAGCAGTGATACTATTCAACCCATAGCTGGGGAGCACGTGAGGTTTTCATAGCTTTCTCAAAGGTATTAATATGAAAGTGTACGTGATTGCATGACTGGTGTTCGAACTCGCTTAGTGAACATGAATAAGGTGCTTCTTCCTCCTCTTCACATCAAGGTTGGTTTGATGAAGAATTTCGTGAAGGCGTTGCACAAAACTCGTGCTGCCTTCCAACACTTGTCTACTGTGTTCCCAGGTCTTAGTGCTGCTAAGCTTGAAGATGGCATCTTTGATCCGAGGAGTGCTGAAGGATACTGATTCCAATATATATTCTCTGCAAAGTTTACATGTTACG
Organism: Sepioteuthis lessoniana; assembly: GCA_963585895.1. Lineage (NCBI taxonomy): Eukaryota > Metazoa > Mollusca > Cephalopoda > Myopsida > Loliginidae > Sepioteuthis > Sepioteuthis lessoniana. Next base: position 23,153,369 of record OY757926.1, read on the forward strand.
GAAGCGTTTGGTTTCTTTTATTCAACGGTCTATCAACTTTCGTGGATTATTTTATGGTAAAGCCATCCTTGTAGAAGAGCAGCAGTGATACTATTCAACCCACAGCTGGGGAGCACGTGAGGTTTTCATAGCTTTCTCAAAGGTATTAATATGAAAGTGTACGTGATAGCATGACTGGTGTTCGAACTCGCTTAGTTTGAGCCCGCGGGGCAGCCGTTAAGGAGCCTGTTAAGAAATTAACAGGTTCGTTTCGCCAATCCCACTTCTGTGTCTGAGACCACTAGTGACCTGGTTACTCTCAGGGAATTACTCACCAAGCAAAATTGTCTTCCTAGTTTCTGTTACCTTAAATAGTTTGGGGTGTCCTCGTGGTGTAATGGTTAAAGCGATGCACTGCGGAATCGTAGTACGCGAGTTCGTACTCCAGTCGCGCTATTACGTTCACTTTCGGGCAAATACCCTTGGGAAAGGTATGAACCCCCTTATTCTCCCTCCAGCTATGGGTAAATAGTAGGACGGACTAGGTTCTTCAGCCTTGGTGAGGCAACTAGTCTAGGAGAAGGAAAACTCTGAATTCAAACCTGTTAAACTCCGCTTAAAAATTGACCTTGTGTCATATCCTGCCCGAGCGGAGGGGTTGGTAAATAGTACCTTAAATAGTTTCAAATAGCTTAAAGGAAATAGAGAAATTATCATTTCAGCAAGATAAAAGTAGAAAAAAAAAGCGTAAAAATTATTAAATAGGAATAGTTACTTGAAACCCTATAATTGTCTATGAATTATTAGTATTAGATAGGAATACTTGAAACCATGTTACCACGTTCAAATTATTTGTATTGAGAATAGTTTCATAAAATTATAATTGTTTACAAAGGATTATTATTATTAGTTACTCGTAGGCGGCAGCCACTCTGATAAGTGATTACCTTAAATCGTTTGAAATAGCTTAAAATATGTAGAGAAATTATCATTTTCGGCAAGTTAAAAGTAGAAAGAGAGTGTAAAAATGGTACAGTGAGTGCACAAAAAATGTGGGATTTAAAAAAGATTTTTAAAAATTGGCGGGTTTTAGGACGGAGAAATTTTGGCCTTTTTTTTGTCTCGAGACTCGTGGAAAATCGTAAAACATTCTTTTCCAAACAGAATTTCAAGGCGGTAAGTTCACGCTGCATCTTCGCTCAGTTACAAAATAATGAGATACAATGTAGAATCGCCTTCTTCTGATTGGACAAACAAAGTAAAATATATATTAACTTTCTTAAATTGTATATTTTTAGTTTAAACAAATTATTTCTCTTAAATCGTAAATATAATTGAACTTTTCAGTTATTTCCTTCCAAAAATCTCACATAATTCATGCATTCAAGGTAGATAAGTTAGATATCATAGAAATAATTTTTAATGCACATTTATTACATTTCATATGACCGGGTCAGTGGCATAATCAGCATTACATTATATATATATATATATATATATATATATATATATATATATATATATATATACGGATTTTGACAGTTAAGGCAGCAGGTCTCAATCCACACTCTGGCAGTCATTGGAAGAGGTTGTCTCGCAGGCGGCATAGAAGGTTGGTGTCCCTTAACTATCGTGTTACACATCTTTTGGGTTACTAAATATTAGTACAACATTTTCAAATGTACATTTAGTTTTCAAATTTGCTTTCAACTTTGCAGTCCCGATGGTTTGGAGAGAGCTGCGAAACCACGCAGACGATTGTTATTTTTGTTTAACTAATATAACTGGTTTCAATGCATCTTCTAGGAAAAAGATCAAATATCCCAACCTTCGATCTGCTATGAGACCCGTTCCCCATTCAGATGATTTTCTTGTACCCACACTTCCAGTAAATAAGGATCTTCTTTCCTCATCAGATGAAGAAATGCCTTCAAGGGAGGATTCTGCCGAGTCAATATCTTTGGAAGATATTGAGTCTACATATTCAGGAACAAGTGGCAATAAGCCTCACTGGATCACGCAAGAATACCTGAATGATCTTGCTCGTGATTTGTATCTGTCAAAACAGCAGTCAGAGCTCTTGGCTTCTTGGATTAAACAGTGGAATCTAGTCCAGGAAGATGTAAGGATCACCAGTTTCAGGAATCGGAACAAAGACCTTGCTTCCTTTTTCGACATGGAAAACAAGTTGTGCTACTGCACAAACATACCTGGCTTGTTTACGTCTCTTGGTTTGCCACATAATCCTTCAGACTGGCTTCTTTTCATAGACTCTTCCAAGCAAAGTCTCAAGGGTGTTCTTCTGCTCAACGGGAATAAATATCCCAGCATTCCCATTGCACACTCTGTCCATCTAAAGGAGTCCTATGACAATATGGAGCTTCTTTTAGAAGCTATTAAGTACAGCGAGTATCAATGGAGTATGTGTGGGGACCTCATGCTTATTGGTCTTCTTACGGGTATGCAAGCGGGCTTCACAAAGTACTGTTGTTTTCTCTGTCTCTAGGATAGTCGAGTTGTATCCCAGCATTACAAGCAGAAAGACTGGGGGTCTAGAAGCACTTTTGTTCCTAGCGAACACAGCCTCAAGGAGAATCCTCTGGTGGACATGAATAAGGTGCTTCTTCCTCCTCTTCACATCAAGCTTGGTTTGATGAAGAATTTCGTGAAGGCGTTGCACAAAAATCGTGCTGCTTTCCAACACTTGTCTACTGTGTTCCCAAGTCTTAGTGCTGCTAAGCTCAAAGAGGGCATCTTTGTCGGACCTCAGATCCGAGAAGTGCTGAAGGATACTGATTTTGAGGAGCTTCTTAACTTAAAGTAACTGAGAGCATGGGAAGCATTCAAGTCAGTCTGTAGTGGCTTCCTTGGTAACACACGCCTACCAGATTACCAAACCTGTATTGAGAAGTTGCTAAAGTCATACGAGGATATGGGGTGCCGAATGTCACTCAAGATTCATTTTCTCCATTCCCACCTCAACTTCTTCCCGCCAAACCTTGAAGCAGTGAGTGATGAGCATGGAGAAAGATTCCACCAAGACATTACGAAGATGGAGAGCAACTATCAAGGCAAATGGAACCCCGGCATGATCGGAGACTTCTGCTGGATACTCTTGCGTGATATCCCGGAGGCAAAATACACCAGATCTTCCAAGAAAACACACTTTTGACTGTCTATGGTAGTATGAATTGTGTAATTGTGTCATCCAAGTATATTGATTCAATCAGTGTTCTTTATCTATCCTGTTTTATCTGTTATAAGCTGCTGCAACTCTTGAAATATGCACATATATTCTCTGTTTATACTAAAATGAGACTATTTAAAACCCAGATACTAGAGGTGAGAGAGCAAAACTATTTATAAATTTGAATTCAGCACACCTAAATTAACAACAAACACCTATCCCCATTCTTGCCTCAGACCAAAAATTTATTTTTGTAAACCAGTGTTATCATACCCAGTATCAAAACAGTTCCAATATTTGCCATACTTGTGAAAAATTACTCAAAATCCCCAGTTTTACGGTTTCAATTCTCTCATCTCTGGTGAATCCTTCTTTGATCACCGAGCATGAAGCCCAGTTTTACAACATAAAAAAGTTCCCATCTTCATCGCTTCTTAACACTCAAATATACAGATCAGATTTTAAAATTACACTTTCTTGAAGCCTTCAGTGGATCTCTTAATGACCTTCGAGTGTATCGTAGCGTAGTAGCTACTCGAACCTGAAAATCCCTGTTTTAAAAAACGCAAAGTCATCCATGACGTCATTTACCAACCACGTATCGAGTGGAATTTTCCGTTACTTACACGAAACCTATTCCCCCTCCCCCCAAAAAATTAATTCTGCAGAACGAACAGAAAACTACTCATACATACAGAATAAAGCAAGTAGTATTTAAAAGCTCCTCATGTTATTATAATGAAATATCCCATTATTATTTATATTTAAAAGAGGAACAACCTGCTTTTGATAAAACATAATTCCCTCAACAAAAACCACAAAAGAAGCAGCCTGTACCTGCATATAAATACTGCAGTCAACGACCCAAGACTCACATTTGATTGCTAAGACAGCCGTAGAGGGGCGAGGAAGATATACGTATCCCCTCTGGTCATGCCACTCCGACCAAGGACATCAGTAGCAGCTGCTGAAAACGCACAGCTTCAGGCTAACCCATGTCTTAACTCCAACCAGCAGACGACACAGGAACCAATCAATCACCACTGCTCCCACTTCCCCCTCTCTCTCTCAACTGCCCTTTTCAGGTCTAATTTCAGAAAGTCACAAACCAGATCTTTTAAAAGCTATTTCAGAAAGTCTTTTGACGGTCGCCTCTTGTCTCCTCGCTTATACCCCTCTTTTGATACCACGAGACGACGCCGCAGCCAGCCAGACTGCTGCAAAACCCAATAGTACCGCTTTCAGCAGCACCAAGCAGCAGGTACTTGAAGCAGCAGTCACCTGCATCACCAAGCAGAAGACACCTGTATTACCATGCAGCAGACATTTGCAACAACAGTTCCAGCATCACCAAACAGCAGTCACCAGCATCACTAAGCAGCAGACACCTGCATCACCAAACAACAGACACTTGCAGTAAATGTTCTAGCGTCACCAAGCAGCAGACACCTGCATCACTAAGCAACAGACTTTTGCTGCAAAACTTCTGGTGTCAACAAGCAGTAGTCACCTACATCACCAAGCAGCAGACATCTGCATCACCAAGTAGTAGACACCTGCATCACTAAACAACAGACACTTGCAGCAACAGTTCTAGTGTCACCAAACAGCAGTCACTTGCACCACCAAGCAGCAGTCACCTGCATCACCTTGCAGCAGACACTTCAAAACCACTTTCTGCAGTAGCATCCAGTTCCTGCATGAAAGAAACAGTATCTGCATTTCTAGATCACGACAGACCAGTCACGCTCGACAACTCCTACAACATCTTGGTCCTTGAGCAGACCAACAACCAATTTCATTGTTATCGATTCTTCAAATAAAAGTTTGGTTCTTTGAAATCTCTCTCTTGTCTTTGTCATCCTTGCTTAATAAGTCAATCACTTACTTTTTCAAAAGTTTTTGGGATTGATGTATTTATCGGTCACGCAACAAGTGTAAATTTTATAGTTTTACTGGATAAGAAGTTTCCATATTCATCGCTTCTTAACATCCAAATATTTACATCAAATTTTAAAATTACACTTCCCCGAAACCTTCAGTTTCACGGTTTCACTTACCTTATCTGTAGTGGACCCTTGTTTGATCCTTCTAGCGTAAATCCCTCAGTTTTACCGCAAAAAGTTCCTATTTTTATTGCTAGTTAACATCCAAATATACACATCGAATTTTCAAATTACACTTCCCCGAAACCTTCAGTTTCACGGTTTCACTTACCTCATTTCAGACAGAACCGTCTCTGATTCCTCGGAATAAAAAAGAGAAACGTTTTTTTTGCTCACAATATTGACTCGATCAACGCGATTATTTTTACGAAGCACAAACAGGAGAAAAAACTAGTCAATGCTCAAAACCTAAATATTTTTTATTTTCGATTAAACAGTTTAGCAAATTATTTGCAAATGACATCAAATCCACAAGAAAGAAAATGTTCGTTTATTTTTTCATCAACAATTTAAAAAAATTAATTTTGTTGTTTGTTGTTCCTTCGTTTGTGGCGTTTACTTCTTTCGGCAAGGTTTTCATTTCGTTTTTTCTGTTTTGGAATTTCTGAAAATAAATCTTCTCTTGATTTTCTTAGTTCGTTACTACTATAAAATCATTACATAAATAGAGCTTATATATCTATATCTATCTACATATATATATATATATATATATATATATATATATATGGGGGGGGGGATGGATGGGTGTACTGATTCAGTTCTTGAAAAGATAAAAGTAGATATCTACTTTCTAATATAACCGTAAATTTCGGTGTATAAGCCGACTTTTTAACCCTGAAAAAATCTCTACAAAACTAGGGGTGGATTTATACAGCGGGGCTAATTTCCAAACCTTTACCACGGGTTCAAGTCTTTCCGTATTGGTCAAACCTTAGTTTTGTTGAGATTTTTTCAGGATTAAAATGTCAACTGAACGACGCAATTTATATTTTATCCTTTTAACTAGATTACAGATAATAGACAACTTTCTGATTTAAATTAGTTTAATTGTATGTAGTTATTAATAGACATTGTTTTTTTTGTGTATAATTTTGTAGATTAGATAATTTTGATAAAACTATGGTTTGAAATTCATCTGTTTTAGGACAGTATCTATCTATCTATCTATCTATCTATCTATCTATCTCCTCCTTTTTTCGTATTTCATTAAACATCCATCATTGATCTAACAGCGCTCAATATCATCTTTTCTACGTCCTGATGATGGTCTATCAAAATCGAAAAGTTATAGCGTTGGCTTTCTTTCACAGTAAATTCCTCACTTTGGATTACTTTGTCTTTCAATTTTCCCTCCCTCCCTCCCTCTCTATCTATCTATCTATCTAGTGTTAATTAGATAGACATATACTCATACTTTGATAGATACAGATAACTATATAGATATGAATAGACTGTGATATGTGTATGTATAATGAGATAGATAGATTGATAGATAGATTGATGAATAGACTGAGATACGTAGATTAGATAAATAAATAGATAGACAGATAGATAAATATATATGAACAGATTAAGATAGATAGATAGATAGATAGATAGATTGATAGAGAGGAACAGACTAAAATAGATGAATGAATAGGTAGATATAAGCAGGTCAAGATAAATAGATAGATAGATGAACAGACTAAGATAGATAGATAGATAGATAGATAGATAGGAACAGACTAAAATAGATGAATGAATAGGTAGATATAAGCAGGTCAAGATAGATAGATAGATAGATAGATGAACTGGCTAATATAGATAGATACTTATATTTTCTATGGTTCTGATCTAAAGGATTCGAGAATATTTCTTTTATTCTGTGTTTATGCTTGCGTGTGTGTATGTATGTCGGATGTCGGGTGGTAAAGCGTGTGAGTTACTGACATTTTAAAACACTGACCGTCATTCTATCTATCAATCTTTTGGTATATCATTTGAACAAGTGCAAATATGTAATGTATGCGTGCCCATTTCTCTCACAAACAAAAACAGAGCTGAGGTTCTGCTCTTAACAAAATCAACAAACCACAAAATCCAACAATTGTCTTTCGTGTTGTTTTCCGTTATTTCAATTTTTTTTGTTATTTTTGTTTTAAAACAAGCCCGGCTCTGTCGTTGTTAGATTATTGATAGTTCTTCTTGAATTGGTTTTTGTTGTTGTTCTTGTTTTTATTCATATATATATATATATGTTTGTGTTTCTTTTTGTATTTACTTACGACCTAATCCTAGTAAACGCTCCCGTGTCTTGGCCATATCTTCTTCCTTTTGAGCGTTTTCCACAACCCAAGAAAGGATGGAAAGGGGCATGTTTATCGAGTAGCGCCGACGGTCTACCTGCAGATTTTCAGCCCATCTCCAACAGTTGCAGGACCTGTCCCAGTATCGCTTGGCCATATCCGGATGTTCTTTGTTTTTAAGAAGGGAATCGATCAAAAGATAATCTGAGAAAGGAGATGGGCGTCTTCTGTTCATCTGCGGACGTCTTCGAATCTTCTGCGGATGGCTCGCTTGAAAACCGTTCTTCAACGATGCATTTTCAACGTCGTCCTCATCGTTCTCTGTTACGGGATCGTAGGCATGGTGATGTCTATTGAGGGCAATTTCAGCCGAATCGGGCAGACGATGCCTCTTCTCCGATCGTTTCATGTTTTGTAATATCTGTAGGTCTGTATTCAGCAGGTTGAATCGTCTTCTCCATGGTTTGGCCTCGTTGCTGGTATTCTCATCATCGTCTTCATGTTCATCGTGTTTATTGCCGTAATGCTGAACGAACCTTCCACCTCTATCACCGTTTTCGTCGTCTGTCATGTCGTAGGGGTAGAAAGAGGCCATCGAGCCACCTCCGAGGTATTTCTGGCCGGCGATCAGTGCTGGGACGAGAACGAATAAAAACACCAAAAAACGAGGTACCATTTTCATTTTTGAGGAAAGAAAATCTGCAAGGAAAAGAAAAAAAGAAAAGAAAAATTAATGCATACATATATATATTTTTTTTTGTTGCATGTCCAAAAAGAGAAAGAAATATTTTTAAATGAATAGGTTCACGAAAAGATTTGTACTTTTTTTAGGATTTATTTAAATCATAAAAAAATACAAATCTCTTTGTGGACCTACTCATTTTAATATATATATATATATATATATATATATATATACAAATTTCGTTGAATATAATGCACATTTTCTGTCTACATATTTTCTTGTTGATCCTATCAATTATGGAGAATATATCAATCAATTCCCGCTGAATACTATAAAATCAATACGGCAATATGAAAGGATCAACAAGAAAATATGAAGACAGAAAATGTCTATTATATTCAACGAAATTTGTATTGATGAAAAAATGTTGCCACAATACACACACACACACACATCATCATCATAATCATCATGTCGTGCCGCTAGCATGGATATCCCTGACACTCTCTCACCACTTCTCCTTATCATTCATCGCCTCTGGCAGGTCTTCAGGGCTACATCCCGTATCTTCACATAGCTGCTGTATGTATGTTCGAACTGGTCCTCCTGCTTTTGCTTGGTCATATGCGGAGGTCCATAGGAGTACATCACTTATGAGCTCGTCCCTGCTTCTCCAGCAGTGTCCTGCATGTCTGACACGCACACACACACACACACACACACACACACACACACACACACACATATATATATATATATATAAATTGTTTCAAAAACTTTGATATCATTTGAGATGTATTGTGTGTTTCAGAAAACTCTATACCATTTCGTGATCCAATAACTTGACTAATTCCTATTCGAATGATCTCACATTTTAATAGCATATGTAGAAACAATTCCAAATTAATGTTAGATGATTTATATTTTTTCCTTTTTGGATATAGAAATGCAATTCATTGGAAAAGAAAAGTCGTTTAAACCTTAAACATCAAATTTCGCGTTGTTTCAACACGTGCTGTTACAATTTGAGTTCATTTGAATAAAAACTGGTCAAAGTTATTAGAATACAAACTGATAAAAAATTTTTCGGAAGTGTAATATATTAACGTGACCTGCGGGTGTGAATACGGCGGATGTTGTTGGCAGATAGATTGATAAAACCGGTGTGATCACCGAAATGTCATCATGTCCATAGGTGCTGTGTATCAGAGGATGTTGAGACAGCTGCATCCGCTCAAGGATAATATCAACAAGGTGATTGCCGAAATGTCACCATGCCCACAGGTGCAGTGAATACGATGGATGTTGAAAACAGGTGCATCCGGTCAAAGATATCGGAATATCACCTGAACTGTGGGCGTGGTTGAATTCGGTGATAGTGGCAGATGCGTACGCCCACAGAACCGGGCTTGGGTAAGTAGCCAATGGGAAGCAGACAACATAACCAATGGAAATCAAAGAAGTGAGACGTGGGCGTAACCATAGTTAACGAAAAAGAGGAATTGCTGCAGGTCACGTGACAGTTGTAGACTATGTAAGTTCCCGAATTTCGGTTAAAGTCAGTTGTTCACTGGCTCTTCCGTCTCTCGACAGCTCCTTCGTGTGCGCGAAATCTCTGCGATTGATTTTTTGCTCCACACAAGTATCATTGCCAAAAATAAAAAATATCCTATTTACCCAGCCCCTCCGCTCGGGCAGGATATGACACAAGGTCAATTTTTAAGCGGAGTTTAACAGGTTTGAATTCAGAGTTTTCCTTCTCCTAGACTAGTTGCCTACCCAAGGCTGAAGAACCTAGTCTGTCCTACTATTTACCCATAGCTGGAGGGAGAATAATTGGATTCATACCTTTCCCAAGGGTATTAGTGCTATGTGAAATGCAATCAGTCAAGTCCAGGATTTGAACTCGGGTCGCCGTGTTCATTTCCTACGACGATAACAATTACACCACGGGCACCTCCAAAAATAAAAATATAATCTTATATTCTTATATACATACGTGTTCCTCGTTGTTAATAACGACACAGTATACAACATACACATCCTATACATTAAATGCTAATCATTTTCTGATGGAAATAAAAATTTAATAAAAAACAAAAAAAAAAAAAACAACAACAAAAAAATTCCCTTTCTGTCGGATAGGCTCAGAATATGTTGTCTGCACCCCCTGCTGGCTATAACGACAAATTGCATCTGATGGTGAGGCTCCAGTTCTGGAACACGAGATAGTTTGGCGAAATCCTTTCTTGACATCACTTATTAATCGGAATGTAAATATCTGTTAGCGCCCCATCAACGGTTCAAATTGATCTGTTTGAAAAGGATTAGTATAGAAAAAAAAAATCAAATTATGTTTTAAAATTAAACCAGTGCGCAGATAAATAATCACTATTTAACTGAAATAATTACTTGAGACTATGTAAGTAAAATAAGTAAAGTTGTCTCCCTTTAGTCGAGGGCAACCAGAAGGTTCCCTTTTCAATGGTTACAACACCGAGGTGTAGGGAATGGCGCTACTCCTTTCCTAGGATTGCTCCACTTTACCCTTGATACGTACCTTATATCGCTGAGTGTTGAGCAAGGAGGTATCAAGTACCATTTTAAAAGTCTTAGGTATGACACAACCTGGGATTGAACCCAGGTCCCCTGGACGATTGGCGAATAATTATTAGAATCAGGTACGAATACTTGAAACCATACAACTGTGTGGAAATTATTTACGTTAGATAGGAATATTTGAAATAGTTGGGAGACTAAACGGAGTGATCTCCCTTGTCACAGTGTTTGAGGAAATCTCCCACGTCACAAGTCCTTTTTGGTCACATGACAAGATGAACCAGGAAATCCGCCTCTTTCTCTTACATGACTTGAGTTGAGTAGGTGTAGTGGTTCGTCGCTTCCGACAAAGAAATGGGGCTCCCATCCTTTATATTCCAAAACTGAGAAGAGTAAGTGGTTCCACCTTTTTGCCGTATGGACTTTTCTGTTTGCTCCTTGAACGCACGTGACTCTTGTATAGCCTAAGTAGGGAACTGAGTCCCCTAATCGCATTGCGTACAATTAAGTGCCTTTATTATATTAATTGACTTGTTCTCTTTCCTACCGAATATTCTGCGTTGGGTTACTCTCTCTGGGATAACTTGACGCGTTAAAAACAGGGTGATTTCCCCGAAGTAACACTTCGTTAGAACTGATAATATTATACAACTGTAATGGTTATCGTCGTAGGAAATGGGCATGGAGACACGAGTTCAAATCCTGGACGAGGCTGGTTATATTTCACATAGCACTAATACCCTTGGGAAAGGTATGAATCCAATTATTCTCCCTCTAGCTACGGGAAAATAGTAGGATAGACTGAGTTCGTCAGCCTTGGTGAGGCAATTAGTCAAAGAGAATTAAAACTCGGAATTCAAACCTGGTAAACTCCGCTTAAAATAATTGACCTTGTGTCATGCCCTGCCCAAGAGGAGGGGTAGGTAAATAGGGATAATATTATACATCTGTGTACAAACAAATGATCATTATCAAAGAGTAATGGAGTATGTCCTCGTGGTGTATTGGTTATAGCGATGGATTGATGAGTCGTAGTAAGCGGGTTCGAACTCCAGTGCGCTATTACGTACACTTTCGAGAAAGTACTTTTGGTTCTAAGTAATTGCTATGTAATACAAATAATGCTATTTCTGTGCACAATCAAATGGTTCTAAGTAATTGCTATGTAATAGGAATAATGCTATTTCTGTGCACAGTGAAATGGTTCTAATTGCTATGTAATACGAATAATGCTATTTCTGTGCACAGTCAAATGGTTCTAATTAATTGCTATGTAATAGTAATCGGACATTGGCCTAGCGGTTAGAGTGTTCGCCAATGGCCCGGGAGACCTCGGTTCAATCCCAGGTCGAGTCATACCAAAACTCAAAAAATGGTACTTGATGCCTCCTTGCTTAACACTCAGCATTATAAGGTACGAATCAAGGGTAAAGTAGAGCAATCCAGGGAAGGAATAGCGCCCTCACCTGCACCTTGGTGTAGTAGCTATCGAAAAGGGAGCCATCGGGTTACCCTCGACTATGGTCGCCAACTTTTTACGAATAATGCAATTTCTGTGCACAGTGAAATGGTTCTAAGTAATTGCTATGTAATACGAATAATGCTATTTCTGTGCAAAGTGAAATGGTTCTAAGTAATTGCTATGTAATACGAAAAATACAATTTCTGTGCACAGTCAAATGGTTCTAAGTAATTGCTATGTAATAGGAATAATGCTATTTATGTGCACAGTCAAATAGTTCTAAGTAATTGCTATGTAATACGAATAATGCTATTTCTGTGCAAAGTGAAATGGTTCTAAGTAATTGCTATGTAATACAAATAATGCTATTTCTGTGCACAGTCAAATGGTTCTAAGTAATTGCTATGTATTAGAAATAATGCTATTTCTGTGCCCAGTCAAATGATTCTAAGTAATTGCTATGTAATACAAATAATGCTATTTCTGTGCACAGTCAAATGGTTCTAATTGCTATGTAATACGAATAATGCTATTTCTGTGCACAGTCAAATGGTTCAAAGTAATTGCTATGTAATACAAATAATGATATTTCTGTGCACAGTCAAATGGTTCTAATTGTTATGTAATACGAATAATGCTATTTCTGTGCAGAGTGAAATGGTTCTAATTGCTATGTAATAAGAATAATGCTATTTCTGTGCACAGTCAAATGGTTTTAAGTAACTGCCATGTAATACGAATAATGCTATTTCTGTGCACAGTCAAATGGTTCTAAGTAATTGCTATGTAATACGAATAATGCTATTTTTGTACACAGTCAAATGGTTCTAACTAATTGCTAGATAATACGAATAATGCTATTTCTGTGCACAGTCAAATGGTTCTATGTAATTGCAATGTAATACGAAAAAATGCTATTTCTGTGCCAAGTCAAATGGTTGAAAGTAATTGCTATGTAATACGAATAATGCTATTTCTGTGCACAGTCAAATGGTTCTAAGTAATTGCTATGTAATACGAATAATGCTATGTCTGTGCACAGTCAAATGGTTCTAAGTAATTGCTATGTAATACGAATAATACTTTTTCTGTGCCCAGTCAAATGGTTCTAATTGCTATGTAATACGAATAATGCTATTTCTGTGCACAGTGAAATGGTTCTAATTGCTATGAAATATGTATCATGCTATTTCTGTGTACAGTCAAATGGTTCTAAGTAATTGCTATGTAATACGAAAAATTTAAGTTATGTGCACAGTCAAATGGTTCTAAGTAATTGCTATGTAATACGAATAATGCTATTTCTGTGCAAAGTCAAATGGTTCTAAGTAATTGCTATGTAATACGAATAATGCTATTTCTGTGCACAGTCAAATGGTTCTAAATAATTCCTATGTAATACGAATAATGCTATTTCTGTGCACAGTCAAATGGTTCTAAGTAATTTTTCTAGAACACGAATAATGCTATTTCTGTGAACAGGGAAATGGTTTTAAGTAATTGTTATGTAATACGAATAATGTAATTTCTGTGCACAGTCAAATAGTTCGAAGTAATTGCAATGTAATACGAAAAATGCTATTTCTGTGAACAGTCAAATGGTTCAAAGTAATTGCTATGTAATACGAATAATGCTATTTCTGTGCCCAGTCAAATGGTTCTAAGTGATTGCTATGTAATACGAATAATGCTATTTATGTGCACAGTCAAAAGGTTCTAATTGTTATGTAATAGGAATAATGCTATTTCTGTGCACAGTCAAATGGTTCTAAATAATTGCTATGTAATACGAATAATGCTACTTCTGTGCACAGTCAAATGGTTCTAAGTAATTGCTATGTAATACGAATAATGCTATTTCTGTGCACAGTCAAATGGTTCTAAGTAATTGCTATGTAATACAAATAATGCAATTTCTCTGAACAGTCAAATGGTTGAAAGTAATTGCTATGTAATACAAATAATGCAATTTCTGTGACCAGTGAAATGGTTCTAAGTAATTGTTATGTAATAGGAATAATGCAATTACTGTGCCCAATTAAATGGTTCTAAGTAATTGCTATGTAATAGGAATAATGCAATTTCTGTGCACAGTCAAATGGTTCTAAGTAATTGCTATGTAATATGAATAATGGAATTTCTGTGAACAGTCAACTGGTTCAAAGTAATTGTTATGTAATAGGAAAAATGCAATTACTGTGAACAGTCAAATGGTTCTAAGTAATTGCTATGTAATATGAATAATGCAATTTCTGTGAACAGTGAAATGGTTGAAATAATTGCTATGTAATACGAATAATGCTATTTTTGTGCACAGTCAAATGGTTCTAACTAATTGCTATGTAAAACGAATAATGCAATTTCTATGAACAGTCAAATGGTTCTAAGTAATTGCTATGTAATACGAATAATGCAATTTCTGTGAACAGTGAAATGGTTCTAAGTAATTGATAAGTTATAGGAATAATGCTATTTCTGTGCACAGTCAAATGGTTCTAAGTAATTGCTATGTAATAGGAATAATGTAATTTCTGTGCACAGTCAAATGGTTCTAAGTAATTGCTTGTAATTAGAATAATGCAATTTCTGTGAACAGTCAAATGGTTCTAAGTAATTGCAATGTAATATGAATAATGCAATTTCTGTGAACAGTCAAATGGTTCTAAGTAATTGCTATGTCATAGGAATAATGCAATTTCTGTGCACAGTCAAATGGTTCTAAGTAATTGCTATGTAATACGGATAATGCAATTTCTGTGAACAGTGAAATGGTTCTAAGTAATTGCTATGTAATACGAATAATGCTATTTTTGTGCACAGTCAAATGGTTCTAAGTAATTGCTATGTAAAACGAATAATGCAATTTCTATGAACAGTCAAATGGTTCTAAGTAATTGCTATGTAAAACGAATAATGCTATTTCTGTGCACAGTCAAATGGTTCTAAGTAATTGCTATGTAATACGAATAATGCAATTTCTGTGCACAGACAAATGGTTCTAAGTAATTGCTATGTAATACAAATAATGCAATTTCTGTGCACATTCAAATGGTTCTAAGTAATTGCTATGTAATAGGAAAAATGCTATTTCTTTACACAGTGACATTGTTCTAAGTAATTGCTATTTAATACAAATAATGCAATTTCTGTGAACAGTCAAATGGTTCTAACTAATTGCTATGTAATATGAATAATGCAATTTCTGTGAACAGTCAAATGGTTCTAAGTAATTGCTATGTAAAACGAATAATGCAATTTCTATGAACAGTCAAATGGTTCTAAGTAATTGCTATGTAATACGAATAATGCTATTTCTGTGCACAGTCAAATAGTTCTAAGAAATTGCTATATAATACGAATAATGCTATTTCTGTGCACAGTCAAATGGTTCTAAGTAATTGCTATGTAATACGAATAATGCTATGTCTGTGCACAGTCAAATGGTTCTAAGTAATTGCTATGTAATAGGAAAAATGCTATTTCTGTGCACAGTCAGATGGTTCTAAGTAATTGCTACGTAATACGAATAATGCTATTTCTGTGCACAGTCAAATGGTTCTAAGTAATTGCTATGTAATAGGAATAATGCTATGTCTGTGCACAGTCAAATGGTTCTAAGTAATTGCTATGTAATACGAATAATGTAATTTCTGTGCCCAGTCAAATGGTTCTAAGTAATTGCTATGTAATACGAATAATGCTATTTCTGTGCAAAGTCAAATGGTTCTAACTAATTGCTAGATAATACGAATAATGCTATTTCTGTGCACATTGAAATGGTTGTAAGGAATTGCTATGTAATACGAATAATGCAATTTCTGTGACCAGTGAAATGGTTCTAAGTAATTACTATGCAATACGAATAACGCTATTTTTGTGCACAGTCAAATGGTTCTAAGTAATTGCTATGTAATACGAATAATGCAATTTCTGTGCACAGTCAAATGGTTCTAAGTAATTGCTATGTAATACGAATAATGCAATTTCTGTGAACAGTGAAATGGTTTTAAGTAATTGCTAAGTTATAGGAATAATGCTATTTCCGTGCACAGTCAAATGGTTCTAAGTAATAGCTATGTAATAGGAATAATGTAATTTCTGTCCACAGTCAAATGGTTCTAAGTAATTGCTATATAATATGAATAATGCAATTTCTGTGAACAGTCAAATGGTTCTAAGTAATTGCTATGTAATAGGAATAATGCTATTTCTGTGCACAGTCAAATGGTTCTAAGTAATTGCTATGTAATACAAATAATGCAATTTCTGTGAACAGTCAAATGGTTTTAAGTAATTGCTATGTAATAGGAATAATGCTATTTCTGTGCACAGTGACATTGTTCTAAGTAATTGCTATTTAATACAAATAATGCAATTTCTGTGAACAGTCAAATGGTTCTAACTAATTGCTATGTAATAGGAATAATGCAATTTCTGTGCACAGTCAAATGGTTCTAAGTAATTGCTCTGTAATACGAATAATGCAATTTCTGTGAACAGTGAAATGGTTCTAAGTAATTGCTATGTAATATGAATAATGCAATTTCTGTGAACAGTCAAATGGTTCTAAGTAATTGCTATGTAAAACGAATAATGCAATTTCTATGAACAGTCAAATGGTTCTAAGTAATTGCTATGTAATACGAATAATGCTATTTCTGTGCACAGTCAAATAGTTCTAAGAAATTGCTATGTAATACGAATAATGCTATTTCTGTGCACAGTCAAATGGTTCTAAGTAATTGCTATGTAATAGGAAAAATGCTATTTCTGTGCACAGTCAGATGGTTCTAAGTAATTGCTATGTAATACGAATAATGCTATTTCTGTGCACAGTCAAATGGTTCTAAGTAATTGCTATGTAATACGAATAATGGTATGTCTGTGCACAGTCAAATGGTTCTAAGTAATTGCTATGTAATACGAATAATGTAATTTCTGTGCCCAGTCAAATGGTTCTAAGTAATTGCTATGTAATACGAATAATGCTATTTCTGTGCAAAGTCAAATGGTTCTAACTAATTGCTAGATAATACGAATAATGCTATTTCTGTGCACATTGAAATGGTTGTAAGGAATTGCTATGTAATACGAATAATGCAATTTTTGTGACCAGTGAAATGGTTGTAAGTAAATACTATGCAATACGAATAACGCTATTTTTGTGCACAGTCAAATGGTTCTAAGTAATTGCTATGTAATACGAATAATGTAATTTCTGTGCCCAGTCAAATGGTTCTAAGTAATTGCTATGTAATACGAATAATGCTATTTCTGTGCAAAGTCAAATGGTTCTAACTAATTGCTAGATAATACGAATAATGCTATTTCTGTGCACATTGAAATGGTTGTAAGGAATTGCTATGTAATACGAATAATGCAATTTCTGTGACTAGTGAAATGGTTCTAAGTAATTACTATGCAATACGAATAACGCTATTTTTGTGCACAGTCAAATGGTTCTAAGTAATTGCTATGTAATACGAACAATGCTATTTCTGTGAACAGTGAAATGGTTCTAAGTAATTGCTATGCAATAAGAATAATGCTATTTTTGTGCACAGTCAAATGGTTCTAAGTAATTGCTATGTAATACGAATAATGCCTATCTGTGCACAGTCAAATGGTTCTAATTGCAATGTATTACGAATAATGCAATTTCTGTGGACAGTGAAATGGTTCTAACTAATTCTTATGTAATACGAATAATGCTATTTTTGTGCACACTCAAATGATTCTAAGTAATTGCTATGTAATACGAAGAATGCTTTTTCTGTGCACAGTGAAATGGTTCTAAATAATTGCTATGCAATACGAATAATGTAATTTCAGTGAACAGTCAAATGGTTCTAATTGCTATGTAAAACGAATAATGCAATTTCTGTGCACAGTCAAATGGTTCTAAGTAATTGCTATATAATACGAATAATGCAATTTCTGTGCACAGTCAAATGGTTCTTAGTAATTGCTATGTAATACGAATAATGCTATTTCTGTGTATAGTCAAATGGTTCTCTGTAATTGCTATGTAATACGAATAATGCAATTTCTGTGAACAGTCAAATGGTTCTTAGTAATTGCAATGTAATAGGAATAATGCTATTTCTGTGCACAGTTAAATTGTTCTCTGCAATTGCTATGTAATGCAAATGATGCTATTTTTGTGCACAGTCAAATGGTTCTAAGTAATTGCTATGTAATACGAATAATGCTTTTTCAGTGCACAGTCAAATGGTTCTAATTGCTATGTAATACGAATAATGCTATTTCTGTAAGGAGTCAAATAGTTCTAAATAATTGCTATGTAATACGAATAATGCAATTTCTGTGAACAGTCAAATGGTTCTAATTGCTCTGTAATACGAATAATGCAATTTCTGTGCACAGTGAAATGGTTCTAAGTAATTGCAAGGTATTACGAATAATGCTATTTCTGTCCCCAGACAAATGGTTCTAAGTAATTGCTATGTAATACGAATAATGTTATTTCTGAGCACAGTCATATGGTTCCAAGTATTTGCTATGTAATACGAATAATGCTATTTCTGTGCACAGCCAAATGGTTCTATGTAATTGCTATGTAATACGAATAATGCAATTTCTGTGAACAGTGAAATGGTTCTAAATAATTGCTATGTAATACGAATAATGCTATTTCTGTGCATAGTCAAATGGTTCTAACTAATTGCAATATAATACGAATAATGCAATTTCTGTGAACAGTCAAATGGTTCTAACTAATTGCTATGTAATACGAATAATGCTATTTCTGTGCACAGTCAAATGGTTCTAAGTAATTGCAATATAATACGAATAATGCTATTTCTGTGCACAGTCAAATGGTTCTAAGTAATTGCTATGTAATACGAATAATGCAATATCTGTGAACAGTCAAATGGTTCTAAATAATTGCTATGTAATACGAATAATGCTTTTTCTGTGCACAATCAAATGGATGTTAGTAATTGCTATGTAATACGAATAATGCTATTTCTGTGCACAGTCAAATGGTTCTAATTGCTATATAATACGAATAACGCAATTTCTGCGCAAAGTCAAATGGTTGTAAGTAATTGCAATATAATACGAATAATGCTATTTCTGTGCACAGTAAAATGGTTCTAAATAATTGCTATGTAATACCAATGATGCTATTTCTCTGCACAGTCAAATGGTTCTAATTGCTATGTAATACGAATAATGCTATTTCTGTGCACAGTCATATGGTTCTAAATAATTGCTATGTAATACGAATAATGCTATTTCTGTGCACAGGCAAATGGTTCTAAGTAATTGCTATGTAATACAAATAATGCAATTTCTGTGCACAGTCAAATGGTTTTAAGTAATTGCTATGTAATAGGAATAATGCTATTTCTGTGCACAGTCAAATGGTTCTAAGTAATCCTATATAATACAAATAATGCAATTTCTGTGCACAGTCAAATGGTTCTAAGAAATTGCTATGTAATAGGAATAATGCTATTTCTGTGCACAGTCAAATGGTTCTAAGTAATTGCTTTGTAATAGGAATAATGCAATTTCTGTGCACAGACAAATGGTTCTAAGTAATTGCTATGTAATACAAATAATGCAATTTCTGTGCACATTCAAATGATTCTAAGTAATTGCTATGTAATAGGAAAAATGCTATTTCTTTACACAGTGACATTGTTCTAAGTAATTGCTATTTAATACAAATAATGCGATTTCTGTGAACTGTCAAATGGTTCTAAGTAATTGCTCTGTAATACGAATAATGCAATTTCTGTGAACAGTGAAATGGTTCTAAGTAATTGCTATGTAATATGAATAATGCAATTTCTGTGAACAGTCAAATATTTCTAAGTAATTGCTATGTAAAACGAATAATGCATTTTCTATGAACAGTTAAATGGTTCTAAGTAATTGCTATGTAATACGAATAATGCTATTTCTGTGCACAGTCAAATAGTTCTAAGAAATTGCTATGTAATACGAATAATGCTATTTCTGTGCACAGTCAAATGGTTCTAAGTAATTGCTATGTAATAGGAATAATGCTATTTCTGTGCACTGTCAGATGGTTCTAAGTAATTGCTATGTAATACGAATAATGCTATTTCTGTGCACAGTCAAATGGTTCTAAGTAATTGCTATGTAATACGAATAATGCTATGTCTGTGCACAGTCAAATGGTTCTAAGTAATTGCTATGTAATACGAATAATGTAATTTCTGTGCCCAGTCAAATGGTTCTAAGTAATTGCTATGTAATACGAATAATGCTCTTTCTGTGCACATTGAAATGATTGTAAGTAATTGCTATGTAATACGAATAATGCAATTTCTGTGACCAGTGAAATGGTTCTAAGTAATTACTATGCAATACGAATAATGCTATTTTTGTGCACAGTCAAATGGTTCTAAGTAATTGCTATGTAATATGAATAATGCAATTTCTGTGCACAGTCAAATGGTTCTAAGTAATTGCTTTGTAATACGAACAATGCTATTTCTGTGCCACGTCAAATGGTTCTAAGTAATTGCAATATAATACGAATAATGCTATTTCTGTGCACAGTCAAATGGTTCTAAGTAATTGCTATGTAATACGAATAATGCAATTTCTGTGTACAGTCAAATGGTTCTAAATAATTGCTATGTAATACGAATAATGCTTTTTCTGTGCACAATCATAAGGATGTTAGTAATTGCTATGTAATACCAATAATGCTATTTCTGTGCACAGTCAAATGGTTCTAATTGCTATGTAATACGAATAACGCAATTTCTGCGCAAAGTCAAATGGTTGTAAGTAATTGCAATATAATACGAATAATGCTATTTCTGTGCACAGTAAAATGGTTCTAAGTAATTGCTATGTAATACCAATAATGCAATTTCTGTGCATAGTCAAATGGTTCTAATTGCTATGTAATACGAATAATGCTATTTCTCTGCACAGTTATATGGTTCTAAATAATTGCTATGTAATACGAATAATGCTATTTCTGTGTACAGTCAAATGGTTCTAAATAATTGCTATGTAATACGAATAATGCTATTTCTGCGCACAGTGAAATGGTTCAAAGTAATTGCTATGTAATACGAATAATGCTATTTCTGTGCACAGTGAAATGGTTTTAAGTAATTGCTATGTAATACGAATAATGCTATTTCTGTGCACAATCAAATGGTTCTAAGTAATTGCTATGTAATACGAATAATGCTTTTTCTGTGCACAGTCAAATGGTTCTAATTGCTATGTAATACGAATAATGCTATTTCTGTGAAAAGTCAAATAGTTGTCAATAATTTCTATGTAATACGAATAATGCTATTTTTGTGCACAGTCAAATGGTTCTAAGTAATATCTATGTAAGACGAATAATGCTATTTCTGTGCACCGTGAAATGGTTCTAAGTAATTGCTATGTAATACGAATAATGCTATTTCTTTACACAGTGACATTGTTCTAAGTAATTTTTATTTAATACAAATAATGCTATTTCTGTGCCCAGTCAAATGGTTTTAAGTAATTGCTAGGTAATACGAATAATGCTATATCTGTGCACAGTCAAATGGTTCTAAGTAATTGCTATGTAATACGAATAATGCAATTTCTGTGCACAGTGAAATGGTTCTAAGTAATTGCTAGGTAATAGGAATAATGCTATTTCTGTGCCCAGTCAAATGGTTCTAAGTAATTGCTATGTAATACGAATAATGCTATTTCTGTGCCACGTCAAATGGTTCTAAGTAATTGCAATATAATACGAATAATGCTATTTCTGTGCACAGTCAAATGGTTCTAAGTAATTGCTATGTAATACGAATAATGCAATTTCTGTGTACAGTCAAATGGTTCTAAATAATTGCTATGTAATACGAATAATGCTTTTTCTGTGCACAATCATATGGATGTTAGTAATTGCTATGTAATACGATTAATGCTATTTCTGTGCACAGTGAAATGGTTTTAAGTAATTGCTATGTAATACGAATAATGCTATTTCTGTGCCACGTCAAATGGTTCTAAGTAATTGCAATATAATACGAATAATGCTATTTCTGCGCAAAGTCAAATGGTTGTAAGTAATTGCAATATAATACGAATAATGCTATTTCTGTGCACAGTAAAATGGTTCTAAGTAATTGCTATGTAATACCAATAATTCAATTTCTGTGCATAGTCAAATGGTTCTAATTGCTATGTAATACGAATAATGCTATTTCTCTGCACAGTTATATGGTTCTAAATAATTGCTATGTAATACGAATAATGCTATTTCTGTGCACAGTCAAATGGTTCTGAATAATTGCTATGTAATACGAATAATGCCTTTTCTGCGCACAGTGAAATGGTTCAACGTAATTGCTATGTAATACGAATAATGCTATTTCTGTGCACAGTGAAATGGTTTTAAGTAATTGCTATGTAATACGCATAATGCTATTTCTGTGCACAATCAAATGGTTCTCAGTAATTGCTATGTAATACGAATAATGCTTTTTCTGTGCACAGTCAAATGGTTCTAATTGCTATGTAATACGAATAATGCTATTTCTGTGAAAAGTCAAATAGTTGTCAATAATTTCTATGTAATACGAATAATGCTATTTTTGTGCACAGTGAAATGGTTCTAAGTAATTGCTATGTAAGACGAATAATGGTATTTCTGTGCACCGTGAAATGGTTCTAAGTAATTGCTATGTAATACGAATAATGCTATTTCTTTACACAGTGACATTGTTCTAAGTAATTTTTATTTAATACAAATAATGCTATTTCTGTCCCCAGTCAAATGGTTTTAAGTAATTGCTAGGTAATACGAATAATGCTATATCTGTGCACAGTCAAATGGTTCTAAGTAATTGCTATGTAATACGAATAATGCTATTTCTGTGCCCAGTCAAATGGTTCAAAGTAATTGCTAGGTAATACGAATAATGCTATTTCTGTGCTCAGTCAAATGGTTCAAAGTAATTGCTATGTAATACGAATAATGCTATTTCTGTGCATAGTCAAATGGTTCTAAGTAATTGCTATGTAATACGAATAATGCTATTTCTGTGCACAGTCAAATGGTTCGAAGTAATTGCTATGTAATACGAATAATGCTATTTCTGTGCACAGTCAAATGGTTCTAAGTAATTGCTATATAATACAAATAATACGATTTCTGTGCACAGTCAAATGGTTCTAAGTAATTGCTATGTAATACAAATAATGCTATTTCTGTGCTCAGTGAAATGGTTCTAAGTAATTGCTATATAATCCAAATAATACTATTTCTGTGCATAGTCAAATGGTTCTAAGTAATTGCTATGTAATGCGAATAATGCTATTTTTGTGCACAGTCAAATGGTTCTATTTAATTGCTATGTAATATGAATAATGCAATTTTTGTGAACAGTCAAATGGTTCTAACTAATTGCTATGTAATACGAATAATGCTATTTCTGTGCACAGTGAAATGGTTCTAAGTAATTGCTATATAATACGAATAATGCTATTTCTATGCACAGAACGAAGAAGAAGCATATGAACTCAGGAGGCAACTGGAAGAAATATATCAATATTGGTCAGTATGTCTTTAAGTCCTATCAATTTAAAATGCTGAATTTTCAAAATGTTATGCTGTATTTTGTTTTTGAAATAATGCTTAAACTATGCGTTTTAAATATGAAGACACGTTTACTCTACTATAAAGTCAAATTGATGTTAGTCTTTCCAATGTCAGCGAACAAGGCAGAATGTTTTTGAATGTCTTCTATAATATAATTTAAAAATTCGTAAAGAAAGCCCTAACAGTAGTTTAGAAGAAAAAGAAAAAGCCTAAAACACCTAATGCTACTACAGCCCCCCCCCCCCAAGAGAAAGGGAAAAAGAAAAAAGAAAAAAAAAATGAAATGAATTCACCCCCCCCCCGTAGCCCGCCTCTAAAGCTACCTAAAATTTCAATAGTAAATAAAAGTCAAAACGAAGAAGAAGCATTTGAACTCAGGAACCAACTGGAAGAAATATATCAATATCGGTCAGTATGTCTTTAAGTCCTATCAATTTAAAATGCTGAATTTTACAATATGTTATGCTGTATTTTGTTTGTGAAATAATGCTTAAACTATGCGTTTTAAATGTAAAGACACACTTACTCTACTATAAAGCCAAATTGATGTTAGTCTTTCCAATGTCAGCGAACAAGGCAGAATGTTTTTGAATGTCTTCTATAATATAATTTAAAAATTCGTAAAGAAAGCCCTAACCGTAGTTTAGAAGAAAAAGAAAAAGCCTAAAACACCTAATGCTACCACAGGCACCCCCCCAAGAGGAAAAAAAAAATTTTTTTAAGCTCTATAATTCCTGAAGCCTGCTAGGTTCCCAACTGTAGTAAAAAAAAAAAAAAAAAAAAAGAAGAAAGGGGGTTTGTTGTTTTGGTTTAAGTTTTAACTTAGTTTAAGTTAAAACTTAAACCAAAATAGCCACCCCCCTTTTTTTTTGCGTACACATGGGAAGCAGCATGATGTACGTAAAGGTATTTGAATAAACCCATGGACGACCAAACTAAATACCTAAACGGGTCCTGGACGTGAGTTTGACGACTTTACGCTCAGGATCGTTAGTTCGATCGGGGAACTACTGCTGCTCCTCTATAAGAGTGGCTTCTATAGAAGAAAATAAAGCAGCCATCGAAAGATAACCATGACCCACACTCAAACCACATACACAAACCGCATCGCTCTTCGCGCGGGTAAAAAAGGGGCGCGTCCTGCTGAGGTTGGAGCCCTGGCCACAGTGTTCGAAAAATCATCTACAGAGCTCAAACAATCAAAACTACTAAAATGCAAGCAAACACTACAAATAGCCACATTTAACGTAAGAACCTTAAATAGAATAGGACAACTCCCAGAGCTAATCGCATCGGCCGAAGAACATAAGGTAGACATAATATGCATACAAGAACACAGATACACGCACATCGAAGATATCAAATATCACGAAACTGGCAATGGCTGGTCGCTCGCCACTGTATCCGCATGGAAAAACTCTGCCAACGCCGCAGTAGGAGGGGTAGGATTACTTATAGGACCTAGAGCATTAAAAACGCTTAATAGCGTTGAGAAAATACAACCTAGAATGATGGCAGCTACATTTAACGAGAACCCCAGAGCAACAATCATCTCATGCTACAGCCCCACCAATGTTAGTGAAGAACCTGAACTAGTCACCTTCTACGATGAGTTATCCTCATTAGTGCGTAGCATCCCGAAACACAACATGTTAGTCATTGGCGGAGACATGAATGCCCAAATCGAGAAAAACGGAAACAACAAATACAGCCTCCACAACACGTCAAATAGGAATGGGCAACATCTAACAGATTTCATGATAGAAAATAGATTAGCATGCCTCAATACAAACTACCAAAAAAGAGAGGGCAAACTATGGACATACACGTACGCAAACAATACTAAAGCTCAGATAGACTACATCCTTATAAACAAGAAATGGAAAAATAGTGCACTGAATTGCGAGGCACACTCCTCTTTTGAGGGTGTGTCCACCGATCACCGAATAGTCACGGCGAAAATACGGCTAAGCCTACGAAAGAACGCCAAACGAACAGCGACCACCAAACACTATGACTGGGCCCTATTGAACAACAAAGATATAAGAGATAAATACGTATTAGAATTAAGAAACAGATTCGAAACACTACAAGAAAAGACGGAAAAAAGTATACCAAACGACGAATACGGAAATTTCGTCAATGCACACCTCGAGGCAGCAGCAAAATACATTCCAACAAAAATTAAAACTAAATATAGAGTCCCATGGGAAACTTTAGCGGTGAGAGAAAAACGTGCACTTGTAAAAACAGCCTCCAAAGACTATCGAAAAAACCCAACAAACACAAATGCCTTAAAACTAAAAACGGCACAATATCAATTAGCAGGCATATATATAAAGGAACAGACAGAATACATTCAAAATCAGATAGATAAGATTAGAGACTCGGTGGAAGATAGACAATCTAGAATAGCCTTGCAAACAATAAACGAAGTGAGCAGAAGAAAGAACACAGCCAAAGCAAAACTTAAAGCAGCAAACCAACAAGAAAGAATAAAACTGTGGAAACAGCACTTCGAAAACTTACTTGGAAACCCACCAAAAATAACGCATGAACCAATCACCAGAATAATTAGCAAACAATTAGACATTAAACTAGGACCGTTCACACAAGAAGAACTCGACTCGGTTCTCAGAAAAATTAAAAATAGGAAAGCTGCAGGGCTGGACGAAATTCCCCCGGAAGTATGGAAGACCAGACAATTCGACGACATACTGCTCCGACACTGCAACGCAGTATACAATCAAAATCCGATAGATAGATGGATGAAGGGATGCATACTCCCCTTCCCTAAAAAGGGGGACCTCGGATTAGCCAAAAACTACCGAGGCATAACACTTACATCCATAGCTGCCAAAATCTACAATGCCCTACTACGAAACCGAATAGAACCCAAAATCGACAACATACTTAGAAAAAATCAAAATGGCTTCCGAAGAAATAGATCCACGACCTCACAAATATTAACCATCCGCAGAATCCTTGAAGGTGTACGGGCAAAGAACCTACAAGCGACATTAATATTTGTCGACTTTACCAAGGCTTTCGACTCCATTCACAGAGGAAAGATGGAACAAATCCTACTAGCATACGGCATACCTAAAGAAACCGTAGCGGCAATAATGATTCTCTATAGAAACACTAAAGTAAAAGTACGATCACCGGATGGAGACACAGAATACTTTGACATTGTAGCAGGAGTACTACAAGGGGACACGCTGGCCCCGTACCTCTTTATCATTTGTCTACGTACTTAGAACATCGATTGACAAAATCAAAGAGAATGGCTTCGAACTGACGAAGAAAAGAAGCAGAAGATACCCCGCAACAACAATTACCGATGCCGACTACGCCGATGACATAGCGATACTGGCAAATACACCTGACCAAGCCGAAACACTTCTACATAGTTTGGAACGAGCAGCAGCAAGCATAGGCCTCTATGTTAATGCACACAAAACGGAATATATGTGCTATAACCAAACGGGGGACATCTCCACTCTAGAAGGAACCCCACTTAAACTAGTAGACAAATTCATGTACCTAGGAAGCAGCGTCGAATCAACCGAAAAGGACATCGAAACGAGGTTAACGAAAGCATGTACAGCTATCAATAGGCTATCGATTATATGGAAATCAGACCTAACCGATAAAATGAAACGCAGTTTCTTCCAGGCAGCGGTCACATCGATACTGCTATATGGATGCACTACATGGACGCTAACAAAACGGCTGGAGAAGAAGCTAGATGGCAATTACACAAGAATGCTGCGTGCAATCTTGAACAAGTCCTGGCAGCAACACCCCACAAGACACCAACTGTACGGCCACCTGCCCCCTATCACGAAAACTATTCAAGTTAGACGAACCAGACATGCAGGACACTGCTGGAGAAGCAGAGATGAAGTCATAAGAGATGTACTCTTATGGATCCCCACACATGGCCGCGCAAAAGCAGGACGACCAGCTAGAACGTACATTCAGCAGCTATGTGAGGATACAGGATGTTGTCCTGAAGACCTACCTAGGGCGATGAACGATAGGGAGGAGTGGCGAGAGAGGGTCAGGGATATCCGTGCTATCAGCGCGATATGATGATGATGAGGAATAATGCTATTTCTGTGCACAGTCAAATGGTTCTAAGTAATTGCTATGTAATACGAATAATGCTATTTCTGTGCACAGTCAAATGGTTCTAAGTAATTGCTATGTAATACGAATAATACAATTTCTGTGCCCAGTCAAATGGTTCTAAGTAATTGCTATGTAATACGAATAATGCTATTTCTGTGCACAGTCAAATGGTTCTAAGTAATTGCTATGTAATACGAATAATACAATTTCTGTGCACAGTTAAATGGGTCTAAATAATTAGTATGTAATAGGAATCATTGAATCTAGTATTCATCATTTGTTATCTCACGGATGGTCCTAAGTATTGCTATCAAACACCAACAGTTTTATTTGCACACGGTGAAATGGTTTCAAGTATTGCTATATAACACTAATAATTATATTCACTATTTATCATTTGCTTGCACACTGTTAAGCAGTTAAAGAGTTCTAAAGATGGGACCTTATTAGGTACTATCAGTTCAGTTCAGTGTGGACCTGGGAGTAATGATAATGAAGGAGTACTCTATATTCTCCAGAATTCCAGGAGGAGAGTCTCATCATCAGATAGTCTAGTGTCATATCCCAGACACTCATTTGGAGGGTCTTACTGCTTTGCAGAGATGCAGTCGACGTATTCTTCAGCCTCAGCGGACTGAGCCGCAAATTATTTTTGTTAGATAGGAATACTTGATAATTGTGCTAAAAACTCTTAAGAAACAACAACACAAAAATATCAATAGAAATGTACAATGATTCTGTATACCGTTTGTTTCGATTGTTTTGAAAAGTTTTTTTTTGGCGGGGTATTAAATATTAATATATTTTTGCAGCAACACGTATATGAAATTATATCTTATAGATGATTAACAGTAGCATAGTTACGGACCCATTGTTTTTTTTATAAACTCAAACTTTATGAAGTCTACACCACACACTCTTTGCCCTGCAAGTGAGGCTAAAGATATAATGACTATATCTCCCAGCTCAGGAATAAGACCTCCCCCCCAAAAAAGAGGATTTTCTGAATATGACACTAAATTACATCTTGTTGTGAGATGACAATTTGGAGCTTTGGGAATGTGGAGTACTCCTTCATTGCCATTACTCCCAGGTCCACTCTGATCCAGAGTGGTAGTACCTGTTAGAGTCACATCGACGAGTTCAAATTATTTGAATTAGATAAGATTACTTGATATCATATAAGTAAAGTAAAGTTGGCGACCATAGTCGAGGGTAACCCGAAGGCTCCCTTTTCGATAGCTACTACACCAATGTGTAGGGGAGGGCGCTATTCCTTTCCTGGATTGCTCTACTTTACCCTTGATCCGTACCTTATAATGCTGAGTGCTAAGCAAGGAAGCATCAAGTACCATTTTTTGAGTCTTTGGTATGACTCGACCTGGGATTGAACCCAGGTCTCCCAGGCCATTGGCGAACACTCTAAGGCCAAATAAAAACTCTTAAAACACAACACAAAAAATGTAAATATAGGTTTACCTATATACGTCGGTAATTCATTTCAGGAGAGGCAACTTAAGTCGAAAAATGACTCAAGTCGAATTTGTTTCCGAATTTACTTGTCACACGACCAAAACCACAAATAACCATTCCCTGTTCTGTATCTTATAGATGCAATTTTAATGATATATGGTCAATAAGAATCTATTCTAAACTTACAGATAAATTTTAGTTTTTAATATTGTACAGAACAAAAGTAATCTAACTTTACGAATGCATGTACGTACATACTTGTAAATGTAAATGTTTACAATTTGACGATCTTTACTGTACATCGCAGACTCTTGATTTGTGAAAGTGGTTTGCTCTAAACATAAATAAGATAAGCTCTTAAAGACCGCTAAATAAGATAACACAGAGTCAAAGATGTTTTCCTATTTCGTTCTCTAGGATTTATGATGATTATATTAACATTTACTATAAATGTACGTATTTTGATATGATTCTATATACTTTTATTCTTATCTATTGAATAGTAATATGATTTTATGTGTTTTTAACGCTTTTCTAGTGATGTCACGACTTCAATATTTGTGGCGGACAGACGTAAAGTCAAATAGAATGACTTAATTTTGGTTTTTGATTTTCGATGTATTTTTTTACAAACGACGTATAACCGAGAACGACGTAACCCAAGGTGTACCTATATGAATGCCATCATCATCATTATCATCATCATCATATCGTGCCGCTAGCACGGATATCCCTGACCCTCTCTCGCCACTTCTCCCGATCGTTCATCGCCTCTGGCAGGTCTTCAGGACTACATACCGTATCCTTATATAACTGCTGAATGTATGTTCGAGTTAGTCGTCCTGCTTTTGCCCGGCCATATGTGGGGGTCCATAGGAGTACATCACTTATGAGCTTGTCCCTGCTTCTCCAGCAGTGTCCTGCATGTCTGGTTCGTCTAACTTGGATAGTTTTCATGATAGGAGGCAGGTGGCCGTATAGTTGGTGCCTTGTGGGGTGTTGCCGCCAGGACTTGTTCAATATTGCTCGCAGTATTCTTGTGTAGTTGTCGTCTAGTTTCTTTTCGAGGCGTTTTATTTGCGTCCAAGAGGTGCATCCATACAGTAGTATCGACACGACCGCTGCCTGGAAGATACTGCGTTTCATTTTATCGGTCAGGTCTGATTTCTATATAACCGATAGCTTATCGATAGCTGTCCATGCCTTCGTTAGCCGTGTGTCGATGTCCTTTTTAGTTGATGAGACACTGCTTCCTAGGTAGGTGAACTTGTCAACCAGTTTCAGAGAGGTTCCGTCTAGTGTGGAAATGTCACCTGCTTGATTAAAGCACATATATTCAGTTTTGTGTGCATTGACATGGACGCCAATGCCTAAGGCGTCTCGTTCCAAGCTATGCAGTAGTATTTCGGCTTGGTTGGGTGTATTTGCTAGTAAAGCTATGTCATCGGCGTAGTCGGCGTCGGTAATTATTTTTGCGGGGTATCTTCTGCTTCTTTTCTTTGTCAGTTCGAAGCCGTTCTCTCTGATTTTATCGATCGACGTTCTAAGCTCGTAGTCTAGACGTATGATAAAGAGGTATGGGGCTAGTGTGTCCCCTTGTAGTACTCCTGCTACAATGTCGAAGTATTCTGTGTCTCCATCTTGTGAACGGATTCGGCAAATTCTAAGCCCCATCAGTTGGGGACCAGATTAAACACATGCGGACAAGTTTAAGGTTGAAGTTTCTTTGACTTCAATGTCAGCTCAAAATTATTCGGCACTAAAAGTAAAGGTCTTAACTTTAAAGCTTAGAAGCCTGAGCCTCCAAGCCCATTCAGCTGTGACAGTAGAATACACCAACTGTATCTCTGCAGAGAGGGTAAGACTCCCCTAACGAGTGTCTTGGATATGACACTAAAAATTTGAAGGTGACGCTCCAGTAATGCTAGAGCTTTGAGGAATACGGAGTACCCCTTCATTGCCATCGCTCCCAGGTCCACTCTAGCCTGGAGTGGTAACACCTGATAGGATCCTATCTATGGATTAAATAGAACTAAACAATGTACTTATGCTAAACTGATTTGTTTGAAATAAAACTGTTTTTACATTTAACTGTCTGTAAACAAAAAACTGTACTTATGTTAAACCGAATCATTTGAAATAGATCTGCTTTTGACATTTAAACCGCGAACTTATGCTAAACTGAACTGTTTGAAATAGATCTGTTTATATGTATAAAAATGGATTCGGCATTAATTAACCTTCAATGGTTGATATGCCATAAAACCAAACCAAACCAAATCAAACTAAACCAAACCCGAGACTCACACGTTTGCCCCTCGTCCTAGGTACCAGGTTTAAAAAATAGCTAACTATGTAAAATGTTATGATTTTTTAATGCATTTTACAGGTTATTAAATAACGCGTTACAGCACTTTATAGACAAGTTAAAGTTTGTTAAAAAAAGTATAGAATTATATATAAAATTTCAACAGTTTACAAGTTGTAGCGATATAGAAATAGGGATTCTACAGCCGAAATTCCCGCCACCCGCGCCGTATGGGCTTCTTGTTACCGGTACAAATAACGGCTTCAGTCTTATAACAGAAATGAAATGAAAATAATTCAAAATATGATATTTTTTAATAGAAAGTCCAATTAAATTGAACAACATGAACAACATGAAGAGACGGCCTCAGACTGCGACAAGAATAAACACAAAATAATAACAAGGGCAATAAACAAATAAATAAATGGAAGAAGAAAATGAACAGCGATTTTAAGTTTCTTTCGAATTAAAGATACGACGAAGTGATCAGAAAGAAAAGCAATTGCAATGAACAACTTTAAGAAAATATGAAAAATATATTAATTTTTTTTAAGATAACGAGGTAACCACAAAAAGAGCGAAAAGAACAGGTTTCTCTTATCAAGTGAAGAAAAAAATTCTACATAAATACAAGGCTGGAAAAATGCGAATATTCGAGAAAAAAAACTACTCCTGGGTACGAGATCCCCCCAATGTTTTGAACTATTCGAGAATCGGCTGTAAGGTATAAATGAGATTTGGCAATCAATCAAAGATGATCTTAATACACATTTATGAACGTACACTCTCTAGTTGGGTTGCTTAGTCGACAGTAAGATGGGTTTCAGTGCGCTTTTATAACAGTCACTTTCCCGAGAGCCGAGCGAATAGATTCTTCATCTCTTTTTAATAGTATTTAAAAAAAAAAAAGAAAAGAAAAAAAAAAAAAGAAAGTAAGAAAAAAAAAAGAAAGTAAGAAAAATAATCTAGGTTTGTCTTCTCAGCAAAATTCCGGATTTGGTTCCTTGGGATGCGACTTCTGGCTTTTCCCAATGTTAAAATAGCAGTTGAAACGCTGTGGACGAGATCAAGGAGAACATGATGAAGCAACTGATGTTGATCCCGAAAGAGTAATTTGCAAATTGTTAAGGAAAATGGAAGGGACACAGAGGTAACTGTGTAAGGTTCCGAGGTGAGTACATTGAAAGGAACTAAGGTATCATTTCTTTGGGTAGGCAATTTTTTTTCCGAAATATTAATTGGTTCAGTACTTCTCGGACAAAACTTGTATAAAACTCAGATCCAATTCAAGGTTTAAGTAATGGGAATCTCACTAGAAAGCATCTTTACAATTCCTGAATAAAACACAGCGATTAGAATAACTGTTTAAGTTAGACTCTGTCTTGTGGCTGTGATAGTTGTGTATTTCCCATTAGCGAAAATGAGCCGCATTCCTGTCTAAGTTAAAAAAAAAATAAAACAGGATTTCGATTGATGATTTTTATAGCAGCCAATTTCTTATCACTAGGAAGACTGACGCAACACAATCTTACCGCTTTACTTTTTCACTTTATGTATAACCTTTAACGCAGTAAAAATCAGTAACCAATGACTCTAATTTTATATATTTTGTTTCTTCGAAAAATTTTACAATAAAGTAAAGTTGGTGACCTTAGTCGAGGGTGACCCGAAGGCTCCCTTTTCAATAGCTACTACACCAAGGTGTAGGAGAGGGCGCTACTCCATTCCCTGGATTGCTCTGCTTTACCCTTGATCCTTACAATGCTGAGTGTCAAGCAAGGCAGCATCAAGTACCATTTTTTAGTCTTTGTATGACTCGACCTGGGATTGAACCCCGGTCTCCCGGATCATTGGCGAACACTCTACTCATTTGGCCGATGATCCGGTTACAATAGTTATTGTTAATTTACCTCATCTCGCAAGCCTTTGCAAGTGGGTTCAATTCTTAAAGATATTTTACCTATATATTTTACCTATATATCAAATTTAGCCAGACATGAATTTATCAGAGTCTGGTTTCTTTGCTTAATGGCACATCAGCCTTTGTGGGTTATTTAATGCAAAAGCCATAATTGTTGAAGAATATTAGAGGTACTAGTTAACAATTTGTGGGAATACGTCCTCAGGCCATGAATTTCCGGCCGCACGATCATCCGATCCCTCATTTTCTTGTCTTTCTCAGCAGGTCAAGTTGAAATGCATATCTGAGTCGGCTCCACACACACACACAAAAAAAAGAACTTGCTAAAAACAAAAGTTGAATAAATATTGTTTAAAGAGAAGAGGAGGCGTGCGTGACACTTCGCAACGAAATCCCTTTACTAAAAACTAAAGCTGACAGCCAATTCTTCGGGTCTGACATCACCTCCCTTGCTCATGGCTCACTGATCCTCTCTGTATTTGTGGTCCTCTCTTCTCTATATCTGTATACCCTGACTGTACTGCGGCCTTTCATCTTTTTTCTCCGACTGACCCTCTTGTATATATGCAGGGTTGAGCATTTATATTCCCGGATTTTTAGCCACCCATACACTGGACATAAAAATACAGAGAGACTTAACGTCTCTACACATTCCTAAAAGGTGTGATAAAGCTTTTTAAATCACGGATCCACTTTTATCTGACCATCTGTGTTCTATACTGGCTGGGCTGAATTAGTGGTTCTCCCGTAAACATGTCCCTTATGGACTCACACGTACGCATTTACATACCTATAGTCAACTCGCAACCATACACATGTATACACCCCCACGTACATACATACACATATACTTAGAGCTAAGCCCGTAATACTACCATCAATAGGGTCACAAGCGAGTGGGGTGATAAGTGGATTTATATCTTTCCTAAAGTTATTATTCAGGAAGTGAATGTTATTGGGATTCGAACTCACTTCGAACTCGCAGTCCAGCACATTAGCAACTACGCCCTCTTCTAAATTTATCGAAAAAATTAAAAATATAAGTAGAAGAAAACAGAAGCAAGTCGTTATATTTTTCTTTAATCTTTTCAGAGGTGTCCTCGTGGTATAATGGTTAAAGCGCTGGACTGCATAATCGTAGTAAGCGAGTTCGTACTCCAGTCGCGCTATTACGTTCATTTTCGGACAAATGCCCTTTCAAAAGATATGAACCTTCCCAACAATGGGTTACATAGTACCACTACTGTTCTTCAAGAAGGATGGATTTGGCATTAAATAACCCAAGAAGTTTGATGTGCCATTAAACAAACAAATTCATTCCTTTCAACTCTTTAGACATTTTCTAGCTCAGATATTCTGTACATGAATTCTCCCCCACCATTTTTTAAGCATTTGTTTGAGAAAAAACATTCTGTTGCTTGATCGTCTGCACGTTTGATTTATTTCCGTGAGAAGCAGATGTGTTTAAGAACTTTAAACCCTCCAGAGATTCACCGGTTATTTTTCTGAATATTAAACAAGATTAACTATTCTTTTTTTTTTCTTCATCTTCCACCTTTTCTCACCTATCTGATATTTTTCTTTTGTAACATTTTTTGAAAATTTATCTCGCACTTACAAATATCTAAAATAAAACGAGTGGTTTCGCTGGTTTTTATCACAAATTAACTCTTGTTATTTAATACTTAAGTCTGTCTTTTATTCGAGCAATTATCTAGGTTAGACTAAACAATGTTGCTAATTATTTGTAAGCAATTCTTGGCTCAAGTAACAATTCTTAATCCTAATAATTCATACATAATTACATTCTTCTATTCCTATTTAATAATAATTATTGGTTTGCACATTGTTATATGGTTTCAAGTATTCCAATTAAATACTAATAATTTGCACACAGTTATATTGTTTCAAGTATTTTAAGGAATTATATAGCAACATTGTACCGGCTCACTGGCTAAGTGGGTAGAGTGTCCAATCCTAGGTCGGGTCACACCAAAGACTTTAAAACTGGTACTTGATACCTCCTTTCTTAATACTCAGTATTATAAGTAACATGTCAAGGGTAAATTGGAGCAATCCAGTGGAAGGAGTAGCACCCTCCCCTACATCTCGGTGTAGTAGCTATTGAAAAGGGAGCCTTTGGGTCACTGTCGACTATGGTCGTCAACTTTACAACTTTTATTTATATAGTAACATGAAGGTGACGGTGATGGGTGCACTTGGATCATTCCCCCAAACAATTGTTAAAGGGATTGGAAGCCTTGGTTATAAGAAAGCAAGTGGAAACCATCCAAAAAACAGCATTATCAAGATCGGCCAGAATACCGAGAAGAATCCTGGATACTTGAGGAGACTTGCCGTCGCTCAAACTCCTGTGAAAAACCTTCAGCTAACGCTAGTGTGAAAAGGAGTGAAAGTCAAAGGAGTAAAATGATAATAATAATAGTTCCAAAAGGTTCGGAAAAAAGTCTAGAAGAATTGGAAAGAAGAAGAAGAATTGAGACCATCAAGACCACAGCATTATTAAGATTGCCAAGAATACTGAGAAGAGTCCTGCAAACCTGAGGAGACTTGTTGTCACTCAGACCTCAGTGAAAGACCACCAGCTATCGTTGGCGGGAAAAGATCGCAAAGATAATAATAATAATAATAATAATAATAATAATAATAATAAGAAGAAGAAGAAGAAGAAGAAGAAGAAGAAGAAATCTAGAAAATAAAAAATGAGAAGAAAAATAACTTTATGCATATTTCAAGCGACAAACTAAAGAAATAACATTTGAAATGACCTGGACATGACTCAGAAAGGAAAACCTAAAAAGAGAAAATGAATTTCTAATTAGAGTAACATAAAATAAGAACAAATCATGTTTGTGTCAAAATTAATAATTCGCCGAAAAATAACAAATGGTGATAGACAGATGAAACTTTTAATCACTTGATAAACGAATGTAGTTAACTGACATAAAAGGATTACAGACATGATTGGGTGGGAAAGGTGATTGACTGGGGATCGTGCAGGAGACAAATGTTTGACCATGCTGACAAATGGTAAATGCCCAACCATGATCTGTCCTAAAAAGTAGATGTCTTACATTCTCTGGGACAGTGAACTACACGCAGACCACCAAATTCCGGCCAGAACAAGCCTAGAATTAATAAACAAGAAAAAAACAAACTTGTCATCAAGTGGATTTTGTCAGTTTAGCGAACCACAGAGTGAAAATAAAAGAAAGATAATCCTATTTACCAACCCCTCCGCTCGAGCAGGATATGACACAAGGTCAATTTTTAAGCGGAGTTTAATAGGTTTGAATTCAGAGTTTTCCTTCTCCTAGGCTAGTTGCCTCACAAAGGCTGACGAACCTCGTCTGTCCTACTATTTACCCATAGCTGGAGGGAGAATAATTGGATTCATAGCTTTCCCAAGGGTATTAGTGCTATGTGAAATGCAATCATTCTCGTCCAGGATTTGAACTCGAATCGCCGTGTCCATTTCCTACGATTTAACCATTACACCACGGGCTCCTCCATAAAAAGACAGATAATAGATAGGATAATACCTGAACCTTGCCAGAGACCTGAAAAAGCTGCTGAGCATGAAGGATACAATTGTAGTTGGATTCCTTGGAACGGTCTCCTAAGACCTGCAAAAGAGACTGGGGTAACTAGAGACTAAAAGAGTCGAAACAATTCAGACCGCAGCACCGTTAAGATAAACTCGAGTCTTCAGAAGAATCCTGGTGACATAAGGAGACTTGATTTCACTTAGACGTCCATGAAAAATTACAAGTGAAAACAAGTATGAAAAACTGGTAAGAAGAGAACTAATGATAATTTAAAGACACAAACGGATCACTTAATCCCGACCAGGAGACCAGACCTAGTGATAACTAATAAGAAAAAAAGAACTTGCTATTTAATGTCTTTTGCTCTCCTGGCAGACCACAGGGTGAAGATTAAAGAAAGCGAAAAGATAATTAAGTACTAGGGCTTTGCCAGAGTACTTAAAAAGCCGTGGAAGAAGAAGGTGACGGTGATACCAATTGTGGTTAGAGCACTTGGAACAATCTCCAAAGATCTGGAAAAAAGACAGGAGGAACTTGTGACCTGAGGAAGAATCGAGACAATCCAGACTTAAACATTGTTGAAATCGGTTCGAATACTCAGAAGAGTCCTGGAGACCTGAGGAGACTTGCTGTCTCTCTGTCTCCAATGAGAGACTATCAGCTAATGCTGGTCTAAAAAAAACTTTCAAGGAGTATAACAACAACAACATTGATAGAATATAAAGAAAGATATGATAAAATAGGACATTATTTCATATCTCCTCCAATGACTAGCAGGTTGTGTTTCGGAATGCAATGTAAATATTATGGAATACAGAAATCTGAAAAAAATTATTTCATTTTTCAGTACTAACATAATTGGTCTCAGTTCGTCCATTTTTCCTTGTGCTCCGATGAATATTTCAATTCTTACTTGTAGGATACGTACTTTTTCCTCTGTAGTCCACGTATAAGTTCAAAACGATTCCTCCTCGCTACTTTTATAATGTTTCGTTCAGGGCGTAATCTTCGCCGACTCTTTATAATCTATCCTATTTACCAACCCCCTCCGCTCGGGCAGGATATGACACAAGGTCAATTTTTTAAGCGGAGTTTAGCAGGTTTGAAATCAGAGTTTTCCTTCTCCTAGACTAGTTGCCTCACCAAGGCTGACGAACCTAGTCTGCCCTACTATTTACCCATAGCTGGAGGGAGAATAATTGGATTCATACCTTTCCCAAGGGTATTAGTGCTTTGTGAAATGCAATCAGTCTCGTCCAGGATTTGAACTCGTGTCGCCGTGTCCATTTCTTACGACGATAACCATTACACCACGGGCATCTCCACTTTTTTCCCAATCCCTCCGCAGGATATGACACAAGGTCAGTTTTTAAGCGGAGTTTAGCAGGTTTGAATTCAGAGTTTTCCTTCTCCTAGGCTAGTTGCCTCACCAAGGCTGAAGAACCTAGTCTGCCCTACTATTTACCCATAGCTGGAGGGAGAATAATTGGATTCATACCTTTCCCAAGGGTATTAGTGCTATGTGAAATGTAACCAGTCTCGTCCAGGATTTGAACTCGTATTGCCGTGTTCATTTCCTACGACGATAACCATTACTCCATGGGCACCTCTGCTATATATAATACCATCTTTACCTCATCCGGTTTCGACAAGCTACTTCCGGAATATTTACTATTCCTAGTCGTCTGACCCCGGTAGCACAATCCATTTCAACTGTTGTGTGTGTTGCCTGGAGATCCGTGTTCGATCACACAGGTCAGTATCGGTACATTCTTCTTACATAACACAATTGTAGTGGGAGCCCTTTGAACGATCCCCAAAGACCCGGAAAAGAGGCTGGGATAACGAGAGACCAGAATAATTGACTATCCATAATTAATAACAGAAAGAAGCTATTAATCGCGAAGACTTTGCTCGTCAAAATGAAAAAAAAAAGAATAAAATAAAGAGCAATGAACCAGATATAGTGTTTAAGGACTATAAAAGAAAAACATGTCTTCTCAATGATATGGCAGTGCCAACAGATAATGATATATCAGTTAAAGATTTATAATAAAATAAGTAAATTAAAAAAATCTGGAAAGAGAAATTGAAAAAGATATGACACCTTAAAACTACCACCGTGTCAGTGGGAGGCCTTGTCATGATAAAGATAGGAACAGATAAAAAAACACATTAACAAGATACCTGGTAGTCTCAGCCAATGTGAAATATTAAAAAAATGCACTTTGTGGAACTGCTTATCTCCTTAGGAGAGTATGTGACAGAAAAATATCACCCGAAAGATACATAGAATGCATATAATCACTATCTTCCCTCAGTCTAGGTCTTGGGTAAAGACTCGGGGAAGGATTGTAAGAAACCAATTAAAAAAAGTTAAAACAATAATAATGAATGAAAATAATAGGATTGGAGACTCGTGGGGACCAACTGTCACTCAGACTTCAATGAAAAACTTGTGGAAAAAACTCACAATAATAATAATGATAATAATTATAATAATACTCTTGGAGGCGTTCATGGCATAACGGTCGTCACCGAAAGAAATGGACAAGGTGACCCGAGTTCAAATCCTTGACGAGGCTGTCTACATTTCACATAGCGTTTATACACGTGTGAAAGGTATGAATCCAACTATTCCTCCTCTAGCTATAGTTAACTTGTAGGGCAGACTCAGTTCTTTAATCTTGCTATGGTAACCAGTCTTGAAGGAGGAAAACCAGGTGAGGGATGGGCGTTATCCTGCGCCAGATATACTCCTCGAATAGAGCCCAAAGGACTAAAGCAGATTACAAGATGAGTCTCTATAACTACTTTTAATGCAAATAAGTAAGTAAAGTTGTCTCCCTTTAGTCAGGGGTGACGCGGAGGCTTCCTTTTCAATAGCTACAACACCGAGATGTAGGGGAGGGCGCAACTCCATTCCCAGGATTGCTCCACTTTACCCGGGATCCTCACCTTATAGTGATGAGTGCTAAGCAAGGCTGCATCAAGTAATATTTTTTGAGTCTTTGGTATGACTGGACCTGGGATTGAACCCCGATCTCCTGGATCATTGGCGAATACTCTACTCATTAGGCCAATAGCCATACAGTTTTAAGTATTCCCATCAAATACTAATAATTTCTACACAATTATATGGTCTTAAGTAAATATTCTTATTTAATGATAATGATAATAATTTGTTTACACATAGTTATATTGTATAAAGTATTCCTATCTAATATTGATAATTGTTAAACAGATCTATTTGATCAATAGTTGGGGTCCTAATTGATGCTATCATTTGGGGTCAAAGTAACAGCAATAAATGGGTACTTCACATTTAACAAGTCTTTAAATACGAGCCTTACCACCGGATGTAGTCTAGTGTCATATCCAGGATACGATCTTTTTTTTGGTGGGGTGTTAATGGTCTTACCTCTCAGCAGTGGACATAGCTTATTGTAGGGCACACCAACAGGGTCAGAAATAAAACGGATTTAAATTCGCTAAGACGGATTCATCTCGTTGCTTATTCAATCTCGACGTAACAGTCCAAAACGTACAAATATATATCTATACGCGTCATTTGTTCGGCTTTGCTTAGTTTGGCACTCGGTCAAAAATATTGAACATCCAATGAGAAATATAAATCTAAAAGGGAATATTCAAATATATGCAATCCCAGTCGGCGAGGCTTAGAATAGGCTGACTATATTTCCCCCCGCCCCCCAAATAAGTGTCCTAGTTATGACACTAAACAGCATCTAATGGTGAGGCTTCATTTCTGGAACTCTGAGGGAACGCAGAGTACCTCTTCATTGGCAATAGTCCCAGGTTCACTATGACCCGGAGTGATGGCAGGGTCCCATTTAGGGATCAAATAGATCCGTTTAAAAATCAATCGTATTCGATAGGACTATGTGAAATAACAACCCAAACAAACCTAGAAATGGTCCAGTCGGCTGGGCTGTAGAATACGCCGACTGCAACTCTACAGAGGAGTAAGACTCTCACAACGAGTGATCTGGATATGACACAAAACAATCTGATGGTGAGGCTCCAGTCTTGAAGCTTTGGAGAATGCAGAGTGCCCCTTCATTGCCATTATTCCTGACCTGATAGGGTCTCATCTATGGTTCAAATAGATCTGTTTAATCATTTACTTTACTTGAAACCATGTAACTGTGTGCAAACAAATAATCAATATTAAATTGAATTATTAATGTTAGATAGCAATTATTTAGAGTCCTGGTATGGTATAGTACGGTTTGTTATCTTTGTTTTAATAGCCTATCAACCGTCGTGGGTTATTTAATGCCAAAGCTATCCTTCTTAAAGAACAGCAGTAATGCGATTTAACCCATAGGTGGGAAGATAAGCGGGTTCATGCCTTTCCCAAGAGTATATGTCCGAAAGTAAACGTAACAGCGCGACTGGAATTCGAACTCGCTTACTACAATTCTGCAGTCCAACGCTTTATCCATTACACCACATGAACTCCCTTATAGAGCCCTGGGTAGGACATTTAACTGCATCTGATGGTGAGGCTCCAGTCTTGGAATTTGAGGAATGTGAAGAATCTCTTCATTACTATTACTCACAGGTCTACTCTGACCTGGAGTGGTAGTTCCAGTTAGGATCTCATCTATGGGTCAAATAGAACTATTTAATCTTTTACGAGGGATTATAATCAATATTAAACAGAAGTTTTAGTCTTAAATAGCAATACTTGAAACCATTTAACTGTGTGAAAATAGAACTGTTCGCGTTAGATAGCAATATTTGAAACTACTCAACTGTGTTCAAACAAATAAACTCTGACTCGTTTCGAAATAATGTTTTTTTACAAACTATTTGCTTATAAATCACACACACACACACACACACACACACACACACACACACACACACACACACACACACACACACACACACACACATTTTGAAGGCGCCTGTGGTGTAACGGTTACCTTCATAGGAAATGGATATAGCGAACCGACTTTGAATCCTGGACGAGGCTGTTCGCATTTTTTAGAACGCTAATACCTTAGGGAATAGTATGAATCCAACTATTCTCCCTCCAGCTATGGATAAATAATAGCACAGACTGGGCTCTTTAACCTTGGTATAGTAAGAAGTCTAGGAAAATAAAAAC
Organism: Sepioteuthis lessoniana; assembly: GCA_963585895.1. Classification (NCBI taxonomy): domain Eukaryota; kingdom Metazoa; phylum Mollusca; class Cephalopoda; order Myopsida; family Loliginidae; genus Sepioteuthis; species Sepioteuthis lessoniana. The sequence continues at coordinate 23,195,634 of OY757926.1, forward strand.
TTTGAAATCAAACCACTTGTATTCTGCTTAAAAACTGACCTTTTGTCACATCCTGCTCGTTGTAAAGGGGCTGGGTAAATAGATATTACTGACCAGTGAGTTCAATCCTGTACTTGCAGCCTTGTGCTAAATGTAAGCTACATTTAGTTTTAAGAGGTGCCTCGTGAATCTGATTCAAACTCAGAGTATATGGGCGGACCACAGGATGAATTTTAAGTACGACAGAAGCTATTTTACGAGCGAGACCCGGTAATTCTCGTTATTATTGGAGCACTAGGAATACTTACTTCCAAATTGATTGACAGGTGACTGTTATCAGAGTTCATACGAGTTTCACAGAAAAAAAAAAGACTTTAATTTTATAATCATCAATGCAATAAAAGATTTTCATTGCGATATCAAGGCAGGCTTATCGAAAGAACTCATAGAACCTCTAACTTCATTTCACAAATTGAGAGAAGGAAAAAGAAAAGTTGCCGGAAGAATTTATGATCTGTCTGTGAACTGGTTACCATTTTAGCTCAGACAATGACACAGCCAAGATAAAAGAACAACCGGCTTCATGATTATCAAATAATAAAGTCATCTATATACTCATTATACATTCATACCTGAGGAAGTTTCAGTGGCGTAGTGGTTAAAGTGCTGGACTATGACATCATAGTAACGGAGTTCGAACTCCAGTCATGCTTATGACACCTACTTAAGGATTAGATAGTGCCTCGACAAAGATAGCTTTAGCATTAAATAACCCATGAAGGTTGGTATGCCATTAAATAAAGAAACCAAACCATATATTGATCCCATTGGTACTACCAATTTTCGCTCTTAGCGAACGGTTATCATCGTAGGAAACAGAATAAGATTCCGAGTTCAAATCCAGGAAGCAGCTGTTTAAATTTAAATTCTCACTAAAGCTCTTGGGAAAGGCTTGAACCCATCTGTTCTTGCCCAGATATGGGTAATAATAAGATAGACTGGGTTATTTAGCTTTGGTTAAGCAACCTGCCTAAGAAAAGGAAAACTGAATTTAACTCAGTTATTTAACTCTAGCTATTGGTAAATAGTTGGTCAGACTAATTTCTTTACCCTTGGTAGGCAACCGGTCTAGAAGAAAGAAAACTCTGAATTCAAACCAACTGTACTTCATTTAAAAATTGACCTTGTTTCTCATCCTGGTTGTCGTGGAGGGGTTGGGTAAATACATACACTTTAATTCCCAAGTACTAGTACAAACATCGAATAATAATCGTAAAAATATTTTCATTAAGGTGATTTGTCTGACTTTTCTAGTTAACCTCCCCCCACAATAAAATTAACAACCAAAAGAACAACAACAAAAAAGAAAAAAAAGAAGTAAGCTTCGCATTGTCAGATGAATTCTCGCTCAAAATGTTCGATTTTTTTATTAACGCGACACAAAACTTTGACGTAAATAGTCTTGAAATAAATGCTCACTGATGATGGCCTCAGGCTGAAACCAGCTGAAATTAATAACGACTGAATACAACCTATTAGGCAACATTTAAGTCGATTTTTAATATATATATATACTGCCCTGTCGGACTTTGAATAAACTGAGAGACCCCCCCTACTGCAGTAGTGTAAGAAAAACTATAAATAAAAAGGGGTGATACTAAACATCATTTGATGGTAAGGTTCAAGTTCTGTTATTCTGGGGAGCGTGGAGTAGCTCTTCATTGTCATTACTCTCAAGTCCACCCTGAATCGGATTGGTAATACATTTTGGGGTCCCATTAAAGGGTCTAATCATATTTACCCAACCCCTCCGCTCGGGCAGGATATGACACAAGGTCAATTTTTTTAAAGCGGGGTTTTAACAGGTTTGAATTAAGAGTTTTCCTTCTCCTAGACTAGTTGCCTGGCCAAGGCTAAAGAACCTAGTCTGCCCTACTATTTACCCATAGCTGGAGGGAGAATAATTGGATTCATACCTTTCCCATTAAAGGGTCTAATAGATCTGTTTAAAAATCATTTGTATTCAATAGGAATACTCGATGCCATATAACTGTAAATTATTTGTTTTAAGAATGTTAACTTGAAACTATAATTGTTTACTAAACATTATTATTATTAGTTACTTGAAATCATATAATTGCTTGCAAATTATTGGTGTGAGATAGGAATACTTGAAACTATATGAGTGTATGCGCACAAATTATTATTAAATGGGAATAGTTAATTTAAGCCATATGATTGTGTAATATTATTAATATTAGATGGAAATACTCGAAGTCATACAAATGCGTGCAATTTTTTGTATTAGACAGGAATACGTGATATTATAGAACTGTCTGCAAATTATTAGTATAAGTTAGGAATACTTGAAATTGTATAACTGTCATAAAAAAAATGACTATTATTAAATTGAAATAATTCCTCGATATGACTATGAATATTAGTTAAAAGTACTTGAAACCATCTAACTGTACACAATTTATTTATATTAGATAAGAATATTCGAGATCATATAACTATGTGCATAAAAATGATTATTATTGAATATAAATAATTACTTGAAAACATAATAATGAATAAATTATCATCTTTACCAACCCCTCCGCTCGGGCAGGATATGACACAAGGTCAATTTTTAAGCGGAGTTTAACAGGTTTGAATTCAGAGTTTTCCTTCTCCTTGACTAGTTGCCTCACCAAGGCTGACGAACCCAGTTTGTCCTACTATTTACCCATAGCTGGAGGGAGAGTAATTGGATTCATACCTTTCCCAAGGGTATTAGTGCTATGTGAAATGCAATCAGTCTCGTCCAGGATTTGAACTCGTGTCGCCGTGTTCATTTCCTACGACGATAACCATTACACCACGGGCACCTCCAAATGAATAAATTATTAACTCAAAAGTTAAGATCTATCTATCTATATATCTATCAATCTATCAAGTCTATTCGTATTTATCTATCTCTCACCCAGTTGTCTGGGGCAGTAGATTATGCAGACTGCATCTCTACAGAAGGTTACACCCCCACCCCCTAACGAGTGTCGTGGATATAACACTTAACTATCAGTCCTGGAGCTTTGGGTATTGTGGAGTACCTCTTCATTGCCATCACTCCAAGGTCCACTCAAACTCGGAGTGAAAGTATCTGTTAGGGTCCAATCCATGTTTCAAATAGAACTATTCAGTCATTTACTATATTTAAAACCATTTAACTGTTTGCAAACAAATGATTAATATTAAATAAAATTATTATATATATATATATATATAAAGGAGATTTGGCATTAAATAACCCACAGCGGTTGATAAGACATGAAACATAACCAAAACAAACCAAACGTATCTATCCATCTATCTATCTATCTATCTGAAGTTCAGCAAAAAGGTAGGAAAATTTATTTCAATAAAAAAAGAAAGAAAAAATCCTAAAACTTAGTTTCCAAAGTCATAACCTTTGCATTTTGTTTCATCTTTTGCTCACTAAGCGTACAGCTCGCAAAAGTAGCGGCAAAAGGCTGTGCTACATTTAATTCTTAGTCACAGAGAAAATTCTTCAACCTTTGGAGTAGCATGTGGCAAAATCCAGACAGAACCACAACTCATTTTGATGGTGAATAGACGTATTAAAATTTTTCAGAAGAATATTAATTGTTTGGTTGGCGGAATGAGAGATGTACTTACATTGTACAGAATAAGTACGAGGGTCGATTGAAAAGTTCATGTACTGACCAAGATACTCTCATTAAAAGCAAGCAGATGAGGTTTATTTTTTAACATAGTCTTCCGTTGTTCACACACTTCTTCCATCAGTGATGCAGCACTCAGATCACATTGGTAAAAAACTGGTTAACAAGAGGAGATATGACGTCATCATATGAACTTTTCAGCCTATAAACATTTCAGCCTATCCTTGGTGATGAACAATTACGTTCAATTAACAATAATATACTCTATAGCCAGAGAAAACCTATTTTTTTTATCATTTAGTGAATTCGGAGTAATGTCTTCATTGTTATTTTCACAACATTTCGGCTTATGCTTCTTTCGTTTTTTTTTTCATATTGAACTCGGGAGCCTTCACGGAACTTCAAGCCAAACCCTTTATTTAACCCACAGGGGTAGATCGTTCTAATTCCGTTAACCATAACCAGGTACAAATGTTAAGCTATAGTAATTATTCTGTACATTGTAGCAGGTGTACTGCAAGGAGACGCATTAGCCCCAAACCTCTTTATCATCTGCCTAGACTAAGTGCTTAGAACATCTATTGATAAAATCAAAGAAAATTTCGAGTTAACAAAAGAAAGAAGCAGAAGTACCCTGCACAAACAATTACAGACGCTGACTACGCCGATGATATAGCGCTTCTGGCAAACGCACCCGCCCAAGTCGAAACCCTGCTACATAGTCTGGAACGAGCAGCTGCATGCATAGGCCTCCATGTCAATGCAAACAAGACGGAATACATGTGCTTTAATCAAAGAGGCGACATCTCTGCACTAAACGGTAGCTCTCTGAAAATAGTAGACAAGTTCACCTCCCTAGGAAGCAGTGTCTCATCAACCCAGACTGACATCAACACGCGACTAGCAAAGGCAAGGACAGCAATCGATAGACTATCGGTCATATAGAAGTCAGACCTGACTGATAAATAAAACGCAGTTTTTTTCCAAGCAACGGTCGTGTCGATACTGCTGTATGGATGCACTGCATAGACGCTAACTAAATGTATCGAGAAAAAGCTTAACGGCAAGTACACAAGAAGGCTGCGAGCAATATTGAACAAGTCCTGGAGGCAACACCCCACAAAACAGCTGCTGTATGACCACGCACTACCTATCACGAAAACTATCCAAGTTAGACGAACCAGACATTCGGGACACTGCTGGAGAAGTAGGGACGAACTCATAAGTGACGTACTCCTGTGGACCCCTTCGCACGGACGAGCAAAGGGAGGATGACCCGCTAGAACCTACATACAGCAGGTCTGTGCAGATACGGGATGTAGCTCTGAAGACCAGACGGAAGCAATGGACGATAGAAAAGGGTGGCGAAAAAGAGTCAAGGATATCCGTGCTGATGGCATGACATGATGATGATGAAGTATTCTTTGTTATTTAGTTCTTGTCAGGATTGAACCCACAACCTACAGGTGATTTCATTCAGCTTTTTAACCAAACGCCTATTTCAGTGATGCCATGTATCAAGCTTCATCTCAGAAATTTAAACAAACTGATAGAAACTATAAAAAATTAGTGAATGGAGTCTTGTATGTGACATGAGTGAGACAAATATTTTTGAGAAGTGTTCCTTTGTTGTTGGTCGTGGGTTTTAAGTATGCATCTAAGCAAGTAAGCTTAGGTAGGACATTGTATACTGTGAACTATCCTGTTGGTTGGTTGGTTGGTTGGTTTTTATGGCATATCAAACATTGTAGGTTATTTAATGCCAAATTCTCTTTATACATTTATATTAAATATATATGACTTGATGATTTGGTTTGGTTGAGTTTTATAGCACATCAACCATTGTAGGTCATTTAATGCCAAATTCTCTTTATACATATACATTAAATATAGACGATTTGGTTTGGATGGGTTTTATAGCATATCAACCTTTTTAGGTTATTTAATGACAAATTCTCTTTATACATATACATTAAATATATAGGATTTGGTTTGGTTGGGTTTTATGGCATATCAACCATTGTTGGTCATTTAATGCCAAATTCTCTTTATACATATACATTAAATATATAGGATTTGATTTGGTTGGGTTTTATGGCATATCAACCATTGTTGGTCATTTAATGCCAAATTCCCTTTATACATATATATTAAATATATATGATTTGGTTTAGCTGGATTTTATGGCATATCAACCATTGTAGGTTATTTAATACCAAATCCTCTTTGTACATATATATCAAATATATAAGATTAGGATTGGGAGGGTGTTATGGCATATCAACCATTGTAGGCTATTTAATGCCAAATCATCTTTATACACACACACACACACACACACACACACACATATATATATATATATATATGATTTGTAAACGAATAGATTGGAGATAAACAAGTTAAACAAGCCAGAGTTTATTTGTTTTGCACGCAGTTAAATGATTTCAATTGTTGCCATGTAATACTAACAAATCAATATCAGTTTTCTGTTTGCAAACCGTTAAATGATTAAACTTCTATTTCACCCATAGATAGGACCCTAACAGATACTACCACTCTGGGTCAGAGTGGACCTGGGATTAATAGCAATGAAGTGGTATTCTCCAAAGCTCCAGGACTGAAGTCTCAAATGGTTTAGCGTCATATCCAGGACACTTATTGAGGTAGGTTTACCCCTCTACCAAGATTCAGACGGCATATTCCACAACCTCAGTTGACTGAGCTGATGTTATTCTAAGATTTTGTGTTTAACGTGACCGTGGACGAATTTTTGTATGTCTCGGAGGACAAGAAAGAAGTCTCGTTTTAAGGCAGGGAAACAGAGAGATTATCGTGCCTCCTTCTTATGTAGTTCTTTGGCAACGCCATCTGGTGGTCATTAGTCAGCAACTCCCACACGCAATTATGCCTTCCGTTGTGGCCACATTTAGCAAATGTACATGCATTCGTATTTATTCTCAAATTTACTAAACTTAGATCAATAAAGGGGTGTATGTAAAAATGGTATGGTATCTTTGATGACATATCAATGATAACAGCAAAATTGCAATATGAGCACTGATAAAAAAAATGGTTGCTAAAGACATTAGGTTAATAATACCCTGAAATTCATTCACAGATGTTCTCAAGGACACATAGCACAGCGGATAAAGGCGTTGGTTAGATCCAGTGACATACCCAAAGTGTGTGAGTTCGATACCCGGTGAAGGCTGTGGAGAACTTCCAAAGGCGAAATTAACAGGTAACTGAAAACCGACACCCATTAAACATGGCCTGTGGAACTAGAACAATCTACCCCGGTAAGCGAAATAAAGGGTTAAGTTCGATATTCCAACCACCTGGAGAAGGCCGGTGCGTACAACGGCCGAAACTTTGTGATAAACATGGCGACAAAGATGAGGACAATCGTCCGAAAAATGTAAATAATATATTGAACTTTGTTGGTTTATTCAATGCCAAAATTATCCTTGTTGATGGACAGCTGTAAGATTATTCAACCCATAGCTGGGGGTATAAAAGCGTTCATACCTTTTGTAAGGGTATCATTGCGAAAGTGAACGCAGTAGCGCGACTGGAGTTCGAACTCGTTTACTTCAAGGCCACAGAACACTACTTAAGCCGCTCTGCCACACGTACTCTCTCCCTATAGAGAAATGCCCTTATTTCACGATCGTATATACGAGTGAGAGACTTACATTTTTGAGAAGTTTTCCTTAGTTGTTGTTTGTGTGGAATTAGATATATCTGGATGTAAGCAAGTAAGCTTTGGACACTGTATGTTGTATACTATTTTGCGATATCGTGTTCAATACAAAAGGAGGTTCGCTGGGAAACGAAAACATCTCCCTAAGGATAACGAAACACGTCTTATTTCAAGATATTTTGGAAGTAAAAGTGAATGAGATCTTCGTGCAAGGTTCTTATATATTATTTTGGTAACGCTATCAAGCGGTTACTAGCAGAAATTCCTTGGTAGAAAAGGACGGTAATCCTACACATCTCATGTACATTCTCGAATGGAATTTAAACTCTATCAGCGACGACGTTTTTCCAAGTCGAGAAAAATGGTGATACTATTGCCTCACGAAAGGAAGAATCTTTGCCAAGTGTAATTTAATTTTTAGGTTCGGTTTGGTGTCTTTATTAAATGGTTTACCAACTTTCGTGGGTTATTTAATGTCATAGCTGTCTTAGAAAAACAGTGAATGTATTATTAAACTAATAGCTAGAGGGATAAGGATCTTCATGCCTTTTCCAAAGGTATTAATCTAAAAGTGAAAGTAATTACGCGACTGGTGTTCGAACTCACTTACTACGATGTTGTCGTCCAGTACTTTAGCCACTTCATCGCAGGAAATCCCGCTTAATTGTTAGTTTGAATATTTTCTTTGCAAGCCCAGTCGGTAAGGATTGTAGAATATGTCGACTGCAACTATCTGGATATGACATTAAGCTACATTTGATGGCGAGGCTCAGGTTCTGGAGCTTTGGGGAGTACCTCTTATTACCATTACTCCCAGGTCCACTCTGAACCGAAGTTGTTGTACCAGTTATGGGTCAAAGAGAAATACTAAATCATTTACAATACTTGAAACTATTTAACTTTTTGCAAAGAAATGAGCTCTTGCTCGTTTTAAAATAATATTACTTACAAACTATTTCGCTTACCAGGCCAATGCCCTAATGAGTTCGGGAGATCGAGGTTCAATCCCAGGTCAAGTGATACCAAAGATTCAAAAAATGGTACTTGATATCTCCTTGCTTAACACTCAGTATCACAAGGTATGGATCAAGGGTAAAGTGGAGCAATCCATGGAATGGAGTAGCGCCCTCCTCTTCACCTCGGTGTAGTAGCTATTGAAAAGGGAGCCTTTGAGTTACTCTCGACTAAGGTAGCCAACTTGACTTACTTTATTTCACTTACAAATTTTATATATACATATATAAACAAGATTTGGCATGAAATTCGCAACAAGGTTTGATATGCCATAAAATCAAACCAACCGAGCATTTTTTTTCATTTAATATTAGAATACAAAACAGCTCGAAAGAAGTTTCAGTGTCTTATCAACTACTCAAGCAAGAAATTAGAATTACAAATTGTTATTTTACGCATTCATATTCGGCCTTAAAACTGTTTATTTAAATTTATCACCAGATGTTACGATAATTGATGACTTCTTGCATAAAACTTAATAATTCACATCTGCTTCGAAGAAAAAAAAATAGATGGGAATTTGGTTATTCAGATTTGATTCAATCGGAAGGTATATCTGTCCACCACATGTGGACGACAATATATACGCGCCCCTCCCAGTGGGTGAGTACTCTGGTGAAGGAATTAACGACTACCACCCGCGTAATGCAAAGCTATTCCAATGAATTGAGCCCTCTGGTATCTAATAGCACAAATATAAACAAACAAAAGCTAATGCATATGCCCTATAAATCCTGAGCTGACGTTTGTCGCCGAAATGACTGAGCAGTTAAATACCATGTCAAGCGAAAAGTTAGGCAGGTTTCGATCTCAGCTTGAAGCGTCCTGCGTGTCCAGCCACACTGAAGAATTGTGATACAACGAAACAGTTTGTCTGTGTATGACAATATATATATATACATATATATAAGACTTACCAGAAGACTAATTACGTGAAACTCCAAGTCGTGAGAGATTTTTTAAATATATATCTTGAAATTTATATTATTGAAATATCAAGATATTTAAAATTTCGTGTAAAGGGCACTGCAATAATTTTCTTGGTTTTGTGACCGATTTAGATCTGATTTTGCGATGAGTTTATATATATATATACTAATCTACTATCTACCAGCATTCACGGTTACCAGAAAAAAAGAAAAAAAATCCCGCCAGGAACAAGGGATAAAAATATCTCGAATCACCGCCCGGGGGAAAAAGAAAAATATCAAAAAAAAAAAAAAGAAAAAAAAAGAAAAGGCCAACTCCGTCACACCAATTGAAAAAAATCAAGAGATATGCAGTCAGTTGGTCAAAAGAAAATAAAACCCACCGTAAACGCTGCAATGCTACAATTACAAGAGTGCTCAACACGAGTGGCGCAAATTACAAAATTATATATATATGTATATATATATATCAACACCTCCACACGAGAAGGATGCGACTCTTGGTCAATTTTTTAACAGGTTTGAATTCAAAGTTTTTTTCTTATAGATCAGTTGTCATATCAAGGTTAAAGAGTACAGTCTTCCCCACTATTTTACCTATCATTGGAGAGAGAATAATATGAGTCAAGAGTATCAGCGCTATGTGATATGCAAAAAGCCTCGCCCGGACGATTTGAATTCGGGTCACCGTACCCATTTCCTACGACGATATCCATTACTCCTCAAGCACCTATATATTTTTTTTCATCATACAACGTGTGAAAGCACGTGCGATACCCTGCCCTCATCAGTTGCCAACCAGGGGTGATAACACAGTTTCAGAAGTTCCAGGCGGTACTGCCACTCCTGGCGCTACCAAGCAGCTTTTGCCACTGGACAGGGTATTTAAAAGAATTATATATATATATATATACGCCAGATCAATTAAGAGCAGAGATTACATTGGACTTTCATCTTCATTTTTAGTGTGCAGTTTGTGATTTTTAAAAAACGCGTTTACTTTCGGTCGTTGATGTTATTACACGTTTATGACGTTACGTAATCACACGGGAATGGTGATTCCGCATGCATTTCATTCATGCTAAAAACTTCTCGCTTTCGACCAAAATCAACTTAATGCATATTGTGTCGTGGTCTGAAGATGATTTGAGGCAACTTTCAAACTGCGGCCTGTGAGTCCTATTTTTGAAAGAAACGAAATGACTGAGTGTCCTAGAAAACCACGACAACCAACTTCAATAGGAATCACATGGCATATCCAAACCTTTTTCCACGCAGTCGGCACGCAGTGTCTCGTATCAGTTTTCCTTCCGCTCCTGTGCTACCTCACGGTTTTCTTCCCAGGGGACAGTCAATTCTAAGAGGAGGAAATTCTTCTCTGAATCGGACCATGCCACAATGTCCGGCTGCTTTTCTGTTTGAATATATATAAGAGGTGTTCGTGGTGTAATGGGTATCGTCGTAAGAAATGGAATTTGCAACCCGACTTTAAGTCGTGAACAACGATGTTTGCATTTCACTTGTTACTAAATCCCCGGGGAAAGGTAAGGATCCAGCTATGGATAAGATAGTAGGAGAGACTAGGCTTTTTACCCTTGGTATGACAACCAGTTTAGGAGAAGGAAAACTCTGTATTCAAACGTAATTAGATTTCGCTAAAAATTGTGTCACATCCTGGTGATGTGTGGTGTACCCTTTTCATTATCATTACTCCCAGATCTACTCTGACTTGAAAGTCTTATTTATGCCTCAAATAGATCTGTTTAACAATTATTCGTATCAAATACAAAAATGTGCAAAAATTCTCTGAAAAAATAACAGAACAAAAGATTCCTATATGAATGTATAAATAATGCCATGTCCTAACTTCTAGACATAAAATAACCCTAGACAAGTTGCCATGCCGTTAAAATCAATCTGAAATCTCTATAATCTTTTACCCTGATTCCTGAACATAAGGCTAATTTGCAGGTGTGCAGTTGCTTGCAGATATGCATATATGAATCTTAATTACCAACCTATTTGCATCCACACGTGCAGTATCGATACGCTTTCGACCTATTTGAATTTGAATGTCGCATATTAGCCAAGTCGACCGACTCATAATTTTTGTTCTCTTCGTAGGCTTCAAGCATTGTCTGAAAACAAATAAACTTCTTCATAGAGAAGAGGAATTCTTACGTCGATATCAAGGTTACAAAAGTCCTTGCAAATAAAAGCCTATGTGACCATCTCCCAATGGGAGTTGTAAACAGCGGGAAATATATTCATGGAAGAGAAGGGTTTTTTTTTTTTTTACTTTCAGTATTCACAGGAAAGGGCGCCGTTTCTCACTTACAAAAACTGACATTTTTGAATTCTTTTTTGACCAAAAATACACCATGAGTGAAGATTGGTCGGAATTCACGAAGGTTCAATAAAACTGTATCAGTTATACATTTTTGGAGTTTGAAAAAACGACAGGCCAGAATTCGAAGAACGATATTCACGTTTTAATAAGTTCAGTCAACTATTTACCTTTAAGAGGAATGCTTAGCGCAACGGTTATCGATTATGAAATTGGCGAGTCGAGTTCAAATCTTAGCCTTCGCGAATCCTTGGGGAAAAGTATCAATCCATATTTGCTCCTCCCTCTATAAGAAAAATTGTTACCAGACTGGGTTATTTTGCTTTGGTTAAGCAACCCTGACCGGGAAGGAAAACTCTGATTTCAAAATCAGCTTAAAAACTGACCTTGTATCATATTCTTCCCGTGGCGGACTGGCAGGATTACTTCATTCAAATCGATGCACAAACGGAAGAGAAAGAGAGACAAATGAACATGATTGAAAGTAAAAGCGGGAAAGACTTTAAAAAATTAATCTTTCATATATTTTTTGTATTTATGACAACGGAAATGTAATGCCTTTGCTATATTAAAAAAAAAAAAGAAAAGAAATTCATGCTTTTTTAAATTTTGTATTTTGTTATATGTTTCTAATTCACTCTTTTTTGTTGGAGCTCTCTCTCGAAAGAGATAGAAAAACAGACAAGAGAAAAATAAGCAACCCACCAAAAACAAACAACAAAAAGATTTCTCTTTAATGAATCAGGCATTTACGAAAAAGATGAAAACGTCTTTCGTTCTACAAATTAGAATATACTTTTCAAACGTTATATATATATATATATATATATATACATATTCAGCTTTTGTTATCTCTCTCTCTCTCACTATATATATAGAGAGAGAGATAGATAAGAAAAGCTGAATATATATTGATATATATATATATATATATATATATATAATCAGCTTTTCTTATCTATCTCTCTCTCTCTCTCTCTATATATATATATATATATATATATAATAATAAATAAATATATATTAGATATGTATATTTAATTCATGAAAATTAGACAGCGACCCCTGGGTTTCATGGAGTTTTTTGCAAAACAACAATCACCAGGTAGTTAAGATAATGAAATGAATCGATAATCGAAAAAATGAAGTCAAAAACCGTTGAAATTTTGTAGGAAACTTTACGTATGATTTTAAGTGTGTGTGTGTGTGTGTGTGTGTGTGTGTGTGGTTGTGTGCATATGCTTGTGTGGGTTATAGTTGGGTATTAATATGTGTATGTATGAGTGTAGAGAGAGTGAGAGAGATAAGAAAGGCTGAATAAAAAATGGAACGCTAAATCCTTCTTTGTCATTTTCAATGTAATATATGTACAATATGTGAGAGGGAATGATATAAATCAGAACGTACGTAAAAAAAAGGTTAACAGACGAAAGATATATATATTTGGTGTAGTTGATAATTTCTTTATTTGTTTTTGTTATGCGTTTCGACTTGACGATTTGCTTGCATACAAAAGCACTGTATTAAATATTATCTTGCATGAAAAAAATTGTTTTTTTACAATGATTGTTTTATTTTATTATCATACTTAAAATAATTTTTAATTGAGTGCTTTTTTATGCGAACAAATTGTGAAGTCGAGTAGGTTGGCAAAAATGAATAAATAAATAAATCAACAACACCAAATATATATCTTTTGTCCGTTTACCTTTTTCCACATTATATATATATATATATATATATATATATATATATATATATATATATATATATATATATATATATATCATTGACCCAATATTTAAAAAAAAACGTTAGATCTGCATCTTCTAACAAAAAATAATGAGGAATGTTGATTGAATATTTAGAAAAACCCCAAAAATTCGGGTCACTCTATCTCCCTAAGCCAAATTTCATTTGTTTTTTATTTTTTATTTTATTTTATATGCATATTTTATTTTATTTCATATATATATATATATATATATATATATATATATATATAATTTCTTTGAAGATGCAGATCTAACATTGTAAAAATAAAGGGCCCGCTGAAATAAATATAATCACAAAAACTATGAGCAATTTCTTTTATATATATACTATATATATAATATATATATATATATATATACTATATATATATATATATATATATATAAGTTTGGATATTTAAAAAAAATGTTAGATCTACATCATTAGACAAAGAAATAATGAGAAATTTTTAATGAAGATTCAGAAAACCCTACAAAATTCAGCCCACCCTATCTCCCCTAACCTAAATTTCATTTGTTTCTTTTTTTTATTTTTTTATTTCATTTTATATGCATATTTTATCTTATTTCATATACATATATATATATATATATACTATATATATATATATATAATATTTATATAAGAATATATATATATATATATATATATATATATATATATATATATATATATATATATAATTCCTTTGTTTGAAGATGCAGATCTAACATTGTAAGGATAAAGGGTCCGCTGAAATAAATATTATCACAAAAAATATAAGCGATTTCTAAAGGTTATTCATATATATATATATATATATATATATAGTATATATATATATATATATATATATATATATATATAAGCAACTAACATGCATATTGGCACTTAGTTAATTGAATCTTCATGGGACATCAACTAAAGAAGATGAATCGATGGAACACTTGAAAGGAAATTTCCTTGTAGATATTTTGTAAAAGCCGCAAGTTTTGTGGATCGTTTGAAACAGCAGTCATATTGTATATGCTCATTGGAGGAAAGTGTATTTCATTTTTTTTTTAAATTTTGCCTCGCCTTTCTCATGCAGGGACCATCTTAGGAAAAAAGTTTCAAGCGGCGCTGATAAATTAATATTTTTATTCCTGGAAGGTAGCATTGACAGAAAAAGTAGTTGAAAGCAAGATGGCTTCAAGCTGAATTAAGTGGCCTTTAAAATAGAATGACCCACGAAAAATAAGATTGGACAATCTCTTTAGAACTTATGTACATAAGCCTATCTATCTATCTATCTATCTATCTATCTATCTAAGGACGAGTGTTTGCTAATAGACAAAAGGATGAGAAACGATGTCTGAGTGACCACTCGATAAAGAAATATCAGTAAAGATCAATATGTATAAATAATTGAAGATCGATAGATTGAAGTAGGTATGAATAAATTGACCTCATCGATATATCGTGGGATATAAACATTTAACATACATACGGAATAATCAACGTACATCGATTTTGACTAGGAAGTGTTGTGCTTCAGACTCAGATCCATAATCTCGCAAGCCTGACGAATGTCGTAAACACCATATATCTCCTCCCCCACAATATATATATATATATATATATATATATATATATATATATATATAAGTTAAGAAGGAGATTTCTAGAAATTGGAACTTTTAGCATAATGATAGATATATAAATCGATGGGAGAACTAAAATTGACTTTATGAACTTACAATGTTAAAAAAGTGTTTATATGGAAACAAGAAAATGTATTTCTGTTATCATAAGATATCTATAAGAAGATTGGGACATATAAGAAAATCTTTCGATCATAAATGATAAGGACAAGTGTTGGATGAAAAGTTTATAGATTGACCAATATACTCTCATTAAATGTGACCAATCAAGGCATATTTTTCAACAGTTTCCTCCTTGCAGTTGACACTCTTCTTCAATTGGTGTCGCAGTATTTTGATTTTTTTGATAAAAAAAATTTATTAACAGAAGGTATGACGTCATCGTATGTACTTTTTAGCTCGCCCTTGTAATTACCTCTCTCTGTGTATCATGACACAACTTCATTGGATTTGTACCTCATTATACCTCATATTACCGGGCCATTGGTATAATGGTTAGAGTTCGCCAATGGTCCGGGAGACAGGGGTTCAATCCCAGTTCGGGTCATACCAAAGACTCAAAAAATGGTACTTGATGCTGCCTTGCAACACTCAGCATTATAAGATACATATCAAGGGTAAAGTGGAGCAATCCAAGGAATGGAGTAGCGCCCTCTCCTACACCTTGGTGTGGTAGCTATTGAAAGGGGAGCCTTCGGGTCACTCTCGACTAGGGTCAACTTTATAGCTCGTATAAGTTAGTTGTTTAGAGTATAAGGGTCGGCTGAAAAGTTCTTAGACTAACCAAGATACTTGCTTGGAATATGACTAAGTGAGGTTTATTTTTCACTATAATCCCTTCCTTGCGGTCCACACACTTCTTCCATTGTTGTTGCTGTGCTTAAATAAGGTAAAAAATGTCATCAACAAGAGATATTACGTCATCAAATGAACATTTTAACCTGTCCTCGTTGTTTATATCAAGTTATGATTGATATATCAGTGATCCGATGCGCAAGGTAATGCCTAATTAAATGATTGCGCTGCAGGTGATCTGTTGAGCACATCTTAATGAGGAGAAATTCGCATCGGATATATTCCGTATGAGTTAGTGGTATGGATCTAGTCAGCTAAGTTTGAAAGACCAATTGAAGATCTGGAACTAAAATTCTGTCTCTATGCGAGAGGAAAGCTGATTGACTATCAAGCCAAAGTAGGAATTTTGTTAGGGTCCATGTTTCAGAATTTGAGTGTTTGATAGAGACAGAAATATTTAGCAGAAGAGGAATGGAGAAGGAGAAATATAGGAGAAGGTAGAAAATGTTCTTGATTTCCTCAACAGGTTGTAATACAGGGATTAGAAAGATTACGTCTAGTAAATGAAAATAAGATGCATCCTTAGTGATCCTATTCAGCGGACCTCAAACGAATTTTCGATCTCAGACTAACGAGATTCTCGGAATAGACGAGAAGTAAAGACGATTCAGTTTTGGTTCTGTGAATTTCATGTAGTAGCAGCAGCTCTTGCAATAATCATTTGTGAAAACTAAAGGAATCTCTTGCATAACTGATCCGTTCATTGGATCCGAGGTAGTCTAAGGGGGGAAATGTTTTCAAGATAATTGATTGTGAATCTGTTTACGACGAGATTGGTTCCTTGATGGCGTCTCAGTGGGTGACAGAAAAAGTTAATTAAGATTTTCTTATCAAAATGAAACAAATTGAAGATTGGTGGGAGAATTAACTTGTAGTATTCAAATTAGTGTGTTTTTGTCTTTTTTTTCCCCAAAACCTGAAGTGAATTTTACCTGTTACTTGAAACATTTTGATGCTAAATTTAGCCAATAAGAATATTTGACAATGAGGAATCTTGAGGATAGAAACACAAACATACACAGACACATACGCACACATACAGGCACTCACACCCACGCATGCACTGTAACACACACACACACACACACACGAGTTTAGCGAGGGAGATATTTTACGAGAGTAGTCGGAAACGTATCTATCTATGTATCTATCTATTTCAGTCATGCTCTATCTACCTATCTACGAATATTGGGGGATTCCCAGCGTCGTAATGGTTAAAACGCTGGGTTACAGCCACGAAATAAGCGAGTTCAAACCCCAGTCGCGTTATTACATTCACTTTTGGACTGATGCCCTTGGAAAAGGTATAAATCTTCTTATCTCCACAGCTATAGGTTAAATAGTATCACTGTTGTTATTTTACAAGGATTGCTTTGGTTTTAAATTTGCCATAAAAAAAGAAACTAAACCAAACGAAATCTATCTATCTATCTATCTATCTCAGTCTAGCGATAGTAGATATTTTTCAAGGGTATTTCGAGGCTGTAATCCATCGTTTTTACTATTACGACGCTGGGAGTCCCCCAAGATAGATAAATAGGTAGTGCCTAGCTGAGATAGATAGATAGATAGATTATCAATTAATATTGCTAGCTAGCAAGCTGGCTATAACACAAATGTAGACGGATAAGTAATTATGGGCTAAATTTTTACCAGAAGACTTCACAGTAAAATCTTCCATCTATTAATTAACATTATTTATGAAATAAGATAATAATATCATAGAATAGAATAATAACATCTCTTAATTAGCATTCAAAGCCTAATCAAGTTTGCCCAGTCGGCGAGAGCTGTAGAATACACCGGCTGCTTCTCTGCAGAGGAGTAAGACAGCCTCCCACATACACTGTTACGAGTGTCCTGTTATGACACTAAACAATCTGATGGTGAGGTTTCTGTAATGCTGGAGCTTTGGGGAATGCAGAGTACCCCTTCATTTCCATCGCTCCCAGGTCCACTCTGGCCTGGAGTGGTAGCACTTGTAGGGGTCTTATCCATGGGCCAAATAGAACTAAACCGCGTACTTATGCTTAATTGAATTGCTCGAAATGGAACTGTTTTGACATCTAAACTGCGTACTTGTCCTAAACTGAATTGTTTGAAATGGAACTGTTTTTTAAATTGAAACTGTACTTACGCTAAACTGAATTGTTTGGATTAGAACTGTTTGACTGAATTGAATAGTATAAAATAGAACTGTTTTTGACGATTGAACTGTGTACTCTTACTAAACTGAATTGTTTGAAATAAAACTGTTTATTTGTATAAAAATGGATTAGGCATTAAATAACCTACAAAAGTCGATATGCCATAAAACCAACTAACCAACCAACCTAATCAAGTGCATGAAAAAGAAGGATATTTTGTTCAAATATTTGTTGTGTAAAATAAACTCGTTTTCTTCTACAGCTGTTGTTTTACACGCAAAAATATTTTCTTACACAGAAAACACAATGTGACAAATGAAAGAAAGTTTTAAAAAAATAGAAGGAGGAAAAAAGAAAGCGGTATATATGACTCAAGGAAAGATCATTGAGAAGACCATGCAATCGCTATCAACTCAAAAGAAATGAGATACACTCTCACGATGTGGGAGTAGAATCACGTCAGAAAACAATGTAGTCATTTTATATATATATATATATATATATATAAGGTTCGAAACACACACATACGCGCGTGCGCGCGCACACACACACACACACATATCATATATATATATATATACCTAGACACATAAATGGAAATATATATATATATGCATGGATGAATATATATATATATATATATATAATCATATATATATATATATATATATATATATATAAACGAACAGCTTCATATATATATATATATATATATACATATATATATATACAGGATAGGGACTTACGAGGCAGAGTTTCACGTTGTCGATCCACAGGTTAGTTAGTATTCAACGTGTTTGACGTGTCATGATCTTTAATCCTGTTTTTATAAAATCTCATATTATATTTGAAAATATTATATATGTATATATATATAAATATATATATATCATTATCATCATCAATTCATACAGATAGCATAGATTTTTCTGACTCTCTCACCATTCTTCCCTATCATTCATTGCTCCTAGAAAGTCCTCTAGACTGCATCCAGTGTCCGTACAGTACTAATACGAATTAGTCTTTGCTAGTAAGCCAACACTGGCGAGTCCATATTTTGGAGGAGTTTGTAAGAAAATTTTCCTTACGAGTTTGTCCTCGTTTTAGTATTGATGGTTTGGTTTTATTTAGTTTGATGGTATATCAACCATTGTAGGTTATTTAATACCAAATCCTGTTTACACACACACACACACACACACACACACACATATATATATATATATATATATATATACAGGGAAAGGAGTAGCGCCCTTCCCTTCACCTTGGTGTAGTAGCTCTTGAAAAGGGAGCCTTCTGGTCGCCCTCGACTACGGTCGCCAACTTTACTTACTTTACTTTATATATATATATATATATATATATATATATATATATATATATATATATGTATAAAATTCTTATATGATTTGTAAACACATTTTGTTGATAGCATTCTTAAACAAACCCGAGCTCTTTTTTTTGCATACAGTTAAATGGTTTCAAGTATTGATATATAAGAGTCACAATTTAACATCAGTTATTTGTTTGCCCACATTTTGTTCTATTTGATCTGTAGATTAAACCGTAGCAGGTGCTACTACTCTGGGTTAGAGTGGGCCTGGGAACAATGGCTATGAAGGGTTACTCTACATTGCCCAAAAGGATTAATGTCATATCTAGGAGACTTTGATATTGAGATATTTTATTGGCCTATTCATGTTGGCGAGTGAGATGTTGATGAAAATTGTTTAAAAAGTCTCTGATCGACATATACTTCCAATGATCGTTGGTCATTTTCGAGAATGTGGCTATGACCAGGTGATGGAGTTGAGGATGTTTTCTGTATATCAATGAATTGCTTGAATTGGAGCAGTTTACGAGAGTAAATAATGTTTGCAATAAACCAATTCCAAAGAAAGCTGAATCTGCAATTACGGAAAAAAATCCGAAGAAAAGTTGTTTTGCTTAAAAAAAAAAATCCTTGATTTTTTTGAATGGCTATTCCCTAAATATATATATATATATATATATATATATATATTGTGATGGCAAATTAAAATAAAAAGATCCCCGGATGAGCAACCATTTAAAAGCGTATGGGAACTGGTGCATTTAAATATTGTAATCACCAAACGGGGAGTTTATTTTTTTCGCACGTGTGAAGACGGGGCGGTCTGGCACTTGATCCCTCGTAGAATAAAACTTTGTTCAGAGTCTTTTCTCGGGCATATAGGAACTGGCATATTATGTGGGGGTTAATTTAGGGCTAGACTGACCGCCGTTGGCAAGGGGTTTCCAAATTTCACACTAAACACACACCCACCAAGGCCACTAGCTCTTCCTACCCCTAGAACAATTGAAGATATGGACCACTAGGTTTAGATATAATAATATTAATTTTAGTAGTCGACAACTCCGGTTTCCCGTATAATATTTTTAGAGGAAAGAATAGGACAATTTAGGCGAGAATATTTAAGGCGAAAGAAGCTGAAAACAAACATGAAACAGACAATTTGATAGTAGACGACACAAATGAACAAACTTCAACACGTGGGAACATTAGAATGTGACAATCTTTTTAATACACACGCGGACGCACATCTTCAACGTGTTGGCTATATTATCAGCGGATAATACATAACGATAAATGTCTTTCTTCCTTTTTTCTTTTCTTTAGTTTTCCTTACATTGAGAGAGAGAGAGAGAAAGAAAGAGAGAGAGAGAGAGAGAGAGAGTATATAATTGGGTGTAGGGAGAAACAGTCTTAAAGTTTACTTATCTTTTCGACGGATTCCTTTGGAGAATATTTCCTTGTTTTACGGGCTGGCGGATTTATTTATATTAGCTCTGGCTAGAAGGCATAAGGTTATTCTTGTCCAAGATTCTTTCCGCTTCCCCCGGTGATTTCGGCGGTAGTTTCACTATATCTTATCACTTCAACTATTCTTCCGCAAATCCCGGTTTTGGTGCGTGAGATTCGCCCCATCTGTTCACGACGACCTCCGTTCCAAAACTGATTTTCTTTTACCCTATTTCCGCTGACGGAACGAACGTGCCACTTCCGTTTTAGGGTTCTGGCCAATCGTTTCGCTTCTATCTTCCTCGTCCCCCTGTCAGGCGATTCCTTAGGGCCACTATCTCTTTCACCCGGTCACAGAGTGCAACCATCTGTTGGCTTTCATTCTGGCCTGGATTTGTTACTTAGGCCGTGAGGCATTGACCTATATTACTATTTCTCTCCTCTCAGTGGGACCACGTGACAATATATATATATATATATACAAGGATATAGATAAGGCATATATATGTGTGTGTGTGTGTGTGTGTGTGTGTGTGTGTGTGCGTGCCCAATCTATACCTTTGTAGATATGTATTTACATATATAAATATACAAAGGGTGTATATATATATATATATATAGGTTCTTTTTCAGAATAATGATGTATGCTCTACTTGAAGTTATTCTAAAATTTTGTATGTACCATAGGATATATATATATATATATATATGTGTGTGTGTGTGTGTGTGTGTGCCCAATATATATTTATATTTATATATGTGTATATATATTTATCTATATGAATATACCAAAGGTAATATATATATATATATATATATATAGTTTTTTTTAGACTGATGATGTTTGGTCTATTTAAAGCTATTTTAAAATTTTGTATGTACCATAGAATATATATATATATATATATATATAATTGAGAGGCATCCCATAAATAAGGGAAACATTTTTAAAAAGCAAAATAATTTTTACTATGTAACAATTCCAAAGAATGCAGAGCTTACATTCATGGAAAAAATTCCCCCACACCAAATTATTTTGCTTTTTTGAAAAAGAAATTCGCCTTATTTGTTGAGTGATCATTGTATATGTGTGTATGTGGGTGTGTGTGTTTGTGTGTGCGTGTGTGTATACTAGGGATATAGATAGTAGGTGCTCGTAGTGTAATGGTTATCGCTGTAGAAAATGAATTGGACGAACCGTGTTCAAATCCTGGACGAAGTTGTTTGCATTACACAAAGCTCTAATACCTTAAGTAAAGTTATGAATCCATATGTTCCCCCTTGACCTTGTCTCGCATCCTACACGTGCGGAGGGATTGCGTAAGCACACACACACACACACACACACACATATATATATATATAAATGAATAAAGATTTTTTTCTTTTAGAGAAATGTTATTTTATTTATAAGGTTATAGGTTTGGTTTGGTTTGGCTTGTTGGATTTTATGGCATATCAACCTTTCTAGGTTATTTAACGTCAAATCCATTTTTATGTGAATAATCTGTTCTATTTAAAACAATTTAGTTTAACATAAGTACACAGTTTGTCAAAAACATTTCTATTTCAAACTATTCAAGCAGTTATATGTAACAATTCAGTTAAGTGTAAATACAGTTTTAATATCGAAAAATAGTTCTATTTCAAATAATTCACTTAAGCATAAGCACGTAGTTTAAATGTAAGTACGGTTTAATTGTCAAAAACCTTTCTATTTCAAGCTATTCAGTTTAATCTAA
The DNA here is from genome assembly GCA_963585895.1 of Sepioteuthis lessoniana. Classification (NCBI taxonomy): domain Eukaryota; kingdom Metazoa; phylum Mollusca; class Cephalopoda; order Myopsida; family Loliginidae; genus Sepioteuthis; species Sepioteuthis lessoniana. The sequence goes on from OY757926.1 coordinate 23,218,222, forward strand.
CAATTCAATTTAGCATAAGTATGCTGTTAGTTCTATTTAACCCATAGATAGGGCCCAATCAGGTGCTACCACGCCGGGCCAGAGTGGACCTGGGAGCAATGGCAATGAAGGGGTACTCCGCATTCCCCAAAGCTCCAGTATTGCTGGAACCTCACCATCAGACTGTTTAGTGTCATATCCAGGACACTCGTTAGGGGGGTCTTACCCCTCTGCAGAGGTGCAGTCAGTGTATTCTACAGCCGCAGCCGACTGGGCAATATAAGGTTATAGTGGTTGAGGGTTTTGGAGAATTTTGGATACATAAGGAAGGATACATGAGACCAGACAAAAATATACACCAGATTTTGACACAAACTTTTAGTACAAGTCTTCCAGCTTCCTTTTACGTTTCCTTTTTCTTTTTATCTGATGAAGCTGGTTTCATTTATAGAGGTGACAGCTGAAATAAATTTATAATTGCCAAAGGACGATTGCTTGAGTGTTTTTTTTTTTATTTATATGGATTTTTGCTCTGTATGAAATTCATAAATTATCATACATTGAGCACTCCTGGAGATTTATAAGAAATCTCTTATATATTTATAAGTGTGCATCCTGTGGATTACGGAGGTCTCAAATTGAATTAATCCCAACTCATTTTCCGCAGGATATTTCATTAAATTTTTTTTTCATCATACAACGTGTGAAAGCATGTGCGAAACCCTGTCCTCATCAGCCGCCAACCAAGGTGATAACACAGTTTCGGTAGCTCAAGGTGGTACTGCCACTCCTGGCGCTACCAAGCAGCTTTTGTCACCGGACAGGATATTTTATTATATATATATATATATATAAGTTGGCCGACCGTAGTCAATAAGGACCCGAAGACCCCCTTTTCAATAGTGTAATATACTACCGCTGGGTCTTGACAAACAACGAGGAATACGTATATATAAAAATATAATCTTATACTTTTATTTGTTGACGGTGACGCTTGTGTGGAGCAGGAGAGGAATCAGCGAGAGAGAGAGAGAGAGAGAGAGAGAGAGAGAGAGAGAGAGAGAGAGAGAGAGAGAGAGTTCGCACACACGGAGGAGCCACTGGGAGTCGGAACTGCCAGCGGGAACTGACTTCAGGCAAAATTCTGTACCTTATGTAGTTTTAAAACTCCCATGCGACCTACACGCAATACTTGTTTTTCTTTTGTCACCACTTACACCCACGTATAGGTTGTTTTTTTATTGGTCACGACTTACACCTACGCATTGCCTGCTTTTCATTGGCCACACCTTAGATTCATGCAATGCTTGTTTTTCATTGGTCACGGTCTACACCCACGCAATGTTTGTTTTCTATTGGTTATAGCTGTGTTTACGGTAATCATTTTGTTGATTTTATCGACGGCCGGATATATCTGTCAAGAACATCCACCGGGCTCATCGCAGGTTAAGGTGATATATTAAAATAGCTATTACACTGAGATGTAGCGGAGGGCGCTACTTCTTTCCCTGGACTTGATACGTACCTTATAATGCTGGGTGTTAAGTAAGGAGGCATCAGGTACCATTTCTGCGTCTTTGGTATGATTCGACCTGGGATTGAACCCCGGTATATATATATATATATGTAAGAATTATCACCATTTACAAGAGAAACAAGTTGATATTTATATTCATTATGAAATTATATTTCATGTCTGTGCATTTGTTAATAACATGTCTAGTAATAATCTTAATGTTGAGAGGCGTCTCTGTAGCGTTGTGGCTTAAGTGTTAGACTGCAACCTCTAAGTTTGCGATTTCGAAGTCCAGTCGTGCTATTACGTTCACGCGGAAGGCATGGAACCTCTTATCTTCCCAGCTATGGGTTATATAGTATCACTGTCGTTCTTCTATAAAAATGGCTTTGGCATTGAATAACCCAAGAAAGTTGATATGTCATTAAACAAAGAAACCGAAATCTAAATGCTGAACACATTCGCCATAATATAAACACACACACACACACACACACACATATATATATATATATATATATAAGGTCAGTTTTTTAAACGAAGTTTAACAGGTTTGAATTCAGAATTTTCCTTCTCCTAGACCGGTAGCCATACCAAGGTTAAAGAGCCAGATTACCCAGCTATGTACACAAAACTGATGGGAGAGAAGTTGGATTTATACCCTTTTCAAGCTGCTTCGTCCAGGGTTTAAACTCGAGGCGCCGTGTCCATTTCTTATGACAACTGCTATTATTCATCGCACTCCTTCGAAATAATATTTTTTGTATTTAATCTGTTTGTTATTAAAGATGAGTTAACGCGTATTGTTAAATCATCAGTTTAGTTCCACGAAGATAATTGAAGATAATTGAAGATAATTGAAAAAAAAAAACCTGTTTAAAATCTTTATAATTCTTTATTATGAAAAGTTTTAAATTATTCTGATATTATATATATATATATATGGATCAAATATAACTAGTGACTGGGGTATGACAAATTGCATCTGATAGTGAGACTCCAGTCCTGGAGCTTTGGGAAATGTGGAGTATCCGTTCATTTCCATTACTCCTAGCTCTACTCTAACCCGAAGTGGTAGAACCTTTTCGGGTCCCATCTATGGGTCAAATAAGTAAGTAAAGTTGGCGACTGTAGTCAAGGGCAACTCGAAGGCACCCTTTTTAATAGCTACTACACCAAGGTGTAGGGGAAGGCGCTACTCCTTTCCCTGGATTGCTCCTTATACGTACCTTATAATGCTGAGTATTAAGCAAGGAGGTATCAAGTACCATTTTAAAAAAGTTTTTAGTATGACTCGACCTGGGATTGATCCCCGGTCTCCCGGACCATTGGCGAACACTCTACCAACTAGACCAATGAGCCGGTAATGAGTCAAATAGAACTAATTCTTTACTATACTTGAAAGCATTTAACTGTAAGCAAACTAATGAGCTCCGTTTCGTTTAAAAATGTTCACCTGTTCACCTGTTTAAACAGGATTTGGCATTAAATTTCCCACAAGAGTTGATATGCGTATGTTTGAAAATAAAACTTTTAATATTCTTTTATATTCAGTCTGTTTGTTATAGTAAATGAGATAATGTGACTTGGCAAATCATCAGTTTAAATTCTTTATCAATTTTCATCAGGAGAAGTTTTTAATTAACTTTAATTTAAGGACTAGATCTGCTTCAGATAAACTTTAGTTGACATTATTTTTTTACTTGAAAACAATTATCAGACAATCAGTCGAGACATCATAAGTTTATTACATAGACTTCTTTTTTTTTATTAGTTACTCAATTACTTTGATACCAGCTCATTGGCCTAGTAGTTAGAATGCTCGCCAATGGGCCGGTAGACCTGGGTTCAATCCCAGGTCGAGTCTTGCCAAAGACTTTAAAAATTGTACTTGATCCCGCATTGGTTAACACAGCAATATAAGGTACGTACCGTATATTGCTGTAAAGTAAAGTATTAAATAGTTCTATTTAACGCATAGATGGGACCCTAACAGGTTCTTCCACTCCGGGTCAGAATGGACCTGGGAGTAATGGCAGTGAAGGGGTACTCCACATTTCCCAAAGCTCCAGGACTGGAGTCTCACCATCAGATGAAGTTTAGTGTTAGATTCAGGACACTCGTTAAGTGGGGGGGGGGGGTTAGCCCTCTGAGGAGATGCAAGGTACGTACCTTATATTGCTGTGTTAAGCAACGTACGTACCTTATATTGCTGTGTTAAGCAAGGCGGCATCAAGTACAATTTTTTGAGTCTTTGGCAAGACTCAACTTGGTATTGAGGTCTACCTTGTTTAACACTCAGCATTTTAACGTACAGATCAAGGGTAAAGTGGAGAAATCCGGGGGAAGGAGTAGCGCCCTCTTCTACACCTCGGTGTAGTAGCTATTGAAAAGGGAACCTTCGTGTTGCCCTCGACTATAGTCGCCAACTTTACTTAATTGCTTGTGTTTTATGGCACATGAGGGTTATTTAAAGCCAAATCCTGTTTATACTTATATACATATTAAATATATATGATTTGCAGACGAACAGTCTGTAGGTAACATTCGTTTGCTTTCAGTTAAATGGTTTCAAGTATAGTAAAGTATTAAATAGTTCTATTTGACGCATAGATGGGACCCTAACAGGTTCTTCCACTCCGGGTCAGAGTGGACCTGGGAGTAATGGCAGTGAAGGGGTACTCCACATTTTCCAAAGCTCCAGGACTGGAGTCTCACCATCAGATGAAGTTTAGTGTTAGACTCAGGACACTTGTTAAGTGGGGGAGTTAGCCCTCTGAGGAGATGCAATCGGCTGGGTTGTTTTTCATATTGTGAAGATACCCTACTTGAGGTCATAAGAATTATCTATATTTATATCTAATGTTATAGTAGTTTATAAATTTCAGCTGGGAGCAGTACTTTTTGTCGAATTTTTATCGAGTTGATTGATTTTAACGGCATGTCAACCAGTCTGAGGCTATTTTATGCCTAGAGGTTTAGGAATTGCTTGCATTGTACGTTATTATTTACATTTTTTGTGTAGTTGTTTCATAAGAGATTTTTTGGCTTGGTTTGGTTTCTTTCTTTAATGGCATATAAACCTTTGGGTGTTATTTAATGTCAAAGCCACCCTTGTAGAAGAACAGTATGGGTACTCTTTAACCCATAACTAGGAGAATAAAAGGAGTTCATACCTTTCCTGAGGGTATTTGTCCGAAAGTGAACGTAATAGAGAGACTGGAATTCGAACTCGCTTACGATGTCGCAGTCAAACAATTTAGCCACTCCCCCACCAGTCTAGGAGAAGGACAACTCTGAATTCTAAGCAGCTGAACTCCGCTTAAGAACTGACTTTGTGTCACATCCAGCTCGTAGCAGAGGGAGCAGGGCAAATACAGGGTGAAACGATAAAATTGTCATAAAAAAAACAACACTACAGCTTTATTTTAAAACTTTTATTGAAAAAATCAATTCAGGTAACTTGATTATGTGGTAGAGCTGACATCTATTCAATATAGCCGCCTTCTGCCTCAATCACCGCCTCGATACGGATCTGGAACTGGGAGCATGCCCTTTCCACAAGCGCCAGCGGGAGCTCGGCGAATACTCGGCGGATGGCGGCGATCAGGCTGGCTTTGGTGTTGTGGGAGGTCATGTTGGTGATGTTCTCGACGTATGACCAAACGAAGTAGTCCAGCTGGTTCAGGTCGGGGAGGAGGGGGCCAGTTAGAGAAGGGTACTAAGTCGTAGCACTCCTTCCGAAGCCAAGCCTGGGTCTCTTTGGACTTGTGGGCCGGCGCCGAGTCCTGCTGACACACCCAGGGTCTGCCACCGGCCACCTGATTGCACCTGGGGATCACCACTGTTCAGCACATTCACGTACACTTTGGTGTTGACTTTCAAGCTGACTTCGAAGATGTGAGGTGGCATGATGTGGTCCTCACTTGAAACCACACCAAAGACCATAACCGTAGCCGGAAACTTTGTTTTCATCACCTTGGGCACGTTGAACCGTCCGGATTTGCATTTTGAGGGTGCTGGCAATGGTCCTGTTGTCATAACTTGGTTCGGTAGTGAGCATGTGTTGTACCGCGGCTCATCTCCGATCTCGCTCGTTGAACATTGTGTCACTTTCAGACATAATAGAAGGCTCCTATCGCTCTTGGGATTTGTACACAACTGGCTAACTAGTGGATGGTCTGCAACAAAAAAAGAAAACCGGTTTTCATTAAACACAAACGGAATCATGTCTTTTCTAGGGCGACAATTTTATCGTTTCACCCTGTACATCCAATGTATTTTTTCTCATATTTTGGTTGATTTGGTTAGTCTGTTTTGAAATAATAAGTCTCTTAAATGGAATGCTACCCATCGTGACACTTTCTCGGGGTGGGGTAACTTAATTAATTCGATGACGGATCCAGTTATCATTGCCTGGCAAGCAGAAATTTCTAGGTACTACTCGCCTTCTTGTAGATTTCTTTTCGTACCTATTGTAGTAAAAACGTCCGATGGCCCAGGGAGCCTAGAATAGCCTCTCTACTCTGCAAGATTGGTTCAAAGAATTTTGGCTATAGGAATGAGCCCCTTGTGGTTTAATGGCTTTTTCCAAGAATTTCCCTTGTTATTCTTCGGGACAACGCATTTTCGGTTCTTTCGACCGGAATTATGGATCAAGAATAACTTTCTTAAAATATCTATCAATCTATCTATCTATCTATCTCTTGTTTGGTCATCTCTTTCTACCTCTCTATATTATCTTCTCTCCCTCTCATCTTCCTTCTCTCCCTCTCTCTCTGTATTATCTGGTCATCTCTCTTTCTCTATCTTGTCCGACTCTCTCTATTTCTCCTATCTATATATCTATCTATCTATCTTGTCTGGTCATCTCCCTTCTGTCTCTTTATCTTACATTGTCATCTTTGTTCTATCATGTCCGATCATTTCAATCTCTCTTATTTATGCCGTTAAATAAGCCAAACTAAAATAAAACCACACACACACACACACACACACACACACACATATATATATATATATATATACACACACTCACACCAGGGTCATTGAATAATTAAGGAAAATTTTTTGAAAAACGTAAAATACATTTTTTTTTCAAAATGTTTTAATCACACAAAATTATGTAAATCACAATGAAATATTCGTTTTGAAGCTATTCAAAATGACGGTAAATCAAACAACATGTTTCAGACTTTAACAGAGGTCTGTCATCAAATTTTTGCTGACTGCAAACCATGTGACATTTCCGGAAGGATGTATAATGTGTACGGAGAAGCATCTTTTATCCAAAACATGTCTACAAATGGGCTAAACATTGTCTTTATCACTGCGATCCTGAGAAGTAAAGACAGTCCGTGGAGTGGAACCACACCGATTCTCCGATAAAGAAAAAGTTCCAGGAGCAGCGGTCAGTAAAGAAGGTCATGCTGACAGTCTTCTGGGACATGAAAGGACTCATCACTATTGATTTACAACAAATAACAGTGCTTCCTATTGCCAACTCTTTATCCAAAATTCTTCGTATTTATTGAATGGCCCATCTATCTATCTATCTATCTCAGTTTGTTCATGATCTATCAATCCATGACAGTCTGTTAATTTCTCTATCTATCTATGACAGTTTATTCATATCTATCTATCTATCTATCTATCTATCTATCTATCTATCTATCTATCTATCTCGTTCTATTCAGATCTATCTATCTCATTCTATCTATCTATCTATCTATCTATCTATCTATCTATCTATCTATCTATCTATCTCACTCTGTTCATATCTATCTGTCTATCTATCTATCTATCTATCTCACTCTGTTCATATCTATCTATCTATCTATCTATCTATCTATCTATCTATCTATCTATCTATCTATCTATCTATCTCACTCTGTTCATATCTATCTATCTATCTATCTATCTATCTATCTATCTATCTATCTATCTATCTATCTATCTATCTCAGTTTGTTCATTATCTATCAATCCATGACAGTCTGTTAATTTCTCTATCTATCTATGACAGTTTATTCATATCTATCTATCTATCTATCTATCTATCTATCTATCTATCTATCTATCTATCTATCTATCTATCTATCTATCTCATTCTATCTATCTATCTATCTATCTATCTATCTATCTATCTATCTATCTATCTATCTATCTATCTATCTATCTATCTCACTCTGTTCATATCTATCTGTCTATCTATCTATCTATCTCACTCTGTTCATATCTATCTATCTATCTATCTATCTATCTATCTATCTATCTATCTATCTCACTCTGTTCATATCTATCTATCTATCTATCTATCTATCTATCTATCTATCTATCTATCTATCTCAGTTTGTTCATTATCTATCAATCCATGACAGTCTGTTAATTTCTCTATCTATCTATGACAGTTTATTCATATCTATCTATCTATCTATCTATCTATCTATCTATCTATCTATCTATCTATCTCTGCATAAATTTATTGATATATTTTTCCATGTCGAATGTATATACAAAATCCTAGGTTGAATGTAATTATCTTCTCTGTCTTGAATTAGAGTTTCTCACATTTATAATATTTTTGTGGCGATTGGTTGGAGATATATGTGTTATATGATATGTTCGTGTAATTAACAAATATTTTTAATGATATTTAGAAGAGAGTGGTGTAACGTTTTATCTTAATTGAAGTGAATTTTTATCCTCCTTTTGTCTGATAGGCGGCAATTTAATCCGCATGAAGATATCTTAGTTGCACTACACACACACACACACACACACACACACACACACACACACACACACACACACACACGTGGACTTGTCAAACTTTGTTATTGGAGATAAAGTCTCTTGCTGAGCAAGTGAATTTATAAATAATAATAGTCTTATTTAGTATAGATTTTTTCTGTTTCGATATTACTAGTAATTATCATATTTACCAACTTCTCCGCCCGGGCAGGATATGACACAAGGTCAATTCTTAAACGGAGTTTAACAGGTTTGAATTCATAGTTTTCTTTCTCCTAGACTAGTTGCCTCACCAAGGCTGAAAAACCTAGTCTGCCCTACTATTTACCCATAGCTGGAGGGAGAATAATTGGATTCATACCTTTCCCAAGGGTATTAGTGTTATGTGAAATGCAATCAGTCTCGTTCAGGATTTGAACTCGTGTCGCCGTGTCAATATCCTACGACGATATTACTAGTAATTATACAGCTTAAAGATTTTAGTTTGGTTTGGTTTTATGGCTTATCAACCATTATAAGTTATTCAATGCCAAATCCGGTTTACCCATATATATTATGTTGGTTTGGTTTCTTTGTTTAATGGCATATCAACCTTTATAGGTTATTTAATACCAAATCTATTCTCCTAGAAGAACAGTAGTGGTACTATTTAACCCATAGCTGGGAGGATAAGGGGGTTCATACCTTTCCTAAGGGTATTTGCCCGAAAGTGAACGTAATAGCGCGACTGGAGTTCGAACTCGCTTATTACGATTCCGCAGTCCATCGCTTTAACCATTACACCATGAGGACACCCCCATATATATTAGATATGTATGATTTGTTAACATAAGTCAACAAAGTTGATAGTTCCAAGTATTGCTATGTATCACTAATCATTCAGTTAAATATCAGTCATTTCTTTACACACAGTTAATTATCAAACAGTTCTATTTCTAACAATTCAATTTAGAATTAGTCATTTGTTTGCTATGCGTTAACAACAATTCAATTAAGCATCATTCATTTGTTTAAATATAGTTAAATGATCAAATAGTTCTATTTCATGCAATTCAATTTAGAACAAATCATTGTTTGCACACAGTTTAAATGTCAAACAATTTTATTTGACCCCTAGATAGGACCTCATCTGGTGCTACTCTTCCGGGCCAGAGTGGATCTTGGAGCGATGCCAGTGAAGGAGTACTCTGCACTCTCCAAAGCTTCAATATTACTGGAGCCTCCCCATCAGATTGTTTAGTATCATATCCAGGACACTTGTTGCAGGGGTCTTACCTCTCTGCAGAGAAGCAGTCTGTGTATTCTACAGCCCCAGCCGAGTGACCTGTAAAGATTTTGGATTTTATGAATCTTATGTTTGTTATGGCGCTGTTTAGATGGAAACTTAAAAAGAATGCTGCGTGCTGTTTCGAACCAATTCTGGAAACAGCACCTGACAAAACAGCAGGTGTACGGCCACTTACCTTCTATCTTGCAAGCCATCCAAGTTAGACGAGCTAGTCTGCCGGAGAAGCAATTCATAAGAGATGTTCTCCCGTGGGAATTCCAGGGTTGGCCGACCAGCAAAACTTATATTCATAAGTGCGGACACTGAATGCCGTTTAGAGGACTTGCCAAGAGTGATGATTGATAGGGATGGATGGCAAGAGAGAATCGAAGGAATCTGTGCTGCTGGCACGCCTTAATAATGATACTGATATTTGTTATTAGGTAATATGAACGAATGTACAATATAATTGATAAGCTGTTTCATCGTGTTCGTTGTTTGTATACATTTGATTTGCATAGATAAATCATATCATAATTATCGTAATTAATTTGGTATTCCTTAATGCTACATATTACGATCATCGTAGACAAAATTATCGTGGTTGTGGCATTTGTGAAACATGTAGAAACTGTTCAAGAAGAACCGTGTCAGGCACAAGAAATGTATTTTTTGAGTGTGAGTCAGAAGACGGCGTTATCGTTTGATATACAACGGCAAAGGATCGGTTTACTAAAAGATAATACGTGACGAGCTAAAAAAAATCAAGGAGGGGGGGGGCGGCATTACCAGGGTTGGCCAGGCTGGTATGTGTTCTGCCCTCAGATAATGTAAAAAAAGTAAAGTAAAGTTAGCGACCATAGTCGAGGGTGACCCGAAGGCTCCCTTTTCGATAGCTACTACACCAAGGTGTAGGGGAGGGCGCTACTCCATTCCCAGGATTGCTCCACTTTACCCTTGAACCGTACCTTATAATGCTGAGTGTTAAGCAAGGTGGTATCAAGTTCCATTGTTAAAGTCTTTGGTATGACTCGACCTGGGATTGAACCCAGGTCTCCCGGGCCATTGGCGAACACTCTAACCGCTGGGCCACATCAGATAATGTAAGCCAATGAAATTAATGGATAAGGTTTGTTGTTACTGTTTTGAACTCCTTTTAGCAACACAAATGAAAGTGTTCACCTCGACAGCCACCACTCATATAGAAAAGGAGGACTGAAATACAACCGGCTCCAGACACCCACTTTCGAGACAAACACGACAGAAAAATAAAGGATCAGAGAAAATATTTTTCGATCAATCAGAAACGCATATCTCAGCAAACCGATCTGAGCCTTCTGTTCACTAAATAAGAAAGCCTGACTTGACCGAGCGAGCAGAGAAGATCCACGTAAAAGACAAACGGAGAACACGTCCAGCAAGCAGTTCAATATATATATATATATATATATATATATATATATATATATATATATATATATATATATTGTCATCTACAGACAGACAATTTCATTGTATCACAGCTCATCATTCAAAGAGTCTGGGGATAAGTTCTTTCTCTACCCATATGACAGCTTGTGGTCAATTTTAGTATCAATCTCTCGGATGGGTCAATATGCGAATCTGTTTCACTCGTACTCTTCTCTACTTCTTCTCTCGTTATATATCTATCTATCTATCTATCTATCTATCTCAGTCTGCTACTCTCTATCTCAGTCAGCTAATCTTTCTCCCTCTCTCTCTCTCTCTCTCTCTTTCCCTCTCTCTCTATGTATATATATAGCGATTTATCTATGTGTATATCATTCTAATTCTCTTCATATCTATCTATCTATCTATCTATCTCAGTCAGCTAATCTTTCTCTCTCTCTTTCTCTCTCTCTTTCCCCCCTCTCTCTCTCTTTCTCTCTCTCTCTCTATGTATATATATAGCGATTTATCTATGTGTATATCATTCTAATTCTCTTCATATCTATCTATCTATCTATCTATCTATCTATCTCAGTCAGCTAATCTTTCTCTCTCTCTTTCTCTCTCTCTTTCCCCCCTCTCTCTCTCTTTCTCTCTCTCTCTCTATGTATATATATAGCGATTTATCTATGTGTATATCATTCTAATTCTCTTCATATCTATCTATCTATCTATCTATCTATCTATCTATCATTTCTTCTACAAAATCTTGAGGAAAATCCTTTCCCAATAAAAAAGGCAAACAAATAAATGTGAACAGAAAGAAATAGAAGGAAGAGGAAAGAAGAAAAATATATTTGCAGATAGATAAATACAAACATATCTATCTATCTATCTATCGATAGATAGATAGATAGATATGAACAGAATATTTGATTGATAGATGTAAAGAGAATAAGATGGTTGGTTGGCCTTTTGCTTGTAAAACTTTGTTGGTTATTTCAAGCTGAATTTCTTTTCAAGTAATTAATTGTTTGAATAATTTGTAAACAGCTCGCTCAAGTAATTCTTCATAAAACTAATAATTCATTCACAATTATACGGTTCGGTTTCTTTGTTTAATGGGATATCAACCTTCAGGGGTTATTTAATGACAAAGTCATCCTTGTAGAAAAACAGTTGTGGTACTATTTATCCCATAGCTAGGGCTTCATACCTTGTATTAGTCTGAAAGGGAACGTTATAGTGCGGGCGGAGTTCGAATTCGTTTTCGAGGCTACAGTTCATCACTTTACCTATTACGCCACGGGGACTCACCCACAATCATATAAGTAAAGTTGGCGACTTTAGTCGAGGGTGACCCGAAGGCTCCATTTTCAATAGCTAATACACAAGGTGTAGAGGAGAGTGCTACTCTTTTCCTGGGATTGCTCCACTTTACCCTTGATCTGTACCTTAAAATGCTGAGTGTTAAACAAGGTAGCATCAAGTACCATTTTTTGAGTCTTTGGTATGACTGACCTGGGATTGAACCCCGGTCTCCTGGACCATTGGCGAACACTCTTCTCATTAATTATTTATTGCTATTTGATAATAATCATTTGTTTACACTCAGTTATATGGTCTAAAGGAATCCTATTTGATACCAATAATTAAAAATATTGGACCCTAACGACTACGATCACTCCGAGTCAGAGCGAACCTAAAAGTAATGGTAGTAAAATGGTGACGTCACACTTCTCGTACTTCCAGAACTGGAGCCGCACTATTGGATGCTGTTTAGTATCATAACAAGGACACTAATTTTTCTTGAGTGGGCGTATTTCCTCTCTTAATAGAAAGCAATTAGAATATTCCAGGCATAGCCATAAAGAAAAATATACGCAGGAATAGAATAAAGTAGATAGATCAATAGATATATAATCAATGAGTAAACTCAGACAGACGGACAGATAGATAGATAGATTGATAGATAGATAGATAGCCAATGACTAAATTGAAATCGATGAATAGACAGGGAATGATAAAACTGAGATAGATAGATAGATAGATAGATAGATAACGTCTGACCAAACTGAGATAGATAGATAGATAGCCAATGATTAAATTGAAACAGGTAAATAGCCAATAACTAAACTGAGATAGATAGATAGATAGATAGATAGAGAGAGAGAGAGAGAGAGAGGGAGGGAGGGAGAGAGAGAGAGATAGCGTCTGATCAAACTGAGATAGATAGATAGATAGATAGATAGATAGCCAATGATTAAATTGAAACAGGTAAATAGCCAATAACTGAACTGAGATAGATAGATCGATAGATAGATAGATAGCGTCTGATCAAACTGAGATAGATAGATAGATAGATAAATAGACAGAGAGAGAGAGAGAGAGAGAGAGGGGGGGGATAGCGTCTGATCAAACTGAGATAGATAGATAGATAGCCAATGACTAAATTGAAACAGGTAAATAGCCAATAACTGAACTGAGATAGATAGATAGATAGATAGATAGATAGATAGATAGCGTCTGATCAAACTGAGATAGATATATAGATAGAGAGATAGATAAATAGATAGATATCTCTAAACACTTAATAAATAAACAGAAACTGATAAATAAATAAACTAAACAAAAGTTCTCTGTTCAAGAAAACGACCTGGCGTCATATTTCATATCACCCGGGGAAAGGACTGTAAGGTTAAAATAAATTATCTTATATCGCAGTTTGCTTGGGTTAGATTGCAAATAAAGATCTTATATTTTTGTAATTTCTATAACTTCTTTTAACATTGATCTTCGCATTATCTCAAATATGTATGCATCATTTACTTTTTGCCACAGTAAAAAAAAAAAAAAAAAAAAAAAAAAATTTCTAGTCAACGTGGCTTTGGAAAATGTTTTCGTACTGATAATAACGGAGTTCGTTTCAAATACCGATTAGATCTCGGCGCCCCGAGAATCTCGTATAGAGAAAGAAATAGAGATCGCCTGACGAAAAGTAAACGATTATTCGTGTTTGTAATTGGCTAAGTTTCACGGATTTACCTCAAGAGATTTTTGTCTTGATGTCGCACGTACAGATGATTATAATCACGTTGTCGCAGCAAATCTACCAACTTACTTTGTAAAAATACGTGTCAATTGACAACTTATATTTCGATCTAATTCTGTTCCTTATCTATCTATCTATCTATCTATTTGTAGGTGAAGGCGTGTTCATTTTAGTCCATTCGTATCTATCTATCTATCTATCTATCTATCTATCTATCAATCAATCTATCTATCTATCTATCTCAGTTTGGTCATTGGCTGTCTATTTATCTATTTAGAAAAGAGTGAACGATTCAGAGTGATTAAAAGGTGTTTACACTTCTATGGGAACACGCAGTTGGCGAGGGGCTTTTGGGTATGACTCTAAACTGCATCTGATGGTGAGGCTCCAGTTTTTGAGATTTGAAGAATGTAGAGTATCACTTCATTGTCATTACTTCCAGGTCCTCTTTGACCCGGTTTAGTGGTATCTGTAAAGAACCTCATCTATGTTTCAAATGTATTTTTTTTAGAGATTATTTGTATTTGAAAGGACTCAGCAAAGACACTTTTAAGAAACAACTCGAAGCAGCGATAATGATTCTCTACAGAAACACCAAAGTGAAAGTACGTTCACCAGATGGAGACACGGAATACTTCGACATTGTTGCAGGAGTACTACAAGGAGACACGCTAGCCCCGTACCTCTTTATTATCTGTCTAGACTACGTGCTTAGAACTTCGATCGACAAAATCAGAGAAAATGGCTCCGAGCTGACTAAGAGAAGAAGCAAAAGATACCCCGCAAAAACAATCACCGACGCCGACTACGCTGATGACTTGGCGTTACTGGCGAATACGCCTAATCAAGCAAAGACATTACTGCATAGTCTGGAACGAGCCGCAGCTGGCATTGGCCTCCATGTCAATGCACACAAAACTGAATATATGTGTTACAACCAAACGGGCAACATTGCCACACTAGACGGAGCCTCTCTGAAACTAGTAGACAAATTCACCTACCTAGGAAGTAGCGTCTCATCTACCGAAAAAGACATCGACACACGACTGATGAAAGCATGGACGGCTATCGATAGGCTCTCGATCATATGGAAATCAGACCTAACCGATAAAATGAAACGCAGCTTCTTCCAGGCAGCGGTTGTCTCGATACTGCTATATGGATGCACTACATGGACGCTAACTAAACGACTGGAGAAGAAACTAGACGGAAATTACACAAGAATGTTGAGAGCAGTTTTGAACAAGTCCTGGGGACAACACCCCACGAGACACCAACTATACGGACACTTGCCCCCCCCCCCATCACGAAAACTATACAAGTTAGACGAACCAGACACGCAGGACACTGCTGGAGAAGCAAGGACGAGCTCATAAGTGATGTACTCCTATGGACCCCCACAAATGGCCGTGCAAAAACAGGACGACCAGCTCGAACTTACATACAGCAACTATGTGAGGACACAGGATGTAACCCTGAAGACCTGCCGGAGGCGATGAATGATAGGGAGAAGTGGCGAGAGAGGGTCAGGGATATCCGTGCTGGCGGCACGACATGATGATGATGAATGAACAAAATTCCCTAACATCTCGAGACGGGTTCAGATGCAGTTAAAATCAATTAATCAATTAATTTATAAGAAAAGCTGGACTGATATTATTAACAGTCTTCACCTGTCTTCTATTCCTATCAAATGTGACCCTGTCAGCTGGGGCTGCAGAATACACCGACTGCTTTTCTGCCGAGGAGTAAGAGTCTCTAACGAGTGTCCTGTGACCCAGTCAGCTGGGGCTGCAGAATATGCCGACTGTTTCTCTGCAAAGGGGTAAGACACCCCCCTACTAGTGTCCTAGATATCCCATGGCGTGGCTCCTGTAATGTTGGAGCTTTGGGGAATGCAGAGTACACCTTTATCGCCATCGATAGACCGACAACATACCCCTTAGCCTTCGGCGACATTACGTTGAATCGTCAATTTAACGCGTATACGTGTCTACTCGAGTCCAGAGTGGAAATACCTGATAGGTTCCTATTTATGAGTTAAACAGAACTAAACACTGTATTTATGCTAAACTGAATTGTTTGAAATAGAACTGTTTATATGTATAAAATGGATTTGGCATTAAATAACCTACAATGGTTGATATATGCCATAAAACCAAACCAAACCTGCCAACACATTGTTAGAATCTTCTAATGGTAATTTAAAAATGTGTAATGGCTATCGTCGTAGGAAATGGATATGGTGACACGAGTTCAAATCCTGGACGAGACTGATTGCATTTCATATAGCAATAATACACTCGGGAAAGGTATGAATCCAATTATCCTCCCACCAGCTATGTAGGGCAGACTAGGTTCTTCAGCCTTGGTGAGGCAACTAGTCTAGGAGAAGGAAAACTCTGAATTCAAACCTCTGAATTTAAACTCCGCTTAAAAATTGACCTTGTGTCATATCCTGCCCGAGCGGTGGGGTTGGTAAATATAAAAAAATGTCAACACTAATTGTTAACTGGCATAGATTATGCTGACTGTATCACTTGCAGAAGGGCAAGATACCCAGTGTCTCGTATATGGCACTAAACTATCTGATGGTAATGTTCCAGTTCTGGGGAGTGTGAAGTACTCCTTCATTGCCCTTATTCCCAGGTTCTCACAGACCCAGAGTCGTTGTGTCTGTTAAGGTCGCATCTATAAGTTAAATAGATCTGTTTGTAAATCATTTCGATTGGAATACTCAGTATCATCTAAACACATTCAAAAAATTTTAGAAAATTTTCAGGTCATCTTATGCCGAATTAAGTCATTTTGATAAAAGTTTTAAACAATTCAGTTTAGCATTAGTACAATTTTGTTTACACACTCTTAAATAGCAAAAATAGTTCTATTTCTAGCAATTCAATATAGCATAATTTAGAACACATTATTTTGTTTACACACAAAAAAATAGTTAATTTCAAATAGTTCAGTTTAGCGTAATTACAGTTTAGTTCTATTTGACCCAAAGAGAGGACCCTGTCAGTTGCTACCACTTTGGGCTTGGGTGGACCTGGGAGCGATGGTTGTGAAGGAGTACTTTGCATTCCCCAAAGCCCAATCATTACTAGAGCTTCACCATAAGATTGTTTAGTGTCATATCCAGAATCCTCGTTGGGGGAGTTTTACTCCTCTGCAGAGATGCAGTCGGTGTATTCTACAGCCCCAGCCGACTGGGCAAGCTATTGGTGAGGATTTTTCGTAAAGAATTATTTGAAATTTAAACTGAGTGCAAACAAATGACTTATGCGAAATTGAATTGCTTGAAATAGAACTGTTTGATCATTTAACTGTGTGTAAAGAAATGACTGATGTTTAATTGAATTGCGAGTGATACATAGCAATACCCGAAACCATTTAACTTTGTTGACTTATGCTAAATTGAATTGTTAGAAGTAGAACTGTTTGATCATTTAACTATGTGTATGTACTAAATGTGTTTACAAATCATATATCTAATATATACGTATAAAGAGGATTTGGCATTAAATAACCTACAATGATTGATATGCCATAAAACCAAACCAAACCAAACAAAACCAAACCAAATCTGAATAACGAACTGAGTTAAGTGGAAACAGTTTAAATGAATTATATATATATATATATATATATATATATATATATATATATATATATATATATATATCCTTCTTTCTTTCTTTCTTTCTTTCTTTCTTTTTCATTTTGTGCATTGGCTATCTATCTAGCTATCTATCTCCGTTCGGTCATTGACTGTCAATTTATCCTTTCATTTCCCAGAAGTCTGTTACAAAGACTTTCTTTTCTGACCGCTGCACATAGAACCTTGTTTTTACCGGAGAGTCAGTGTGTTTCAACTCTATGGACTGTCTTTTCGACTCTATCTCGATTTTTTGACTAAAACATGCTACTTCGTACACATAAAACACTCTTCAATAAATTTCACATAGTTTGCACTTCTCAGCCTGCAAAGATTTAATAACAGAACACTGTTCAAACCTGGAGGATTCTGTTGAATTTGCCGCCCTTTTGAATAGCCCAAATACAAAACATGTTTTGCGAGAATAGATTGAATAATTTTTGTTAAAATCCAATTCCAAACAAAGCAAACTTTATATTTATATCAAAAAAATTATGAAAAAACTATTTTTCTGTAAAAAAAATCATCTTATCTATCGAATTATTCTTGTACATTTCTTATTTTAGATGTAACATTTATTATAGGACAAAAGTTGTATTATTCAAAGTGTAGCAAAAACGTATCGATACTGAAGCTGTATTTATTAAGACATAAATGAATAATGAATGAAACTAGTATTGTCCAATAATATTTGGTAAACACATTTCTTATATCTAATGTAACATTGATAATGGTACAAAGATATTATTATGTGAGGTGTGCTCGTGACTGAAGCTGTATTTACCAATATTACTGAACGAAATTAGTTTCATTCATTTTTCAAAAATGAAAAATGAATAAAACAAGTTTTGCTCTATAATATTAGGTACATTAGGAGGTGCCCATGGTGTAATGGTTATCGTCGTAGGAATTGGACACGGCGACACGAGTTCAAATCCTGGGCGAGACTGAATGCATTTCGCATAGCACTAATACCCTTGGGAAAGGTATGAATCCAATTATTCTCCCCCCAGCTATGGGTAAATACTAGGGCAGACTAGGTTCTGCAGCCTTGGTGAGGCAACTAGTCTAGGAGAAGGAAAACTCTGACTTCAAACCTGTTAAACTCCGCTTAAAAACTTGACCTTGTGTCACATCCTGCCTGAGCGGAGGGGTTGGGTAAATATGATAATATTAGGTACATTTCTCCATACATTTCTTATCTTTAAACAAAAACCTTTGCCAAACGTTGAATATTTTTGGTAGAATCTATCGTTAATCTGCTGACTGTAATTGATTTTCTTGTAGTATGTTTGTCTTCAGATGCTACAGCCATCTGGGATCAACCTTTCTGTTTGGTAATGAACACTATAATAGGGACTGACATTCAAGTCACGTTGAAATCACTGAATTTAAGTAACAATTGACCTGCTCAATAATTAGATGGGTGACTACTTAAGAACATCAGATTGTAAGGTTTGTGTGCCAGACTAAGCAAAGCTTGATAAATCATCATCTTTGTCATCAACAGCAAATCGTCCTGATTGCACGGATCTCTCTCTCTCTCACTGTCTCTCTCTCTCTTACAATCCGTCTCTATCTTCCATCGTACCTGGCAGATCCTCTAGATTGCATCCAGTGACCACACAGAGCCGATGTAAGTCCTTTCTGGACAGCTAACAAAACAATGTTTTCCTGGATAGTATGAATCCACTAAACTCCTTCGCCACGAGCAGGAAGTGACACAAAATGAATTTCTGTTTGCTGGGTTTTCTTCTCCTAGACAGGTTGCCTAACCAAGGCTAAAAAACCCAGGCTTTCTTATCATTTACCCAGAGCCGGATGGAGAACTGATGGATTTACGTTTTTCCCAAGAGCATAAGCATGAAGTAGAATGTCTCTTCCAGGATTTGAACACGGGTTACCGATTTCATTTCTTACCATGATTTCATTTTTACACCCACCTTGAATAGTATGTGTTATTTTTTGATTGCTTATGTAGTGAAAATGACCTTCAAACTTTTGTGCGACGGATAATGAACTAATTAACCTATTTTCTCTAGAAAAACGAATAATGTTGCATATTTTCATATACATAAAATCTAAATAAAAGATAAGAATAAAAATGTACACACACACACACACACACACACATATATATATATATATATATATATATATATATATATATATATATTCTGAAGTATCATAAAAATGAACTATAATGTTTTGTAAGTCCTTGAAAATTCTTTATTAGTTACTTAACACTGTATCTACTCGGAATGTTCCTGAAAATGGTTAAATTTGAAAATTTCATTACGCAGATCGCAATAGTAAAGTTTGAAGAGAGAATGTAATAATTTTTTTTTTTGCATAAGCAATTGGAAAATAACAATTTTAGCTCAGGTACAAATAAATAAATAAATATTTTGTTACATGGCGTAATAGAATGTTTTGGGTTGTGTTCATTTACTTCTGCGAGAGTAATTGATTTGCGAGACTAGCTCACTAGCTCATCAATCGTGATACTACGACGAGGTGCCATAAAAATGAAACAAAGCTTACATTTTAGCTGAAAATATGGGGCAATAGTGAGGCTCGATTTCGCCACTTTGTAACAAAAGATATTAGAGATTTAGCTTACTGTTCATTACACCACGGTATCCTTGTTGGGTTTGTTATTGCAGTCATTTACGAAGTTTAGCTTTGTTTAGTTAAGGACCGGAAATATAGAGGTATTTTGAGAGAATCGAACTCATTAATACTAGTCTTCAAGACTAAGTAAGTAAAAAAGTAAAGTTGGTGACCATAGTCGAGGGTGACCTCAAGGCTCCCTTTTCAATAGCTACTACATCGAGGTGTACGGGAAGGGCACTTCCTCTTTCCCTTGATTGCTCCACTTTACCCTTGACACGTACCTTATAATACCGAGTGTTAGGCAAGGAGGTATCAAGTACCATTTTTTGAGTCTTTGATATGACTCGACCTAGGATTGAACACCGGTCTCCCGGGCCATTGGCGAACACGCTAACCGCTAGGTCAATGGACCAGTAACTCTAAGATTAACTCACTGTTAAATTACTTGAAAAGCCCAGATTTGTTATTGTATTATGTGAGGAGAAATGCAGTAGATGGACTACACTTTCATCATCATCATCATCATCAAGTTGCGCTGGCAGCACGAATTTCCCTAACTCACTCTCTCTCTCTCTCTCTCTCTCTCTCCATTTGTCCCTAACATCTTGGAAGGTCCTCTGAACTGCATTCAGTGTCCATACAGAGCTGATGGAGGTAAATTCTTGCTATTCGACCAACATTGGCGTGATCATCGCTTATGAGGTCATCCTTGCTTCTCCAGCATTGTCTCGTATGTCTTGTTTGTCTTACATAGGGGGTTTTGTGATAGGAACTAAGTGGCCGTACAGCTGTTGTTTTGCCAAGTCGGCTGGGACAATAGAATACACTAACTGTATCTCTGTAGAAAAGTAAGACCCCCCCTAACGAGAGTCTTGGATATGACACTAAACAATTCAATGGTAAGGTTCCAGTAATGCTGAAGCTTCAGAGAATGCGGAGTACCTCTTCATTGCCATCGCTACCAGGTCCACTCTGGCCCAGATAGGGTCCTATCTATGGATCAGGATCAAATAGAACTTAACTGTGTACTTATGCTAAACTGAATTGTTTGAAATAGCACTGTTTTTGACATTGAAACTGCGTACTTCTACTAAACTGAATTGTTTGAAATTGAACTGTTTTTGACATTGAAACTGCGTACTGCTGCTAAACTGAATTGTTTGAAATAGAACTGTTTTTAACATTGAAACTGTATACTTATGCTACACCGAATTGTTTTAAAAAGTACTACTTTGACATTTAACTGAACCGTTTTAACACTTAACTGTTTGTAAATAAAAAATATACTTATATTCAACTGAATTATTTGAAATTTAATTCGACGTTAAATGACCTAAAAGGGTTGATACGCCGTAAAATTAACCAACCAACCAACCGCTGTTGTTTTGTGGGTTGTTGCTTCTAGGATTTATTAAAAATTCCTTTTATTTCCTATCTAGCTTTTTCTAGTTCATCTTGTTAATTTCTTGTGCATCTTGTTAGAGTCCAGGTCGTGCATCCATATTGCCACAGCAACAGTTTAGAAATTCCTATTCAATTTTATCGAATAGATCCGATTTCCATATGATCGATAACCTATTGATAACAGTTCACACTTTTGTTTGGCATTTGTTGACATCACTTTCAGTAGATGAGATATTACTGTCGAGGTAAGTGAACTTGTTAACTAATTTTAGAGGCCCGCCTTATAAAGAGGAGATGGCTTTTTCTCGTCTAAAACACATGGACTCTGTTTTATTTCTATTCTCGTCGATGCTAATGCTTCCTGCTGCTTGCTCCAGGCAGTTTAGTAGGGATTCGGCTTGGACTGATGTATTTCTGTAGTCTGCATCTATTATAGTTTTTCCGGGATATTTTCTATATCTTGTTTCTTTTAGAGTTAAGCCATTTTCTTTTATTAGATCTATTGACATTCAAAGCTCGTAATCTAAGAAGATTATAAACAAATATGTATTGAAATATAATTGCCGAGGGATTTCGTTTTACATGTCTTGCCTTTCGGTTTAGTTTGGCTGAGAACCTTTCGCTTAGCGCATGGGTTAGTTAGGTGCAACACTAACGCAGATGTTCACGCGCGCGCGGGGAGGATTTGTTATTCAGAGATGTCAAAATAAAAATCCCAGATAGGAATTGAGACCAGGGCATTTGGGTGAAGTCACGCACCGGAAGCATGGGCTGAGATTTGAGAAAAAGCAGTTAGTTGAGTTCCTGCCTCGGAAGAAGAAGGTTGAGCTAGGCGAGGCCAGACGACTTTGTGCGCTACCGGCGCCGCGCGTTGGTTGGGTTGAGAGTTGAAGATGTAAAAAAAGTCAGCATAGAAAGATTATGTCTTTCTCTCCTCATGTTGAAAAACCTTTTAACTCAAACGTAATAAAAAGTTTCGTACCTAAATCAATTTCGTAAAGTTTCGTGTTTTTAGATTCCCTCTGTCTATTTCACATATCCGTATCATAGGTATGTAACAGTATCTCCTTACAAAATTCTAGTGATAGTATCGAAGAAGTTTGTGTCACCAGCAGGTGAGTGATCTATTGCTTTCGTAATTTTGTAAAGTATCATTATAACTGTAATCGTTTCTATGGGAAAACCATTCTGATTTTTCCTAAGAATTTTCTCGATTTCATGTTTGATACGGTTGGGAAGCAGAGCATTATAAACCTTAGCAGCTATTGCAGTAAGAATTATGCCTCTGTATTCCTAAGTGATTCCGAGGTCACATCTATCTGTTTTTTTATTGGTAGACTGTGTATCTTAATCGAAGGAGTATGTCATCAAATTTCCTTGTCTTCCATACTTCAGGAGATATTTTGTCGAGACCTGCAGGTTTTCTGCTTTTAGTTTTTTTTAGTATTACATCAAGTTCACTCTCGGTAAGATGTTCTAACTTGACGTTTACTTGGCTATTAATAATTTTTTGATGTAATGGTTACCGTCGTAGGAAATGGACACGGCGACACGAGTTCAAATCCTGGACGAGACTAATTGCATTTCGCATAGCACTAATACCCTTGGGAAAGGTATGAGTCCAATTATTCTCCGTCCAGCTATGGGTAAATAGTAGGGCAGACTAGGTTCTTCAGCTTTGGTGAGGCAATTAGTCTAGGAGAAGGAAAACTCTGACTTCAAACCTGTTAAACTCCGCTTAAAAATTGACCTTGTGTCATATCCTGCCCGAGCGGAGGGGCTGGTAAATATGATTAATAATTTTTCAATAGGGTTATTACTGACTATAGAGGGGTTTCCAAGCAGATTCCTGAAATGTTCTTTCTACTTCTGTGGTCTTTCTTCTTGGCTGGCAGCTCTTAGTTTTGCTCTTGAGGTGCTCTTGTTTTCGCTCACTTTATTTATTGTCTGCCATGTGATTGTCTATTATCTACCGAGCTCTTGATTTTGTTGATTCGGCCTTAAAAATTAGTTGTTCTTTTTGGTATGTGTTAGTTCTCTCAGAGCTTTCTTAAGTTTCTGGGCATTGGTATTGTGTTTCTTTTATTAAAGTAAGGATGTTATTTCCATGTTATCTCGTTTTTCTCTAATTGCTATTGCTTCCTATGGAACTCTACATTTGGCTCTTGGCTTGGTTGGAATGCATTCGCCTGCTATTTCTATATGGGTGGTAACAAAGTTTTCATTTTCATCAATCGGAGTCTTTCAGATGTCTCCTGAATATTAAAACCTCCTCACTCTGCACCCGTTGCCTCGGCCCAAGGTTGATGCAATGGGGGGGGGGTTACAATGCAAAACTGCCGGGGCTAGTGTTGAAACCTAACGAAAGGTTACTGTATGAGAAATAACCAAAACGGAGGCTGGAAATGAAACTGAAATCTTTATAATATTCACAAAATACAATACTCGTTAGCGGCGTGAAGAAGGTAAACCACCGCTTGTAGGGAACTACCTAGCATATTACCCCCCTCTTACAATAGTGTCCAACGTATTTATGAGAATTGGGACATACGCATTTATGTTCAAAGGTACGGTATGTAACAGCGTGATACCAGTTTCAGTCGTTGATTGTTTAGACAAGTTCTTCAAAAGTCTCATTCTTATCAACGAAGAAAGATGCCTTTCCTCCTGAGCCAATAAGCCGTGGTATGTTTTCTTGTGATAACTTCATTAAATAGAATGATCTAAACATTGCTGATGAAGTAAGAATACTAGTCTTGATTATGTTACATGGTCGACCACTGAGGGGAGAGAGATAAAGAATGTCCCCTACCCCTCTGTGTTTGAGTTAGCAGGCCACCCAAAGAATGACCGTTAAGACAGAATAGTAATATAGGTCAATTCCTCACGGCCTGTCGGAGAAAGTAAAAAATGTGGGTCAGAGTGAAAGCTAACAGATGTTTGCACTCAGTAACCAGGGAAAGGAAGAAATAGAAGCGAAATGATTGGCCAGAAGCCTAAAACGGAAGTGGCACCGTCTTCCCGTCAGCGGAAATAGGGTAGACGAAAATTAGTTTTGAAGATGAGGCCGTCGTGAGAGGATGCGAGTCCCATGCCAAGACTCCGGGTAAAGAAAGCGGAAAGGATCTTGGACAAGTAGAAGAAGCCATACCTTCAAGCCAGAACTAAAAATAACATAAATTCCGTCAACCCGTAAAAAAGGAAAATATTCTCCAAAGGAAAGTCGTCGTAAAGATAAGTAAACTTTAAGACTGTTTCTCCCATTACCCAATTATATACTCTCTCTCTCTCAATTTAAAGAAAGACTAAAGAAAAGAAGAAAAAGAAGAAAGACATTTATCGTCATATATTATCCGCTGATAATATAGCCGACACGTTGAATATGTGTATCCGCGTGTGTAGTAAAAAGATTGTTATATTCTAATGTTCCCACGTGTTGAAGTTTGTTCATTTGTGTCGTCTACTATCAAAAGTTGCTATTTCGAGTTTCTTTTTCAGCTTCTATTCGCCTTATGTTATTCTCGCTTAAATTGTCCTAAATGAATTCCTTTAAAAATATTATACGGGAAACTGGAGTTGTCGACTACTATAATTAATATTATTACATCTAAACCTAGTGGTCCATATCTTCCATTGTTCTAGGGGAGGAAGAGCTAGTGGCCTTGGTGGGTGTGTGTGTAGTGTGAAATTTTGAAACCCTTTGCCAACGGCGGTCAGTCTAGCCATAAATTAACCTCCTCATAATATGCCAGTTCCTATATGCCCGAGAAAGGACTCTGAACAAGGACTTATTCTACGAGGGATCAAGTGCCAGATCGCCCTGTCTTCACACGAGCGAAAAATAAACTCCTCGTTTAGTGATAACTATATTTAAAGGCACCAGTTCCCATACGCTTTTAAATGGTTGATCATCCGGGGATCTTTTTATTTTATTTTGCCGTCACAATTATATATCGACGATTTGATAAAAGTGAATTAAGAATATACAATCGAATATATGTTGGCAAATCTATGACACAAAAGAATACAAGATAGTGATCTAGAATCTGATCTAATGTGTCAGCAAAGTTCATTCAGAAGATCAGCGAATGCCACACTCTTCTGCGAGTGTGCACCCTCTGTGTGTGCGTGTGCTGGTCTGCCTTCCTTCGCTTACAAAAACCCGTCACGTGCCTGCCTTCTTTTTGGCTCCCCCTCTGCCTTCTCTCTGGGCCGACAAAAATGGTTGCTTATTTGCATAATACTCCGCCCATATATCAAACTGACTCACACGCCAAAACAATTCAATTTTTCATTGTTTTAAATCTGAGTCAAGATATCATTTCCTATGTTTTGAATTTTTCTTCTTTTTTTTCGCTAACGAACCCCAAAATATTTGACTAATTTCCTCGCCAGAACCGAAATCAAACAAAATCCCAATATATTTGCTCTAACCTGTCCGATACGAGGTCACACCTGGCGTAGACAAAAGTATTCCCCACCTAGGGAAATTGATAATATCTAATCCCACATTATCTCATCCGAATCGCCGCCTTGTAAAAATTATAATACTCTCTAATAATATTGCAAACTACGATATTCTTTAAAAAACCAGTTACCTTGGTACACTGACGAACATCAAACTTCTTTCTTGGGATTACCGTATAATGATTTCTTATATCATAGATGATAAGTTAAGACCTGTCGTATTGTAAAGTTTTAACTGCTTATGTCTTATTTCTGTATACTGTCAAACGAATCTTTGTCGAGATGATTCTGCGATTGGAAGATACTCCTTCCAAGGGAAGTTTGCCTCACTGTTCACAATGCTTATTATCCTTTGTAGGTCCATAGTTTTCCCTCCCCTTTTGAAATTTAGTATTTATGCATGCTAGCCAGTTATCGAGGGAAAAATCTCCTCCATATTCTCCATTTCTATTTGACAAGTTGTGTAAGCTGAATTTTCTATTTTTGTGTTTGTCTATTTGAGCATGTCTCCCCTGATGATTAAAACGTTGTGTTTGGTTATGTATCGGACAAGGGACGATAGCTCGTCGTAGAAGGTGATGTAGATGTCCATTTCACCACTTGCATTGGTGGAACTGCAGCAAGAGATGATTATTGTGCAGGAGTTTCAATTAAATGAAGCACACATCATTCTCAGTTGGATTCTCTTAATGCTATTTAGGGATTTTAAGGTACGAGATCTGAGAAGCATTCTAACATCTCCTATGACGGCTTTGAGATATTTTCCATGCAGATGCCGAGATAAATGTCCATTCCTTACTAGTATTGGGGTATTACATTTGAAGTTCGCTTTGGTAGTGTTTGTATTCTTGTATGCATAGAATGTCTGTATTATGCTTGGCTCCAAACACTGCCAGTTCAGATAACTAGTTTATTGTGCTTAAAGTCCTAACGTAAAATGTCGCTATGTTAACACTGCTTTTGTATTTAAGTAATTTTAGTTTTAGCTATGTAGCCAGATCGAACCCCTTGTTTACGTGTGGGGAGGGTGATGCGTTTTGGATAACTGGTAATCTTTATAACAATCTATGTGTTATATACCCTAACTTTGAACATTAATGGCTATGCCCAATTCCTCATAAAAACATTGGACACTATTGTGAGGGGCTGAAAATATATTAAGTAGTCACCACTAGCAGAGGTTACCTTCTTCACGCCGCTGGCAATGTTATAAAGATTTCCCTTTCATTTCCAACCTCTGTTTTGGTTATTTCTCATTCAGTAACCTTTTGTTAGGTTACAACAATATCGGAAAAAGGAAGTAAAACCGGAGGTATGAAAATGTTGAAATATGAAACAACACGAGTTCTTTGGAGGACGATTTTATTTTATATGGATTAATCATTTGCCAGCATTATATGTGTTGTATAGTGGCTCGTACCACGTGACTTCCGGTATCGTGGAGGTTTGAAAGACGTCGTGTTTCTTTAGTACGTTGGTACTGAAAGATCTCGGTTATTAGTAAGACCAACTTCGGACGTAACACCCACAGTGCGAGATTTAAAATATTTGTCGGAGGGTACCACTTCAGTTAATAAATAATTAATTCTATTTCACTGTATATCTCTTCCTTACCACGATACAACAATTTGTTTCGTTTTGTTTAGCACTAAACCTTCATCAGGGTGTTTGACTATAAGATGTATTTTCTGAATATATATATATATATATATATATATTGTTTTCCACTGACATAGTTTCGCTGTATCCCAACTCTTCAGTGGGGATAGACACGCGAGATGCTCAAGGCTGGAATCGAAACCCAGCTGACTTTTATGCCAGCCGGAAATTCTAACGCACAGCCACGAGGGAACTCAGCGCATACGTATCACTTTTGTAATACACCGTAAATTGAGGAATACAAGTCCACCTTTTAAAAAAATCTCTTGGGGTTGACTGATACGGCAGGGCTAAAATCCAAACTACAGAGTGGTCAACCAGTTGAATAGTACTCCTAACAATCGATATACTCTTACCGTAACTCAAGCTGACTGCCACGAACATTTCCAACTTTAAGTCGTGTTTGGTGAACATTTCAAACAAGCTAACACAGAGATTAACAGAGATTAATATAAAATAATAAAACTGTAATACAAATTAAGTATTATATTAAATCTATATCACACGGCATTTCCAAGAGCTGACACATTGATTGTAAACACTAACCGGAATGTTTTAACACCATAGTGACCAGTCAGACAATTACGGTATGTTGTTTATCTGCTCAATTTCAAATTAGGGCAAAAGGTCGTGAATTCATATCCTCACTTAGGTCTATACAGCAGGTATAGGTCTAACCCAGGATCTTAAGCTAAAAATTTTGCGGTCGACTTATATAAGAGATCGAGTTGTAAGTCAAAATTTACGGTATATAAACCAATTAGCTTTTTAGGAGGTGCCCGTGGTGTAATGGTTATCGTCGTAGGAAATGGACACGGCGACACGAGTTCAAATCCTGGACGAGACTGACTGCATTTCACATAGCACTAATACCCTTGGGAAAGGTATGAATCCAATTATTCTCCCTCCAGCTATTGGTAAATAGTAGGGCAGACTTGGTTCTTCAGCTTTGGTGAGGCAATTAGTCCAGGAGAAGGAAAACTCTACTTCAAACCTGTTAAACTCCGCTTTAAAAAATTGACCTTGTGTCATATCCTGCCCGAGTGGAGGGGTTGGTAAATATGATTAGCTTTTGGTCGCATTTTGGACCCTGGACAAATAGCTGTCTCTCCTCTCAACTAAGGAGACCATGAATTTAAACTGCTAAATTTACTATGATAGAGAAGATAGAAAAAAATCACTTCTATAATTTTATGAAGGTTGATGGATATCAATTCTCGAAATCCTCACCCCAAACGGACTCAGTAACAAACTAAATCACCACAAGACATTACATTTTAACACTTAGATACTTATTTAAACGTTAGAAAATTCCTTTCAATAAATAAACACAATGATGGAAACTTTGGAAACTATTTACAAAACTTTCGAAACTATTCTTAAAACTTTGGAAATTATTTATAAAACTTTGTAAATTCTGTAAAATCTTTAAAAACTCCCTTATTAAACCCTGGAAATTATAAAACTTTGGAAACTATCTGAAAACTTTGAAAACTATTTATAAAACTTTGGAAACAATTTATAATCACGCCCAAAGTCAAATATTCAAAGGTTTAAATTTCATTCAAATGTAAAGGATTCAATGCTGAGATATTCATCCACTCTTCAATCTTTAGATGTTCGTGGTGTAATGGTTAAAATTGGAGGAAATGGACATGGCTTCTCAAGTTCGAATCCTGGATGAGGTTGATTGCATTTCACATAGCACTAATACCCTTGCTATGAGTAAATAGTTGGGCAGACTGAGCTCTTTAGCCTTGAAATGGCAACCGGTTTGGGCAAAAAACCCTCTGAATTCCAACCTATTGAACTGTGCTTAAAAAAAAACTGACCTTGTGTAACATCTTGCCCGTATGGAGGGGTTGGGTGAATACATTTTCAATTCTTATAATGTATAGTCAGGAAATAAACATCTTCTAATTTTACCCATATTCATGTGCCTATTCTTTCGTTCATTATATATATATATATATATATATATATATATATATATATATATATTGTGACGAGGAAATATGACACCCTAATACTTTCGCCGGGTTATGGAGAAAGGAGGTGCGACTCGCTGGCCCAGCTGACTATAGTAGTAAGCAAGAATTAGCAGAATAGTGGAAGTGGAAGGACCATCTCTCTTCAACCCTGTCTATTTAGTACAAGGTGACATGGGCATGGGAGAGTCTCTACAGTTCCAGGTGGGCATTGTCAGAAGATAGCGGTTTCAAATCCTACCCAAGCCGGCCAGAGGTTTACTTGGTCAAAAATGTGGTGCGATAGACAACAACTATGGAAGGCAGTAATTACTGGGGATACGGTTACAAGACTCAGCATTCCTATCCGAGGTCATGGTAAAATCACCTGAAGAAGGCCAGAGGTGAAATTTAGCCGAAACGTAGTGAAAGAAGAAACAACACAAAAACTGAGGAAAAAGTCCGCAATAAATAAAAATTAATTCTGGATTATTTGTGTATAGAATACATGGAAAACTTCATATAGAACTATGAGAGTACTCGATGTATGGCTATTGTTATATAATCCTTTTCAGGTTCATAAATAAAAATTAATTCTCAGATTAAGAAGCCTCATCTCAAAATGATTCCAATTAAAGACAAGTACAAAAATTCGGTACGGACCCGACTCTAGAAGACCAGATAAGGATTTATAAGATAGAAACACCGCAAAAATTAGTTAATCTTGTACAAACAATATGCATAGTATCTTGAATAACCACAATAAGAGGTTGTAAGACGAATTAAATAGGAATAGTGAGGGACCGGGTAAATTGTCCTGTAACTGTAGAAGAAAAGAGGGATGCCATTTAGGCGGACGATGTAACTCGGAGAACGTCGTATACCAAGCGTGCATTTCTCCCATGGAACATAATAATGATGGGGAGAGAGTTTATATTGGTATCTCTGCAGGGAATTGGAAACAAGGACTATATAACCACAGACATTCTTTCTCCAATCCGCGACTTAAAAACTAAACCACTCAATGTAAATATTTTTGGAACCTTATGGATCAGGGGCTACTCCCTCAAATGAAGTGGAAAATAGTCAGGCAGTCTTCAACTGCAAATACCTTCAATAGCAAATGTAACTTTTTTATCGAATAAAAAAAAAAGTATAATAAGTTTAATTGTGTTTAATAATTGTGATTAAATAATTTAATTTAATAATTGTGTTTAAATATAGACATCATCTTGGTTGAGGGCCACCGAGAGTCCCACTCAAGGCAAAAACTGGGATATTGATTTTTGATAAATTTCATTGGAAAAATAACGTTTATTTCAGTAATTAATTGTATAATATGACGGTGAGGGGTTATGTAGGGAACGAAAATTTTGTAATTAATTCGCCATAAGGATTTTTGAATTTTTGAGGGGGTTAGTCTCTTTTTACCATTTTTGGGTTAATGCTAACATAGATATGTATAACCATTACCACGTAAGCAAAAGAGATGCAGGCAGTACATAAAATTAAAGGTACCTGATGCCGAAATGTTTGAAAAAAAAATTTTTTTAGGAAGAGGATGATAGCTCAATTAACTGAGGGATTTCACACATGTAAAAGGAATAAACAGAAAAATATAAAAAAGTTAATAATTTAGTTTACAAGCTTACATTATTTAAAAAATTCCACCTGCAACAAAAATCTAGTATATGTTCCTATTAGAATGGGTCAATTTACAGGAGCAACCTTTTTCTGGTTTCTTAATTTTTCTAATACATGATGTATTTAACCCCTTTCTTTTTCGCCAGAAATTTAAATTTACATAGTTTTTTTTGTTTTGCTTTTTTCACACACACACACACACACACACACACACACACACACACACACACACACACACACACACACACACACACACATATATATATATATATATATGTATATATATATACACTGTAGTCCATATTTGTAGTTATTCACCTTCAAATTAAACATGTAAGTCATCTAAAGAGACAAAGAGTATAAAAATATTCTTCGCCAAAATCAATTTATAATGAC
Source organism: Sepioteuthis lessoniana (assembly GCA_963585895.1). NCBI lineage: Eukaryota > Metazoa > Mollusca > Cephalopoda > Myopsida > Loliginidae > Sepioteuthis > Sepioteuthis lessoniana. The sequence goes on from OY757926.1 coordinate 23,250,009, forward strand.
AATTTAACCAGGTTTGAGTCTTCTTCCAGTTACATTATATATATATATATATATATATATATATAGGTTGTACAAAAAACTCTCTCTTTCTCTCCTTCTCTCACTCTCTCTCTCTCTCTATATATATATATATATATATATTGGGTGTTTCACATTTGATGAAATAAAGTAGTGGTTACTCAGATCTTTCCTGTTGATTTTACTCTTTGTATCTTTTCGGTTTATTACTGAGAAATACTTAACATTTTGATGTATTTAACCAAATATAGCAAAATCATTCTTTAGATGATGGAGCAGAAGATCTTTAGTGTGAAGTCATATAACGAAACGAAATCTTTCAAGATTGTTCAAGCAAGATGCAGAAGGAAATTCAATGTCAGCACATTTTCAGAAGTCAGATTTTCAAGCTGGCTAAGAACTTCGAAGCTCATAGAACTTGTGAAGATCGTAGGGCGACGGGTTCCTCGTCATCTGGACCTCTGACCACCTCGGAGGAATGTAACGCGTTATCTACAACTTTGAGTGCCGCATTCAGCAGTGCCTTTGACTGATCAGTGGACATCTGGAGCATGAATTCAAGGGCTCCTCTTAACATCTGGAGCATGAATTCAAGGGCTCCTCTTAACATCTGGAGCATGAATTCAAGGGCTTCTTTTAACATCTGGAGCATGAATTCAAGGGCTCCTTTTAAGATCTGGAGCATGAATTCAAGGGCTCCTCTTGACATTTGTGATCATGTTTGAGACTGGGTGGTCACAGATCCTGAAATGGTGTCTTTGGTGAAGGTAAATTCAATTACTCTATCATTTGTAAGTCATTGATTTATGCCCAATCATTTGTCTCAGAAATTGTTACCACGTTATATATATATATATATATATATATATATATATATATATATATATATATATACCCAGATCTCTTTTGTCAGGCCGATTAATATCCGGGCATTCCCAAGCAATGGATTCGGCAATTGGTGAGCATCTGTTCACTATAAATAATTGCAGAACTCGTTATGAAGATGATTGTTTTTCTGTCCTGACATAGCATATATGTCGCTAGAGGCGATTTATATCTCTATGAATCATCCCTCTCTGTGCAGGCAGTTAAACAATCACACTCTTAATATATTTGGGGAACTTCTGGATACAGGGGTAACTTAATTTTTTTTCTCTCCCCCCTCTATCTGGCCATTCTACTTATATATATATATATATATATATATATATATATATATATATATATATATATATATATATATACCCCGTTTTTATTTAAATTTTCCGGTGTCCTCATCTTGAAAAGTACCGAACGAAAAGGGTCCTTCGTTGTTTTACAGTTTTACTTAGTTCCCCGACTATAATCACCAATGGTGTCTCTACTTATATATATATATATATATATATATAAACGAAAGAATATTTTTTTACAAACACATCAAACTTACAGATGAATATTGGTATTTATTAGTCCTTCGGCCATTCTACTCACGTGTTTAATTTGAACATTATTTGATAAATACGTGAAACTTTTAGTTATAAAAATGACATGAGAAGGTGAGAAAACATTTATTCTCGTTTTACTCTCCTGGTATATCCTAGTCGACTGAGGCTGTGGAACACACCGACTGCATCTCTGCATGGAAGGGGCGGGTAAGACACCAATCAACGAGTGCCCTAGGTATAACACTAAATAATTTGATCCACCCTGAAGCTTTGGGGAATGCGGAGTACCTCTTCATTGCTATCGCTCCCAGTTACACAATGGCTCAAAGTGGTGTCACTTGATAGGGCCCTATCTCTGGGTCAAATAGAACTATTTGACATTTGAACTGAGTGCAAACAAATGACAAGCTAAAATGAATTGTTTGAAATAGAACTGTTTGATCATTTATTTGTGTTTAAATAAATGACTGATGTTTCATTGAGTTGTTAGTAATACATAGCAATACTTGAAACAAATTAACTTTGCTGACTTATGATAAATTGAATTGTTAGAAATAGAACAGTTTGATCACTAAACTGTGTGTATCTGCAAAATGTGTTTACAAATCATATATCGAAAATATATGTAAACACAGGATTTGGCATTAAATAACCAACAAAGGGTTATATAAAACCAAACCAAACCAGTCCTTTAGGTAACATATAAGCACTTTTCTAATTTTTACAGAAAAGGTTTTTTATAGAGCTCTGTTCATATCTATCTATCTATCTATCTATCTATCTATCTATCAAGAGAAAAAATGATAACAAGGTAATCCAAGTGGAAGGAGAGATTTATTGAGAAGTCGACACTATAGCGTTTCGGTTCTACTGAACCATCATCAGGACCATGACGGGTGATATTAGCGATGTTAAGTCAACGATGGATGTTTAAAAATGTAAAATACAAAAACCTTAGGGAAAATTTTTATAACAAGAAAAATTTGGCTGTTTAATTAGTGAATCAGCGTTTGCTGTTTTAAATTACATCATTTGACTTATTAGGAATATTGTATAGAATTTATGTTACGTTTGTTTATCGAGAAAGATTTCGAGTCAAAAGGAAGAAAAAGAAGGAAAAGCAAGAAAAAAAATAGAAAGCATAAAAATTTTAATATATGTGGAAAATATTAACTAAAGGTGGAATATATTGTGACTATTTAAAATGGATTTGCTCAAGTAAGGAGAAATATTATAAAAGCCAGGACGTGTATTTAGGGAATTAAAGAATGAGATAGCAGCGGCTTCGAAAATTTGTCTCAGACTTTTATTATGGATGTAAATGAGCATCTTAGCAGAATTAAATTTTAAGTTGTGATTAGATTGTGAAATGTGTTGGAAAAATGCATTGTTTGAGTTACCAATTCTTATGTCTCTTTTGTGTTCTATCTATCTATCTATCTATCTATCTATCTATCAATTAGCTTTTTGTCATTCTTTATTAGGACTCAGAAAAACGTTGACAAATAAACTCCTCTTTCCTCAGCAACACCTCTGTGTATCAGACTAAATTAACTCCTAAATATTGACAAACAATCCGAACAGAAAACACCCATTCCTATTTGGCGTATAGTCATAATTTAGCAAACATTGAAATAATTCAAGTAGACTGCGATACTAAATAAACGTCGATTGTCGAACTTCAAAGCATCTCAGCTTTTTAATTACTATTCTTTTTGAGATATTAAAAAATCCTCAATAATATCTATCCAAATTCCAGAGGAGGTGAAATTTATTTCTGTCGGCTTTTTGACACACGAAACCATATCAACTTGATATATTTAAGTCATTAATCCTAAGTCGATTTCCTCCCTTTCTCACGAACTCTTCTTTCAGAGAAGTAAAAAAAAAAAAAAAGAAAAAAAAAAGGAAGAAAGCCATGAGATATGAGCCAAACGATGGGTTACTTCTCAGACGATTGATTTCGTTGGTGTTTTTGGTTTATTATTTTTGCCTGGAACGTAACAAAGGCTAAACATGGCGGTAATTAAGTACTTTCTCTCCTCAGAAGGAAAATATTATCATTAACTTTTTGGGGATCATTTTTCAGCTTCTGTCAACTACAAACCCAAACAGTTACCGACGTCCTTCCAACTGTTTTCATAACGTTTCAATATACGGCCAGGTAAATATTGTCAAATGATAATAGTTGATTTTAATTAAAAATCCTTCATAGATCTAATTCTTTAGTCTTCTGGTTCCGAGAGAGTAACAAAGGGTCAGAGATTTTATTTGATGATGATGTTATGTTTGGGGTAATTATGTACATAGTTATGTCTTTTTCTGGAAAAAAGGGTTAGGAGGGGACGTTGGTTTGTCTCGGATGTGCCTGAATTTAGATACCTATCTCATTTCGTTTAATTAAGATCTAGCAATAATTTCCCTCGCATTTTTGGACGGGTATCTCCTTAATTGCTGTTTTTATCCCAACATTTTAGCCAGTATGTTCTTTGATCTTCAGCGAGTACACATTGCGTTTGGTGGTACTTAGGACGTTTTTTCTTTATCTTTTTAATTAACTATTACAATTTAGGGAATGTGGCATAGTATAATGGTTAAGAAATTCATGTCGCAGACCAATCACAATTTTATATTGACTTAGAGTTTCACCACGTGCTTCATACTTGCAGCATGGTGCCAGGTCTAAGCTAGGATACCTTGCGTGGTGCAATGGTTAGCGAGGTAGCCTTGCAGATAAATTACTACGGAATAGTGAGTTTGGTTTTTACTAGGTGCCTTAAACTTGAGGCTTTGTGCCAAACCTAAGATAAGCTTCGTAAATGATGTAGACTTATGTTCACGTTACGCTGAAAGTACCAGTTATCTCAAGATCACTGGTTTTGCTATGGACCTCACGTTGAGCCTCAATATTACTATTCTATAAAAGGTTAAGTAGGAGATAAGTATAGCTTAACATTTAAGAGCACGGAAAATGAAATTGACGTATCTAGTTCAAACTCCGCCTGAGACAGTCTACGTTCACCTCACACAAATAACAAGGTAATTGGAACCCTCTATCCTTATAAAGACAAGTCTTCTTGAATTACTATAAAAGGTTGGGTAAGATTTAGGACGTTCGTTGCTTCAGATACAATGTAACCCAGTACAACCAGTCATTTAGTTATCCCATTTCGCTCTGAGATGTCTTGAAAAACTGCTTGGCATGGTATCCCGACGAACTAATTGGTTAAAGAGAAGAAATGGGTACCACCAAGTAATCTTTATTGTTCTTAAAGATGCCATAAAGGAGAATTACTCGGTGGTTCACTCTAACCAGGTAAAAAGTAAAGTTAGCGACCATAGTCGAGGGTGACCCGAAGGCTCCCTTTTCGATAGCTACTACACCAAGGTGTAGGGGAGGGCGCTACTCCATTCCCAGGATTGCTCCACTTTACCCTTGAACCGTACCTTATAATGCTGAGTGTTAAGCAAGGTGGTATCAAGTACCATTTTTAAAGTCTTTGGTATGATTCGACCTGGGATTGAACCCAGGTCTCCCGGGCCATTGGCGAACACTCTAACCGCTGGGCCAATGTCGGAGATGGGCGCCGCCGATTAATTTTTATCACTCTAAGATATGTCATAAAGGAGAATTACTCGTTTTGGTACTCCAAAGACCGAACAGATCAGAAGCAAGAAAATAGGCGCCGTCAAGTAACCTTTTTTTACCCGGAGATTCGTCATGAAAGGCAATTACTGGAAATTTTACATCAAACATCTTAAAGGTTATGAGTAAGGAGATGGACGCTTCCATGCAATCTTTATTACTCTGAGATATATCACGAAGAGTAAGTACTCGGTATAGGTTTTGAGTAAGGACATAGGCACTGCTCAGTAGCTTCTATTGTCATGAGAGATATCGTAAGCAATTATTACTTGACATGGTAGCCCAACTACCAAATAGGTCATGAGTAAGGAGATGGGTGCTACCAAGTAACTTGTATCACCTTTAGTTATATCAGGAAGGGAAATTATTTGGCATGGCACTCACGAAAGTAAAATATTTGAGTGCGCTTGCCTAAGAGGGATAGCATATGAGGTAGTCTTGTTGACCAAGATATGACTAGAGAGTTCGATCCTTGCTTTGGGTCCACTATAGCAGAAATATATATATATATATATATATATATATATATATATATATATATATATATAATAAAATAAAGACAAAATATTCATATAATGTACATGGAACCTTCAATAAATAAGGGAATCTTTTTGAAAAAAGCAAAATACATTGTTTTTCAGAATGTTTTCCAATAAATATAGATTCAGCATTGTTTGGAATTGGTTTATAGCAAAATTTATTCTAATCGTGCAAAGATGTTTATTTTGAGGCTATTCAAATTGGTGGCAATTTAAATAGAGTGCTTCAGGCTTGAACAGAGATCTGTCACAAAGTTTTTGCTGGTTTAGAAAAGCAAACGATGTGAAACTTACAGAAGAATGTACGATAAGCATATCTTAGTAAAAAAATGCTTACAAATGTGTTTGCGACAACAAACCTAAGTCAAAAAGACAGTTCATGGAGTGGAAATACACTGACTTGCCGGTAAAGGAAAAATTTAGGTCGCAGCGATGAGTAAAGAGGTTCCCTGTCTTATGAAATGACCCATCACCATTGATTTTCTCAGAATAGGTACAACTGTAAACTACTTCTTAGAGTGCCAACTTTTTAGATAAAATTCACCTTATTTATTGAATGACCATCGTGTTTTATATATGCCGCCGTTTGGTCTCATAGACCATAATCCGCTCTGTATTTTATCAATTACTATTTTATTTGAGTAAATATTTTCCAGCAGAAAATGAAAATGAAAATGAAAATGAAAAAAAAAAAAAAATGTAATTTCGCTCTTCAACGTTATTGCATTTTCATTTTGTTCAAAACTGATGTCATTTTTTGTGTTCGATAATTTTAAAAATAACATATTGATTCGCAGACAATTCTATAAGTAAAATAATAAAAAGAAAAACACAGCAAAATTAGTGAATCTTAAGTATGATTAAATTATATATAATGAATAAAACTGATGTGTATAAGGGATATTGTATCTATTAAGAACTAATTTAACCCCAGAAGGAGATAGATTAAAAAGAACTTGATCTTTGTTTAATTATATTATCATTAGAAATTATGCTCGATTCTGCAATATTTCTGTAATGATTTTTATGTATATTAATTCTCATTTGGGAATCTTTAAGATTAAAACTACGATTCTTTTCTAAATTATGTTAAACATCTAATCTGAAATCTCTTTTTCCGTTCATAGATACGTTTATTAATCGTTCTCAGCGTTTCACCTCCGCAGATTTTCTTACAATTATTACAAGTTGTAGTATATATGATTGTAACGGAATTTACTTTCTGTATATATTGTAAAATTGACCGTAGACATCATATTTATTATAATGATTTTATATAAGGACGAGCGACAAATAGCAACTTCTTGACAAAACTAATTTCCACCTGTTAAAATATAAATTCGATTGGTTGAAATATTATTTTACTTACCTGAAGAGATAACATTTATATAACTTATAAGATAGTCTCGAGCGCGCGCGCACGCACACATACATATATATATATATAGAGAGAGAGAAGGGGACACACACACACATAGAGAGAGGCGCGCACACACACGTAGAGAAAGAGAGACACGCACATACATAGACACACACCCAGAGAGAGACACACGCACACAGACACAAACATAGAGAGAGACACACAATGAGAGACAGACACACACACAGAGATACAAATAGAGAGACACGCACACATAGAGAGAGGGATACACACACAAACATAGTGACACACATAGAAAGAGACACGCACACACATAGACACAAGCATAGAGAGAGAGAGACACACACACACATGGTGAGAGGCACACACATACACAGATACACAAAGAGAGAGAGAGAGAGAGAGAGAGAGAGAGAGGCACATACACAGAGTTACAAACATGGAGACACACACACAGAGACTCACACATACATACATACATAGAGAGAGAGAGAGAAAGAGAGAGAGAGAGAGAGAGACATATACACACATAGAGAGAGGTACACACACACACACACACACACATAAAGACACACACATAGAGAGAGACACACATACACACAGACACAAACATAGACACACATACACACACTCATATATATATATATATAGAGAGAGAGAAAGAGACATGCACACACATATACACACATATATATATGACCAAAAAAATTTACGGCTACTTTAAAACACATCTCGCCCTTGCTTAACATACATCTTCAAAATAGAGAGTTCAGTACTGGATGTCTACGGTACCATATATATATATATATATATATATACGTTCAAAATGTTTCTCGCTTCACCCAGAAAGAAAAGCTATTGCTGAACATTTATATTGTGGCAACACACTTCCACTTCTTATAAAACTAGAAAAAAAATTGATTCATAATTCTGTCTTAATTTCCGTGCTGTTGAGGTCCGGATGAAAATGAGAGGTTTGCGATAAATCTAAAAATGGACAAAACGGCAGTCATGAACTATCTGCAAAAAAGAAAGGTATGACACCCAAGGACTTCCATGAGAACATAATACAGATACTTGCTGAAGGCTTCTATAACTGTGAGGAAGTAGGTTGGGGAATTTAAACGAGGCAGGGACAGCGCAGACGGTGACTTTCAGTCGGGTCTTCTGAAAACCCCAACCACTGATAAACAATTTGATGATATTCATTGTATGGTTTTGGATGGCAGACATCTCACTGTCAAGTAGATTGCTAAGTCCATCAGTATTTGTTCTGATTCGGTACACACTATTTTAACGGAAATCTTCAGGATGAGCGAGCTGTCTGCAAGGTGGGTCTTAAGAATACTGATTCCACAGCACAAGCTTGAAAGGGTTGACATTTCCAGAACAATTCTGATTCGATTCCAGGCTAACCCAAAGAATTTTCACCGCAGATTAGTAATTCAAGATGAAACCTGGGTTCACCATTTCGAACCTGAATCAAAGATTCAAAGTAAACAGTGGAAACACTTTAGTTCTCCATCCCCGAAGAAGTTCAAGCTAGCAGCATCCGTTAGCAAAGTTATAGCTTCTGTTTTTTTTCGATAAACTACAGCAAAAAGGGGTGGGGAACTAGTAATGGGCAGTACTGTACATCAGAATTAAAACAAAGGAAGAAAGCAAGTTAAAACGCAGGGTGAAATTGAGGGTATGCGTGCTCTTACTCCAGGATAACACGTCCATTCACGCAGTCCAGTAGTTTAAGCAGCCAGCTGTTACTTTGAATTTCTAACCTAAGCCTCCATAGTCAACAGACTTACCTACATCTGACTGTTTCCAAACTCAAATCCAACCTATGTAGTCACAGGGAACATTTTGGAAACATTGATGAGGTCATATGTACTGTGGAGGAACTTTTAGAGGAGGCGGATGCCACCTTCTTCTGGTCGGATTGCGGTGCTTGTGCATCATTGGACCAAGCAGATTGATATCATAGGAGACTATATTGAAAAATAGTGAAAATCCGTCTTGTTTTAGTCATTCTTTATTGCTGAGGCCTTAGAGGTTTTTGAATGCCCAATGCTCAGTTGAAGACACTTCGATACTACAAAATAATTTCCATTCAACCAATAGATATGTTTCGTTATCAGTTCATTTTACGTCGTTTATTTAAAAGCATAACAACTTTTTAAAAACTTTTCAAAAACACTTTTCTTTGAAAAACATTTCTTCAGACAATAACCAAAGGTCAAAACTAGTTGTGAACAAAGAAAAATGAATAGCATAAAAGCAATATTCCTATTTGCCTTATCACTTTATATATATATATATATATATATATATATATATATATATATGTGTGTGTGTGTGTGTGTGTGTGTCATCATCATCATCATATCGTGCCACAGGCACGGATATCCCTGACCCTCCCTAGCCACTTCTCCCTATCGTTCATCGCCTCTGGCAGGTCCTTAGGGCTACATCCCGTACCCTCACATAGCTGCTGGATGTATGTTCGAGCTGGTCGTCCTGCTTTTGCCCGGCCATATGTGGGGGTCCATAGGAGTACATCACTTATGAGCTCGTCCCTGCTTCTCCAGCAGTGATGTATATATATATTCAGGGTGCAGAAGCAAAATATGGGATAATCTTTAAAACGTTTTTTTGTTTGATTTGTCTAATTTTTGGAAAAAATTCGATGAATGTAAATTTTCATCATTAGCATTATTATCCAAGAATTTTTAAAAAATTCAAATTCAGCCCCTTACGAATGAACAAGAAAAGAAATGACAAAGAATCTACGATTTGATTTACGCTGAAACCAAACCAGTTTCTTTGTCTACCGAATACAGAGCAAAGAAAAAAAATTACAGAAACAGAGCTTTTTTAGGAAAAAGGGGAGTGGAGGATTGAACAAAAAACAAAAGGAAGGCTTTTTAACTGCTCTACCGACAGTGATTAAGAATGACCCCACAACGTCAATAAGAAAGCACACTAATGTATTGAAAGTCCACGTGAAAACTGAAGATAGCAATTAAACAAGATTCAAGTCCAGACCTTAACCCCCTTGATTACTCTATACGGAGCCTTTTTAGAAAACAAAACAAATGCAACTTCTCAACCAAATATTGGTTCAATTAAAACTGCAATTGAGGAGGAATGGAATAAAATATCAAGAAAATGCAAAATCGTTTCGAAGGCGTTTTTATATCATAATTGAAAAAAAAATGGTGGTCATATTGAGTAAATTTACTCTTCTGTGTCTATCTTCTTATTTTGTTGTTAATTTTTTGAAAATAAAGATCAATCTTGTTTTATAGAGTTTGTTTATTATTATTATTATTATTATTATTATTATTATTATTATTATTATTATTATTATACTAGAATATTCCTAATTTTGCTAATGCATCCTATATATATATATATATATATATATATATATATATATATATATGCGTGTGTGTGTGTGTGTGTATATATATATATATTTTAAAATGGGAAAGTCCAGGAAGAGATTTATATCTTTTGAATTTATTTATTTTGTTTACATACGTGTTGTATATATATATATGTTTCCAGCTTGTTGCTTTCGTCAGAGGACATATGGGACACAAGGCCTTTTTAATGGGGTACTCAATGAGACTTAAACTCACTCTTGTTTCCAGTATAAATGACACTTGGTTGGTCAAACTGGTTTATATTGGGGTCGTTGTTCCTCTTTCCTGGAGTATGTTTACTTTAGTCTGTTTTATCCGTCTTTGGTATTTGATATGTCTGTAGTTATGTGTGTGTGTGTGTGTGTGTGTGTGTGTGTTTTGGCGTTGGAGTGGTTTTAGGTTTAACTAACAGCTTTTTTTTGTGTGTGTAAGTTGGTATTCCGGGGAGTTTTGTGGTTTTGGATTTACTGGTAATTCTTTCTCCTTTTTTTTGTATATGTATACATATGTCTGTGTATGTGTGTGTGTATGTTTTCAGTTTTTTTCTTTCGTCTGAGGACATGTTTGGCATAAGGTCTAGTTGATGGGTATTAAATGAGATTTTAATTTACTAGTATTTGTAGTTTGAATGGTTTTTAATTACTTATGTTTTTGTATATATATATATATATATATATATATGTGTGTGTGTGTGTGTGTATGTGTGTGTGTGTGTGTGTGTGTGTGTTTATTTCCGTTTGTGTGTGTGTACGGTTCATGTTTTATTTAACTTAGGTTTGAATTTATCTATAAAGTTTCTTTCCTTTATTTGAAGAGGCGTGTAGTCGTTGTTTTGATAAATTGGCATAATATATGTATATATATTTGTTGTTGGTACAACGAGAGAAAAGTAAATGTTTTAAAATGAATAGGTCCGCAAATGAATTTGAATGTCGTGCTTTAAGTTTTTATTGCATATAATAATGCTCAACACGTATTTAAGACTTTACGGTCTTCTTCACCCACACACTCACAAACACTAACATATACAGACACAGACTATCTTACATTCATCTCAGGGAATAAGAGAGAAGAAAGAAAAAAAACAACCCTGAAAATATATAAGTGTGTACGGGGGATGTAAATTGATATATTTTCATGCATAATATGTAAGTAAAGTTGGCGACCGTAGTTGAGGGCGATCAGAAGGCTCCCTTTTCAATAACTACTACACCGAGGTGTAGGGGAGGGCACTATTCCTTTCCCTGGATTGCTCCACTTTACTCTTGATACGTACCTTATACTGAACCCAGGTCTCCTGGTCCATTGGTGAACACTACCCACTAGGCCAATGAGCCGGTACAATGATAATATGCACACACACACACACACATATACACACACACACAGATCATACATTCTTGTAAATATATATAGAAATAAACATCTGAGAGGCCAAAGGTTTTCACGGACAAGTTACTCTTACATGAGATTCACAGACAGAAATTCTGGAATTAAAGAGAATCACAATCCAATCAAAATAGTTTTCACTATAAAAGCCAGAAAAAAACTGACCTAATCATTATTAGTCTCCTGACGAAGGCCATAAAGTCAGAAACACGTGTAAAGTATAATTGTATGAAATAAACATCTCCAATTTCATTTGCAGACCTATTCATTTTAATATATATATATATATATATATATAGTAATAGTGCGCTCACTCGACGGTGACACGAATTTCTATGACATTGTCGCCTGAATATTGGAGGGAAATATATTAGCGCCATTTCTTTAATACCATACCAAGATTTCCTACTACGTACGTCAATTGATGAAATAAAAGAGAATTATCTCACTCTAAAAAGAGAGAGAAAAAAAAAAGGAAAGAAGCAGACGATATCTCGCAAAAACTATCACTGACGTAAACTATACAAATGGTCAAGTGCTTTTCACAAATACACCAGCCCAAGCCGAACCCTTACTGCATAGCCAGGAGCAGGTAGTATGAGGCATTGGCTTTAAAGTGAACTAAGATAAAACAGTGTTCGTGGGTTTTAAACAAAATGGTGCCACCTCCAAATTAAATGGCACGCCTCAGAAATTCGTAGACCAATTTTCATATATCAGTAGCAGTATCTCATCTATAGAAAGTGATGTCATAGTAAAGACATGGACTGCCATTAACAGGCAATCAATGAAATAGAAATCTGATGTCTCTGAGGAAATAAAACGAAAATTTTCCAAGCTGTGGCTGAGTTAGTACTACTGTACGGTTGTAGCACAGGGACTTGGAGTAAAAGCTAAATGGAAACAACGCAAGAATGCTGTGGGTTGTTCTGAAAAAATCCTGGAAGCAGCACCCAACAAGACAACAACACTACACAAATAGCGGCTTTACGGACACTTACCTCATATCAAAAACCATCAAAATAAGATTAACCAGACATGCTCAGAACAAATGGAGAAGTAAGGACGGAATCATAATCAATTTTTTCTTATGGACTCCTACATATGGGCACACCAGTATTAGCTGACTAGGGAAAAACTTATATTAGGTCGCCACGAAGAGGATCAACCTCGAGCGATGGCTGATTGAGATGTATGGTGATTGAAAGTCATGGGAATTCGTACAATCAGCACGACTTAATGATAATAATAATAATAATGATAATAATCATCAATATATATATATATATATATATATATATATATATGCGAATACCTACAGAGCCAGAAGTAATCTACCTAGGTTTCACCTAACCAGATCATGAGAATAATTTTGACTAAAGAAGGGTTGAACCAAACTACATTTTACAGATTAAAAGGTCGACAGAAAGAATTAAAAATTAGCATTTGTTGGAGGATCTAAGTAACTAGTTAAAAATCTAAAAGCAATTCTTGCTACTTTAGTAAGTGGTACATAATTTCTTGATACTAATGCCATAAGTTTTACCTCGAAAAGAATCCCTTCGCTTCAGAAAATGGTTTTGCGGTTATTCTTCCTCGCAGCCTTTTAATCAATAAAATGTAGTTTGGTTCAACCCTTCTATAGTCAGAATTATCCAGATGATCTGGTTAGGTGAAACCTAGGTAGATTACTTCTGGCTCTGTAGGAATTTGCATTTCGCTCTACTTAGTATATTGAGCACTCTAACGTTTTAGCTGAAGGTATAATGTCGGTATTTTTTAAATTTAAATTTATTCTAATTGTTTTTATGTTTTTAAGAAGTATGAATGTTCTTAGTCTTTTCTTTTTTTATGGAATTTTTCCCAGGAATCAGTTTGTGTAATATTTTTTATTTACAAATTGTATCATCTGGGTTTTTTCACACCGTCAGAATTATAGAAGAGGTATAAAAATAAAATAATATATATATATATATATATATATATAGAGAGAGAGAGAGAGAGACAGTGAGAAAATGAACGAATAAATAGGCGCATAAGCATTGGCAATTTATACAAATTTGTTAATCTGGACTGGTTTCGGCTTAAAACCATCGTAGAGGTGGGGTATTTATTCCCATACTGTATACATTTCGAGACTGATAAACTTAAAAACGCCAAAGAATAGGCATTCGCGTGTGTATGAAAATCGAATATTTTTCTAATGGCACCTCAGTCAAAGTAATTTTAACTGTTTTTTTAAGGGGTCAATTTTGTTGCGTTGAATGCTAAGGGGACTGTTTTGAAGGAAATTAAAGTTTCAGTTTTTGTTCATTTCTGTCTTGGTAAATACAACTTCAGTCTCGATACGTTTTGGTTTGTTTGTTTTGTTGTTAAATGGCATATCAACCTTCTTGGTTTATTTAATGCCAAACCCACCCTTCTCGAAGAACAATAGTGGTACTATTTAACCCATAGCTGGAAGGATAAAGGGGTTTATACCTTTCCCGAGGGTATTTGTCAGAAAGTGAACATAATAGCGCGACTTGAGTTCGAACTCGCTTACTACGATTCCTCAGTTCAGCGCTTTAACCATTACACCAGGAGGACACCGCCGATACGTTCTGAACACACCTTGTTTAGTACAACCTATGTTCCATAATGGATGGTGCATTTAGCATAAGAAATGTAAATTATTATAGGACAGAATAATTTTATTCATTGTCTATTTCTATTTTGGCAAGTACTGCTTTCATATCGTTACGTTCTGAACTCACTGCATATTTTCATAAAAATGAAGGTTTTTATTCATTGTTCATTTCTTTTTCGGTAAATACAGCTTTAGTCTCGAAACGTTTTAAATACACCACCCATAATAAAGCAATTGTGTGGGAGAATCTAAGTAATCAGTTAAAAATCTAAAAACAATTCCTTCCACTATGGGAACTGGTACATAATTTCTTAATACCAACGCCATAAATCTTACCTCGCAGAAAATCCCCTCCCGTCAGAAAATGGTGCAGCGGTGATAATTCTTCGTGCAGACGCATGTTACCTTCTGACTTAAGTTGTAATCTCCTACTAAGTATTTTCGGCATCTTTGCGAATCTAGAACCCTTCCACTCTCACCATTCTATTCTGCCATTATATCGTTGTCTTTTCATTAATATTCTTCTTTCAAACAGAGAAAAAGCCGGCCGTTAATACAATTATTATCGAATGTTGTAAATCAGTATTTCCACTGATCACCTTCAAATGTGTATGGAATTGTAAGCAATTATAGTTTGTTTTTTTTTTTTGCTTTTGTTTTTGTTTTTGTTTTTGAGGTCATTTTATTTCAGCGAGGAATTCTTCGTTTTATACGTTGATATAATGTGTCTGTTCTCTCAGAAGGAAAGGAAAAAAATTCCTTGCGCTGAACTGGTTCAAATAAATAACAGTTTTCATGCAAATTGACACTATTTAAATGCACAAGGGAAAAAAACAGAAAAACAATTCGGAATATTTGATATAAAGCATTTCTGTTGAATACAAAACCATTTTCGACGTCTAAGGCCCAAGACAGGTCCAAGATACCTGCAAAATTTGCTTAGCACGCCAAGTACTTGGGGGCGCCTGTTATATATCAGCGGCAGAATGATTGATTGAGGGATTGGTCTTAAAGGAATGTTAATCCGTTCAGGGTTATTTTATACCGAGACGCCAGGGAATCGCGTTGATTGTACTCTTACATTTTTTCTGTTATTTCTTAAGAGTTATTTTACATATAGTTATATGATATCAAGTATTTATATCTAACACAGAGAATTTACACACAGTTGTATGGTATAAAGTATTCCTATCGATAGGAATACTGTGGATTCTACGAGTCACCGTAGATCGTGGGTTCCTGATGTTTAGTATATTTACCCAACCCCTCCGCTCGGGCAGGATATGACACAAGGTCAATTTTTTAAGCGGAGTTTAACAGGTTTGAATTCAGAGTTTTCCTTCTCCTAGACTAGTTGCCTCACCAAGGCTGAAGAACCCAGTCTGTCCTACTATTTACCCATAGCTGGAGGGAGAATAATTAGATTCATACCTTTCCCAAGGGTATTAGTGCTATGTGAAATATCGAATAATTATAATTTATACTCGTCGCAGGAATTGGACACGGTGACACGAGTTCAAACCCTGGACTGATTGCGTTTCATATAGCACTAATACCTTTGGGAAAGGTATCAATCCAATTATTCTCCCTCCAGCTATGAGTAAATAGTAGGGCAGACTAGGTTCTTCAGCCTTGGCGAGGCAACTAGTCTAGGAGAAGGAAAAACTCTGAATTCAAACATGTTAAACTCTGCTTAAAAATTGACCTTGTGTCATATCCTGCCCGAGCGGAGGGGTTGAGTAAATATGATAATTTATACTCGATGATATGGTTTCTAGAAATTATCTATATTTACTAATAACACTGGCCAGCGTTAAATCTTTTTCCAAAAGTCAAAGGTTTATCAAGTGATATATGATCATCGTTTTATGCTAAATTCAAAAATACCATTGTTTTTGGTCAGGTCTGGTTTTTAAAATGTGCTTGAATATTTCATAATAAGTTGTACGCAGCAATAACACTCGTTCCAAAGCCTGTGGATTCTACTAGTCACCGTAGATCGTGGGTGCCTGATGTTTAGTATAACATAAAATCTTATACGTGTACCAAACAACAGTGTACCACCCTACTCGCTAACACTTACATACCTACAGGAAGGCGGGGCTTATTCCTCTGCTTAATATGCCAACGAGTACTGATTTATTTTTTCTCTTTTCAGATTGACATTTGTATTCTTCTCAAAATGAGTTGCAAGAATAAGAATAATCCTGACAGGTTCTGTTATATCTGCGGTTATGTGGTTCTTCCTGACCGTCAAGCAAAAATCACGGATTGTGTGAAGAAGGCAAATCGCGATTACTTTGGAGTAAGAGATCAAAATAAGCCATTCGCTCCCCACAGTTGATGTAAAACATGTATGGAGAATTTGAGGGATTAGAGAAATGGTAAAAGGAAGAGTATGCCATTTGCCATTACAACAGTCTGGAGGGAAGGAAAAGATCACATTAGAGACTACTATGTCAGCTGGATGAACCTAAAAGGAATGAAACAAACACCATGTCAAATACCCGGATCTTCCTTCTGCCATAAGACCAATCCTTCTTGGCCCAGACCTTCCTGTTCTTGAACCAGATGGTAACATGGAATATAGCTCTGATTTCGAACATAATGGCATGACTGTTATAGCTAGAAGTGACGCATACAAGCCAGAAGACGACGACCAGCTAGTACTCTTGACACAAGCAAAACTCAACAACCTGATACGAGACCTAAACCTTTCAAAGTAGTCTGTTCAACTGCTGGGTTTACGTCTAAAAGTGAAACATCAATTGACACCGAGAACAACTAGCATCAAGACCGTGAAAGTGAATTAAGACATAGTTGGTTTATGGCAACAACATTGCTGAATTGATCAAATCAATGGGCTTAGATGGTTGGTTTTATGGCATACCAACCTTTGTTGGTTATTTAACGCCAAATCCATTTTTATGCAAATAGTCAACTCTATTTCAAACAATTCAGTTTAGCATGAGTACACAGTTTAATTGTCAAAACAGTTCTAATTCAGCTAATTCAGATTAGTATCAGTACAGATTTTATTTATATACAGTTAAATGTCAAAACAGTTCTATATAAAGCAATTCAATTTAGTGTAAGTACAGTTTCCATGTCAAAAACTGTTCCATTTCAAACAATTCAGTTTAGCATGAGTACACAGTTTAATTGTCAAAACAGTTCTAATTCAGCTAATTCAGTTTAGTATAAATACAGATTTTGTTTACACACAGTTAAATATCAAAACAATTCTATATTAAACAATTCAATTTAATGTAAGGACAGTTTCAATGTCAAAAACAGTTCCATTTCAAACAATTCAGTTTAGCACAAGCCTGCAGTTTAAATGTAAGTACAGTTTAATTGTCAAAAATATTTCAATTTAAGCTATTCAGTCTAGTCAAACAGTTCTAATTCAAACAATTGTTTAGCATAAGTATGCCGTTAGTTCTATTTAATCCATAGATTGGGCCCTATCAGCTGCTACCATTCCGGGCCAGAGTGGACCTGGGAGCAATGGCAATGAAGGGGTGCTCTGCATTCCCAAAAGCCCCCGCATTTCTGGAACCTCATCATGCAGAGAAGCAGTCAGTGTATTCTACAGCCCCAGCCGACTGGGCAAGAATGGGCTTAGAGTATTATGCGATGGAATAGAGACTTTTTATGGAATCATCCTGTAGAAGTCTCAAAGCAGTTCTTCAACATAATGGGAATAGATTTTTATCTCTCCCTATTGGACATTTAGTACAAATGATAGAAACTCACAACAGAATGGGTCATTCGCCGTCTGCTTCTAACTACTAAAAGTACAAATGGTTGATTTGTAAAGATGTTAAGGCGGTTGGACGGGTCCTAGGGCTCTAATGTGCCTATACAAAGTATCCTTATTTTTTGTATCTCTGGGACAACCGGACTGACGACCAATATGTCAGACAAGAGGGATCGTTAAAACAAGGGTTAAAACCGGGTTTGCATAACATTAAATCTAACCCTCTCATTGAATCGAGCAAAATACTGATCCCACCTTTATATATCAAATTGGGAGTAATAAAGAACATTGTGAAGGCAATGGATAGGGAAGGTAGCGGGTTTGCTTTCCTTTAGGACAAGTTCTCGCGAATAAGCATAGAGAACTCAAGGCTGGTATATTTGACGGCCTTCAAATAAGAGAACTCATGAAGAACCCAATGTTTGACGAAGCCCTGAGTGAAATTGAACTATCCGCCTAAAATCATTTTATCCAACCCGTCTCTCTCTCTCTCTATATATATATAGTTGGGCAGCGGTCTTTCATTTAGGCATGTTTGATTAAATAATAAAGACAATTTTGTCATGTGATAAAAACCTAAAAAACTCATTCAAAAACACTTTAAAAATACTATTTATACATGCAAGCAATCCCTGATGATGGCCTATGAAAGGTCCGAAAGTGCTTGGGACAATTTTGGTAAATTCATCCACCAATTCCAACCTGAAACCAAGACACTTATCAGGAAACTGGAAAGGATCTTGATAAAATTATATAGACAAAATGTCTCTTTATTATTTAATCAAACATGCTTATATATATATATATATATATATATATATATATATATATATATATATATATATATATATATATATATATATATCCCAGCTTCAAAGCAGTGTCATGAAAATATGTACCCTTAAAATCCGAGAAGCACTATTAATAATCAATGAATCAATGGCCGTTATGACATGAAAGACTCTCGTAAATTTACAAACATTAACACGAACATAGACTGAATTCTATAGATTTAAAAGATCGATTTCGACATAGCTATAATTGAATTTCATGCTGTCACGAAAGTATCTTTTACTTCTCTGATTGTGTGCATTTTCGACGCACACGTTAAGACAAAAAAAAAGTCTATATTCATATCCATCACACTGAAAGTTCTGCCGAAATGTTTTGAGAATTTTAAGATCGTACGTGAAGTGAATGTTCTACGGACTTTTCCAAGCATTCATTTGTGTGGGATGTTAGTATGCATATCCAATGTACTTATTTACATAGCTTTGCTGAAATGTTGGCACAAAGCCGG
Organism: Sepioteuthis lessoniana; assembly: GCA_963585895.1. Lineage (NCBI taxonomy): Eukaryota > Metazoa > Mollusca > Cephalopoda > Myopsida > Loliginidae > Sepioteuthis > Sepioteuthis lessoniana. Next base: position 23,269,523 of record OY757926.1, read on the forward strand.
ATGTCTGAGACACCCTGTGAAACTTGAACTCACTCGTAATGGTTTGCTTGTCTAGCTCGTGAACCATTACACTATGCGAAGCACCGAAAATTCACATCCAATGTAACGTCTTCAAATAATTAAACAAAATAAAATAAAATAAAATATAATAAATGTTATGGGAGCCTTACCCATCTTACCATAATGGACTCTTCTCACCATTATTAGTACTAGAGATTTCGCTGCCAGAGGGCAGAACAATATCGGTGTTATCCGAACAGTACGAGACTTCTTACCTTTTCTATGTAACTCTATCTTTCTTGTGTTATATCATCTGTTATCTAATATCCGTGTTTGCGTTTTCATTAGTGACCCCCTTCTGGGGCCACAAGAATAAAGATGAACAAGAAACTGTTAGAATAGTTCTTTACTAAGTTTCACCCAAGGAGAATAATACAAAGCAATCCAATGAGGATCGAACTCACTAGTTATAGTCAGCTAATCTACTAATAAGTAACCATTATCCTAGGGGAGATGGTTAAATATCTGTTAGAACATGTATTTACCCAACCCCTCTGCCATGAGAAGGATGTGATGCAAAGTCAAATTTTAAGAGGAGTAAAGCTGGTTTGAATTCAAAGTTTTCTTTCTTCTTGAATAGTTGCATGACAAAGGCCAAAAAACCCAGTCTGTCTTACTATTTATATATATCTGGAAGGGAAGAGATAGATAAAGAGGCCTTTTTCAAGGGCATCAGCGCGAAGTGAAACGCAAAAAGCCTGGCTCAGGATTTGAACTCTGGTCACTGATTCCATTTCTGTGACGATGACCGTTGCATAAAAAAGTTAAATGTTCAGCGTTTAATTCCCCGATATATATATATATATATATATATTGTCATGGTATTCTATCGTCACTTACTTTACATCTCCAAAACCACACAAGTTATACATGCAGGACACATATTCTTCTATAGACCCCAAAACGTGGACGCACCAGTGGTGTAATGGTTAAAGCGATGGACTGCGGAATCGTAGTAAGCGAGTTCGTACTCCAGTCGCGCTATTACGTTCACTTTCGGGCAAATACCCCTGGGAAAAGTATGAACCCCCTTATCCTCCCAGCTATGGGTTAAATAGTACCACTACTAGTCTTCTAGGAAAATGGCTTTGGCATTAAATAACCTACAAAGGTTGATATGCCATTAAACAAAGAAACCAACCAACCAACCTATATATATATATATATATATATATATAATCTTAATGTAAGATACTGTTTGTGTGTTTGTTTGATACTTTTGCCACGCAATGGGTTTGTGGTAATGATTCCTATTTACCGAAACTATGCCTGAGGACCGATTCATCATCCGACGAAGGCTTTGTTTACAGCACAGTTGTTGTTTTGTTTGTTGCAGAATGCTGATATAATAATAATGATAATAACAATATTAATAACTGCACGACTGGGAATGTGTTCTGCTGTAAAGTGTGCAAGAAATTGAAATTTGACCATACTACCAAATGGTATATGCACGAACTAGAATCCGTCCTGTATAATGAGACGCACGAAAATCTGTGGGATTTTGAGAATCAAATACAGATCACCTAATACTGGCTAGAAGACCAGACCAAGTGACAATTAAAAAAAAACAAAAGAAAAAAAAAAGAGAGAACTTTCCGAATTGTGAACTTAGCCGTCCCGGCGGACTCCAGGGTGGAAATTAAAGAAAATGAAGAGAGAGAGAGAGAGAGAGAGAGAGAGAGAGAGAGAGAGAGAGAGAAAAGTACTTAGACCTTGCCAGAGAACTATAAAAGTTATGGAACATGAAAGTGACAGTGATACCCTATTTACCCAACCCCTCCGCTCGGGCAGGATATGACACAAGGTCAATTTTTAAGCGGAGTTTAACAGGTTTGAGTTCAGAGTTTTCCTTCTCCTAGACTAGTTGCCTCACTAAGGCTGAAGAACCTAGTCTGCCCTACTATTTACCCATAGCTGGAGAGAGAATAATTGGATTCATACCTTTCCCAAGGGTATTAGTGCTATGTGAAATGCCATCAGTCTCGTCCAGGATTTGAACTCGAATCGCCGTGTCCATTTCCTACGACGATAACCATTATACCACGGGCACCTCCGTTGACGGTGATACCAATTATAATTGGAACGGTCTCCAAAAGCTTAGTAAGGAGACTAGAGGTGTTGGAAATCGGAGAACGAGCAGAGACCATCCAAAGTTCAGGATTACTAAGCTCAACCAGAATACTGGAAAGAGTCATGGAGACCCGAGGAGAATTGCTGTCTCTCAGAATCCATTGAAACACCATCAGCTACCACTGGGGCAAATAATTCACATGGAATAATATAATAATATTTGAATGTATTAAATTGGCACATAATAAGTATAAAAGTGGGCGTGAGTGGGTAGGAAAAGTGATCCATTATGAATTATACGGGAGATTAAAATTTGATCACTCTGACAAATATTATATTCACAAACCTGAATCTGTCGTAGAAAATGATACAAACGAATCACCCAATCCTGGCCAGAATTTATAAGAACTTGTCTACAAATGGATTTTACCGTTCCAGCAGACTATAGAACCCCCACCCCCCAAAAAAATGGAAAGCGGAAAAGTAGAAAAATATTTAAACCTTGCTAGAGAACTAAAAAAGTTGAGGGGCGACGGTGATACCAATTGTAGTTAGAGCCCTTGGAACGGTCCACAAAGACCTATTCGAATTTTTACCGGATATCGTACTTGGGAAAAGAAAAGAAAGAAGAAATGGCGGAGAATTAATATACCCCTTCTCCTAAAGCCCAATCCGATGGTGAGGTGTAAAGTCTAGAAATATTGGGATTGTGGAGTACTCCTTCATTGCCATTACTCCCCGGTCCACTCTGACCCTGAGTGGTGGTACCTGTTGGGGTCAAATCTATGGATCAAACGGATTTGTTTCAAAATACTCCGTATTTGATAGGACAAGGTAAAAAGAAAACTCTTATGAAACAACACAAAAAGTGTAAATCTGAATGTACAATGAACGCGATTCCCAAACTTCTAAGTATAAAATAACCCTAGACAGGTTGATATGACATTAAAAACTAACCAGTCTTCATTATAACCATTATTTTAGTGTTACCCATCATATGACAACCTTTTAAACGCTATTACCTTCACTTTTTGACTAAAACCTATGGAAAAGGCATGAACTCCCTTATTCAGCTATTCAAATAATACCTAGTATGGTATCATTAAATTATGTGTTTACAAACCGTACATATGTGTAAACAGGTTTTGGCATTAAATAACCTATAGAGGTTGATATGCCATTAAAGCCAACCAACCAACCAATCAAATAGTACCCCTGCTCTTCTTCTGTAAGGATGGCTTTGACATTAAATAACCCACGAAGATTAATGTGCCATTAAACAAAGAAACTAAACCAAACTAAACAGCTTTTTCATACCTGGAATATTCTGCTGCCTTTGTTAGTGATCTCAGTCTCTTTTACTTTCAGCCGTCCATACTTCAGCTGTCATTCGTAAATTTAAGCAGTCTTTCTTCACACAAAGGCAAGGAAAGCTAAAAATAGCCTCACATGATTGAAAACTTTTCCCTACAAATAATCTCCTCTCTATTTTTGTTGTTTACGGAACGTTTCGACCGTTACATTCTTTGGCCTTCTTCAGGAGTAATATGCACCTCCATATGGAAAATACCCCTTTTTTTTCTTTTTTCGAAGCATAAACCAAAAAACAGTATCAAACAGAATTGATTATCTGATCTTTTTACAGAATTGCTTTTTGTGTCTTTTATTTTGTGGAAGCCACAGTGGTTAGAATTCCGCTGGACCGTATAGCGTCACATATTTTATTCTTAATTATCAATACTTCAGGTGTCCCCGTAAGATGCCCGATGCCCATGAGTAAAATAGAGCATAATATGTTCCACGTGTTGCACCATGTTTACTCAGCACTAAGGGAGAGGCATGAATCCACTAACCCTACGGTCTACCCCATCTTGAAAAATGTTTTGTCACTGGCGTACTAGGGTGGTTGATGGGGATAAGAATATGGTAGTAACACCAAGGTAGTTATAACTGCTACACTTATTGTCTTCCTTGACCGTGGCTAACATATGTTTATGTTGGTGTGAAGTATTATATTAGTAATGTTGAATGTTTATGTCAAGAGCTACTTTAAATAGATGACAATAAAACCTTCGCATTCCAAACGAAATAAGCAGAATACTTCAAGCAATCCCTTTGCGTGTTTGGATGCTGTACAAATCCCTTGCAAAAAAACTAGCCTAGACCTGCCATTTATACTACTACTACTACTAATAATAATAATCATAAGAAGAAGAAGAAGAAGAAGAAGAAGAAGAAGAAGAAGAAGAAGAAAAAGAAGAAGGGAAAGATGGTTAGGTTATTTGGTTCAATGGCATATCAACCCTTGTTGGTTATTTAATGCAAAATCCTTTATATATATATATATATATATATAAATAAAAGTGAATAGTTTATTGGTGACATTATTTTTAAACGAGCTAGAGCTCATTTACTTGAACACAGTTAAGTGATTTCAAGTATTGTAAACGATTAAACAATTCTATTTGACCCATAGATCGGACCCTAATAGGTTCATCCACACACATCAAAGCAACGTGGACGTGGGAGTAATGGCAATAAAGGGTACTCCATAGTTCATAAAGCTATAGGACTGGGGCATCACCATCAGATTGTTTAATGCCATATACAAGACACTCGTTGAGCAGGAGTTTAACCCCTCTGCAGAGATGCAGTTGGTGTTTTCTATAGTTTATCCCGACTGGGCTACAAAGAAGAAGAAGAAGAAGAAACATAAGGATTAGGGGGGAAATCATCATCATCATCATATCGCGCTGGTAGCACGGATATCCCTGACCCTCTCTCGCCACTCCTCCCTATCGTTCATCGCCCTAGGTAGGTCTTCGGGACAACATCCTGTATCCTCACATAGCTGCTGAATGTACGTTCGAGCTGGTCGTCCTGCTTTTGCGCGGCCATGTGTGGGGATCCATAAGAGTACATCTCTTATGAGTTCATCTCTGCTTCTCCAGCAGTGTCCTGCATGTCTGGTTCGTCTAACTTGAATAGTTTTCGTGATAGGGGGCAGGTGGCCGTACAGTTGGTGTCTTGTGGGGTGTTGCTGCCAGGACTTGTTCAGGATTGCACGCAGCATTCTTGTGTAATTGCCATCTAGCTTCTTCTCCAGTCGTTTTGTTAGCGTCCATGTAGTGCATCCATATAGCAGTATCGATGTGACCGCTGCCTGGAAGAAACTGCGTTTCATTTTATCGGTTAGGTCTGATTTCCATATAATCGATAGCCTATTGATAGCTGTCCATGTTTTCGTTAACCTCGTTTCGATGTCCTTTTCGGTTGATTCGACGCTGCTTCCTAGGTACGTGAATTTGTCTACTAGTTTAAGTGGGGTTCCTTCTAGAGTGGAGATGTCCCCCGTTTGGTTATAGCACATATATTCCGTTTTGTGTGCATTAACATAGAGGCCTATGCTTGCTGCTGCTCGTTCCAAACTATGCAGAAGTGTTTCGGCTTGGTCAGGTGTATTTGCCAGTATCGCTATGTCATCGGCGTAGTCGGCATCGGTAATTGTTTTTGCGGGGTATCTTCTGCTTCTTTTCTTCGTCAGTTCGAAGCCATTCTCTTTGATTTTGTCAATCGAGGTTCTAAGTACGTAGTCTAGACAAATGATAAAGAGGTACGGGGCTTCCGAAGAAATAGATCCACGACCTTACAAATATTAACCATCCGCAGAATCCTTGAAGGTATACGGGCAAAGAACCTACAAGCGACATTAATATTTGTCGACTCAGGGGGGAAATAGAAAGGAAAAAAGACTGACAAGGAGAGACAAAGCTAATATCGATTTTTCTTTTTTTTTGTCATTTAAAAGTGCCGAGTCCAGCTAAAATAATCGACGGGGGTTTCCCTGTAGTGTAATGGTTAAAGCCATGGACTGCGGAATCGTAGTACGCGAGTTCGAACTCAAGTTGCACTATTACATTGACTTTCAGACAAATACCCTTGGGGAAGGCATGGACCTCCAATCCTCCTATCTATGGGTTAAATTGCACCACTACTGTCCTTCCAAAAAAGATGGATTTGGCAGAGAAGGTTGATATACCATTACATAACAAACATACTACAATCGACAGTCTTGAACAAAGAAAGAAGCATTAGGATTTAAATAAACAGGTACTCTTCAGAAATTGTTTTATTCGCCATCTGATCCTTTTCGCAAAAGATTTTAGGTAAATAAAAGAAAAAAAAAACGTGTTGCATATCCGGAAGAATTTCAAAGACAATTTTACAGCCCACAACGACATCGGCCACATTCTCGCATCAAATTCTGAGGTGTATGATTGAAGCGTTTCCTTATGTCCTTAGAGTGATCATTTCAAAAGCCAGGATAATTTAGTCACTTAGCATTCTGAAAAGTCGAACTAAAAATCCAAGATTGACCAAAATAAATAAATAAATAAATAAAGATTACACCGGAAAATAGAAGATTTCGAATGGTGTCCTTTTGTACGTCTTAAAATCTTTTAAAATAAACGTTCATCCACGAAGTCCACGAATAACAACTTGTATCAATCTCTGTCTTTCACACACATACACACACACACACTTAGTATATATATATATATATATATAGGTATGTAGCAAACACACACACTCACACACATATATATGCGAAATGATTCTTAATTAACACTTGTCACAAAGCGCAATGAATATTAATCTTTTACACACACACACACACACACACACACACACACACACACACACACACACACACACACGCACGCACAATCTCTATATCTTTCTATCTATCTTGCTCTTTCTCTCAACGCTTTCTTTGTATATATATATATATATATATATATATTTCTTTTTTCGAGGGTGACCTCGTGATGACGGATATAGGCAAATGAAAAAAAATTAATAAATACACACACACACACACACGCACACACACATACACACATACTGTGTCTCTCTTTCTCTCTCTCCCTCTCTCTCTGTCTCTCTGTCTCTCTGTCTCTCTAGCCCTGGTGAAGAACACACAGATTCCTTCGCTCTCCTACTTTTCACGGAATGTTCAACGTTCGAAAATAATCCTCGCAAAAAAAAAAAAAAAAAAAAATACAAAAAAAAATATTGCTTTAATAGAAGCGTCGTTCAATTTTTTTAAAACCAAAATAGGGAGAACTGAAGAGTCCTCAATATTTGTATGTCTGAGATTAACACACAGAATGATATTCACGTAATGAACAACTTCGTGTAATGAACGACCACTAATTTTCATCCAATAAAGTGATTTTTGTATCATATATTGCGTCGGAGGAGGGGGTGATTGTAGGGTAAAGGTTACCATTGTTGAAAACGGACACGGCAAATCGAATTCAAAACCTGGACGAGGCTGTTTGAATTTTCTCTCGTACAGATGAGCAGTCGGTGTATTCAACTGCCCGAGCCGATTTTGCATGTAATAAACCACCCCTAACTTTTGCCAATGCTGACCTACAAAATATTTCTTCAACATCAAAAATATTTCTTCAACATCAAAAATATTTCTTCAACATCAAAAATATTTCTTTAACATCGAACATAAGTTAAAATATTCAAGTACTTTGAAAACTACAATGAAAATCAATGCAATAGAGTAAATAAACAGTGTAGTCTAGACCTTGATGTAACCTTTCGTGTTGACTTGGATATTCCTAACATACAAAATCCCCACCACTCATATATAATAGTATTGATAAGATACTAATTACGTATGTAATTGATTAGGTACGCTTGGGATTCATTATCTATTCGTTTTACTGGTTTTATAAACAATATGAAGTAGAATCTTAATTATCTTAATATGGGATTTATTCAACCTCCTACCAAGGCAGATTTAACCTGAAGTCATTTCATCGTGTGGAGAGGGACACGCACGAATTTCGATTCGTGCGTGACCATTGACAAGAAATGCTTGATCCTCTCGGCATTCATCTTCGAGGGTATCACAGGCGCCGAGCAATAAACTTAGCTTTGCTCCTTTTAGACAAAGAGAGAAAGTATTGCCTGGTGAGAGGCCCTGTGAGACCAGGTGATTAACTATAACTCATTCTCTCGGCGTGAACGCAAGGTAAAAGCAGGTAAAGGGTGTCTCAAAATAGATGCAACCCATTAACATGATAATTCATATGGCATCAAATCATCTTTCATCTGAGTCTTAAAAAGCAATCATATCACTTTAGAAATGTCAAACCAGACGACATGGGCAGAAATTAATTGACTTTATCCTACAGAGCATGTGAAAGACCATGTTCTTGTGAACATCTTCGGAGGGATTTTTTCGGACTCCTTCCGATAGAATATCTTATTGCATCCACATTGTCAGGAAATCTTGCAGTCAACTTCCTGCCAGATCTGGTATTTTCTGCCTTCTTGTTGATGTTGTTGACTGACCCCGCGGCTTGAAATTTGTGTACGCAAAGATAAATTTGGCTTTTCTGGGGATAATTGTTAAAGTTAAACTTCTTGCGAAATTTTGCATGCAAAGTTGAGAATGATTTTGTCTTTAAATAAGTAGTGACGCAAAATATTTTCTCCCTCTTATCCAAGGTATTGTGATCAAGGATTAATAGTTGTTCTAGTATACTATTTTCAAATCTGAAAGAAAAAAAGAACACATTATTATTATTATTAGAGTTATTAGCAGTCACATAGGCACCCTCTATATTGAGACACCCTGTATTATGTTTACGAATAGCCTTTGTTTAGGTATAGGCTATGCGGTGACATTTTGGGTCGAAGTTACGGCAATGTTTGACCTAGAAACAATGTAATCTTCGACATTTCAAAAACCTCTTGTGTAATGAACGACATCTTGTTTTTAGGCGAAAAATTTGCCTTAAAAAGTTGTTCATTACACGAGTATATACGGTAGCACGGTATTATCTACGGTTTCAAGAGAGGAGACTTCTGTATAGGTTCCCAGAGGAGAAACGTCTGTTATAGAGCGAAGTCAGCAGTTGTCAGTTAATGATGAAGGTCATAGCCTGAAGAAAATCAATACGATGTTGTAATATGGCAAATTTTGATAGTCTGTTGACCACAATTTACAGAATTGACTTCCAGATTCAAGATTAAAGATTAGAAGGTAAAAATATAGATCCAGAAGAAAAAAGTTCCCAATTTAAGAAAAAATTCAAAGAAAACTGGTCAAAATGGCTTTTATAGACGCGTAACAGACGATCATTTCTTTATTAAGAGTTTTACTTCCGTTTCATTATTGACTAACGGTATCTATTATTGTCATGTAATGTTCTACCTAAAACTGATTATTAAAAGACTCTGACTGTCAAGGGTCGCTTCGTTTGATTGATAGTTTTGAATTAGGAAAGAGCCTGGTTTAACTGGACGAGAAAGTCACGTGATCGATTGATTCAAGAAAGTTTAGAGATAACGTTACTTTAGTCTGAGAGGACCCGCCGAAGTCAGCGGTTATCTAAAGTCATCAGGCTCCCGTCATACGTCCAGTCGGTAATATGAGATGTCGTCGAGAAATAGAGTTATATGTGCACATAAAGATGTGAAAGGGTAATTCATCTCGGTAAAACAGTTTACGAGAGAAGGTGAGGTATAAAGAAAAGAACAGCCAGTGACGACAGAAGAGTGCAAAGAGAGGAGCTGGGTGATGGCTGTCGAAGAAGAAACGATTTAACAACTCCAGTGAAGAAAAAAGTATCTTTAGACATAAGGTGATCTCTCAAACAATTTGGCTTTTGTAAGGTTCAGATATATAAAAAAAAAATTAAAAAAAATTGATATCTATATTTCCTCGTTTTTTACAGAATATCATCTCTGATTGCTAGTCTTCTCTGGAAAGATTTTAGATTAATACTAAAAGAACCTTCTCTTACTTAAATTAGTCGTTAACTTTCTATATCATATAATCTCTTTTGCTATTAAAGAGTGTCCGTCTCATTAATTCTTAAAAAGATATAACATTCTTCAAAAGATATAAATCGCTTTGTGTACCAATTCATTTTGAAATATTTACTTTTTTCTCTTTGTACCAAAAAAATTACATATATAAAAAACTATATATATATATATATATATATATGTAAGAAAAAGATAAAAACTATATATATATATAATCTTTTTCTTTTTTGCCCTTTCTTTCTTTCTTTCTTTCTTTCTATATATATATAATAAATCTCTTCCTTTTTTGCTCTTTCTCACCCCTTCATCTTTTTCTCTATTTTTCTCGTCGTTTTTCTTTCTTTCTTTCTTTCTTTCTTTCTTTCTTTCTTTCTATATAGTTTTTATCTCCTCCTTTTTGGCTTTTTCTCGTTTCTTTCACCTTTCCCTCATTTTTCTTGTTCTCTCTCTCTCTCTCTCTCTCTCTCTCTCTCTCTCTCATTCATTCTTTTAATCACTTTCTTTCTAATCATCTTATTTTCTTATTCTTCCTTGTTTTCTCTCTTTTGTTTAACTCTTTCTTTTTCCTGGACGGAACTATTTTTCTCTCTTTCCCATTCTTTCTCCTCGTTTCTTTCTCTTTCATTTTCTTTGTCTACCTCTCTCAGTCTAAAAACTCTCTCTTTTTCATTCTTCAATGATTCTCCTAATCTCTTTCTTTCTCCTCATCGCTCCTTCTTGTATCTCTTTCTTATTCATTCTCTTTAATTTATCACTTTCTCATACTTTCACCCTCTACGCCTCACCATCTTCTTTGGGTGTTCGTATCACAGTACATACCCACTCTCTTGGTAATCATTGTAAAGGGCAGATAGTTATTTCCCTCTTTATCCTATTTACCAAAACCCCTCCGCTCGGGTAGGATATGACACAAGGTCAATTTTTAAGCGGAGTTTAACAGGTTTGAATTCAGAGTTTTCCTTCTCCTAGACTAGTTGCCTCACCATGATTAAAAAGCAATCAAGCTGTAATTTTTTAACTTCAAAATTTTGAAATTAAATGAAGACGTTTACACGTCTAAGCAACTTATATGATAAAGTGGTTATTTCTGGACGGCTGTATACCAATGGGACACTCACAAAAACCCCTACCCCAAGATATGAGTACCATAGCTTATTATCAAATTTTAAATATAATATGCAGTTAGAACCTTTCTGTTGCTGCGAGATGTCAAATTAGCAAGAGGGAATTACTATGAAAGTGTATTTTTTAATTGTTAGTACAAAAGTAAAAAATTAAATGCTAAGTTAGAAAAGATATGATTGGTGAATATACAATTGACATCAAAGGCTAATTAAGCTTAATGTTTTCGTTTCCATTGAAAAGCAGAAATAGACTTTGAACCCAAACAGAACAGTTCACATTAGGGATTCAATCTTTGAATCTTCGGGTTTTATTTTGGATCGGTCGTGTACATTGAGTGTGTGCAGTGTATCGCTTGGGCAAGACGAAATATGTATATAAGAAACTCATTTTTGCGTGTGAGAAATAGTCTGGCCAAAAATCCAAAGAACGTATCTGAGTAACTCTGTGGATCACATGTTGTATAGTCATTTACACGTTCATGCAGCATCACAACGACACAATAATAAAACAGACGCATGATAAAGATAGATGCAGGAACAAACGACGCAGGAAGGAAAACGCAGGAAGACTTCTTTAACAACATATTTACCTCTCACTTTATTGCAAGGGTTCGAAAAGTTTGTTCAAGGTTTGCACGTGAGAGGGTGCTGGAGACCGAACATAAACTTCATATTTTGACCCCACTGTTATGACCGTCACGTTGTGTCTTTCCTGTTCTCTTAGATGCTCAACCAGAGGTCTTGGGGTCCACTGCTGGATGCTGGCTTTCTTTACTGCATCTTATCAGCATCTTCTCTGGACCCCAGCTCATCAGGGCTTCAAGCCCCATCGGCCTGGTGTGGCTTTCCTTATCACATCTCGTCTCTAACTCTCTGGATTTCTACTGGCAACTGCTTTGTGACTCGAACTCAACTGAGTTAAATAATAATTCAACGCCCACACGATCGCCCACTGGATCTTTGAAATCGGATGTTTAATCGTCATCAAGCGGAAATAACTGTCATGCAGTTCACAGGTCACTCTCTTCCGGTGCATCACTGTAGTGGCACCGTGGGACCTTTACCTTGTCCCATATTATAAGCCTTAATCCGCCCACGCGATCTCTTTCGATTACTGGCCATTGGAATCTGTCACTTCCTTCCGGTGCATCACCTTGGAGTAGCATTTTTGGGCCGGGTCGAAGGTCAAACTATAACACACATACACGCACGCACGCACGCACGCACGCACGCACGCACGCATCTAAAACAGACTGGACACAAACTTTACCAGACTCTGAATCGCCAAGACTTCGTATGCTTATTAAATTATTTTGGCCACATGTATTAAATATACCAGATATTTTGGCTACATATATCAGATATACCATATATCAATCCAGATAGGGGTTCTTAATTTCTTCTGGTGGAAATACGAAAAACTTCTCCCTTGCAGATTATCAAGTCGAATACTTTTATACTACGGCTTACGGACGAGAGAATAAAAACTGACTTTCTTCGTTCGTAAGAAACACAACACTAGACGATTACCGACTGAGCCAGCGACTGTATAACTCGTCTGATCCGTAGCCAACACTAAAGACATCAGAACGACCATAGAGATCCGAACTGAGTGGCACACGACTAGACAACTGCAAGGCTGTACCAGAGAGGCCCATAAGACTTGTAAACACGGGTTAAGGTTATATATATATATATATATATATTTTTCTGCACACGATCATTTAAACAACACCTAATAAGACAATTCATTCGTTTTTCTAATTGTTAGCTCAAGAAAAGTTCGAACCAAGAAAGAAATGAAGGAAGGAAGTAAGAGAAAAAGATTATCCAAGGTAATAAACAGCGTAAGAAATTGTTAGTTAATATTTCAATATTCTAGTTCTTATAATATCTCAGTCGTTGGACATTGAGCCCTTTTACATCTTTTAACTGCAACAATTTTTTACTTTTGTTATTTCACCAACCTACCAACCAATATATGTATATATAAAGCAACCAGCCAACCTATATATATATATATATATATTTATCCCTGTATATATACCCATGTATATATATATATATATACACAATGAGGCATCTTCAAAAAGTGTTGAGACAGAAGCTGTATTTACCAAGACCGAAATGAACAATGACTGAAACTTTAATTTACTTCAAAATAGTCCCCTTGGTATTCAGTACTCTTCTTCCCGCGGGTTTTTCATTAATCAAAGCCCCTCTGAATCTCCTTTTAATATAGTGTGAAGCTGCAACGTCGTATTTTTTTCAAATGTGCTGTACGTCCTTAAATCTACATTTGAAATGAATTTTCAGTTTCTAAAACTAAAGCTGAACGGACATAGGCCAGAAGAGTAAAGCGGATATTGCATTTGAATACTCCTGAATTTTACTAAACACTATTTATGAAAATGTATGAAGAATCGGCTCAGACGAAATTTCGATATGGTGAGTGCTGTCAAGTTTTGGGTTTGGTTTAGTTTGGTTTTGTGGCATATCAGCCATTTATTATTTAATTGGCATTTTATACATAAAACGGTTCTATTTCAAACAATTCAGTTTTACATATGTACACTGTTTAGTTCTATTTAACCCATAGATAGGACCTTATCAGGTGCTACCACGGCGAGACATAGTGGACTTGGGAGCGATGGCAATGGAGGGGTGCTCCGCATTCCCCAAAGCTCTAGCACTCACTATCAGATTGTTTAGTGGAGCCTCACTATCAGATTGTTTAGTGGTATATCCAATCCAAGACATTCATAGGGCGAAGCTTACCTCTCTGCAGAGATGCAGTCGATGTATTCTATAGCCCCAGCCGACTGGGCTTGTCAAGCTTTGGTTTATATATATATATATATATATATATATAAAGAGAGAGTGGGGAGAAAGACCGTCAGACAGAGATGTTTGGCTAAGTTTGGTATGGTTTTTTTTTGTTTTGTTTTCTTTGGGTTGGTTTTGGTTTCTTCATATCAACCTTCCTGAATTGTTTACTGCCAAATCCATTGTGTATCATATTCGCAATTAACGCTACGTGCGAAATAGACATATAATGTTCATTACTATAGAATATATAAATCTCGAAATTCGAAAACACGTAACGACTTTTTGTTCAGGTACGAAACCTTTTTATTAACTTCGAGTTAAAGGTTTCGACGTAAGGAGGAGAGACACAATCTTCTATGCTGTCTTATTCATTTGGCCCCCAACTCGAGCGGCCTCCCATGGGGCGCAAGTTCGCCTCGCGTCTGCGAGCTCCAAAAGTCGATCCTTCTCGTTTGGCGTCTAGTACCCAACTCTCACTTTCTTCAGATACTGACACAAACCTCCGCGCGCTTCCGGTGCGTGACGTCACCCGCACCCGGTCACCTCGTTTCGTCTAGGACTATTATGACATCTGAGTGATACCTTCATCCGCCCTCGTGCGCCCGCGTTAACACCTGCCTCAATGTTGCACCCAACTAACCCATGTGCTGAGCCGAAAGGTTCTCAGCCTTACTAAACTCAAAGGCATGAACCGAAATCCCTCGGCTATTATATAACAATTGTTGTAGTAAAATAGTTATACCACTACAGTTCTTCTGCAAGAATAGCTTTGGTATTTAATAATAATATTAATGGATATTGTTTGATATTGCTATATTCTAATTAATACAATCATAATTATATATTAATTTCATTAACATAATTATGTAATGGTGGTTCTCTGGACAAGTTCACTTACCTCGAAAGCAGCGTCTCATCTACGGAAAATGACATAAATACGCGACTGGCCGTGGTGTAATGGTTACCGTCGGAGGAAATGGACACGGCGACACGAGTTCAAATCCTGGACGAGACTGATTGCATTTCACATAGCACTAATACCCTTGGGAAAGGTATGAATCCATTTATTCTCCCTCCAGCTATGGGAAAATAGTAGGGCAGACTAGGTTCTTCAGCCTTGGTGAGGCAACTAGTCTAGGAGAAGGAAAACTCTGAATTCAAACCTGTTAAACTCCGCTTAAAAATTGACCTTGTGTCATATCCTGCCCGAGCGGAGGGTTTGGTAAATAGGATCAATACGCGACTAGCGAAGGCATGGACACCTATCGATGGGTTATCGGTCATATGGAAGGGAAACTTATCCGATAAAATAAAACGGTATTTTTTCCAAGCTGCGGTCGTGTCCATACTACTATATGGATGCACCACATGGACACTGACTAAGCGTATTGAAAAAAAAGCTTGACAAAAATTGCACACGAATGCTACGAGCTATACTAAACAAATCATGGAAGCAACATCCCACAAAACAGCAGCTGTACAGCCACCTACCTCCCTTCTCAAAAGGTATCCAAATTAGACGAATAAGATATGCGGGACACTGCTGGAAAAGTAATGACAAACTTATAAGCGACGTTCTCCAAGAGACCTCTTCACACAGAAGAGCAAGTGTTGGACGACTGGCTAGAACTTATCTGCAACAGCTCTGTACGGACACAGGATGTAGTCTAGAGGACTTGCCGAATGTGATAGACGATAGAGACGAATTGCGAAAGAGAGTCAGCGAAATCCGTGCTTGCGGCACGACATTATGATGATGATATTAGAATATATTATATATCAATACAATTTTAAAATAAGAAGGTCCACGAAAAGATTTGTATTTTTTAAATTTATTTATTAAAAAATTACAAATCTCATCGCGGACCTTCTTATTTTAAAATATATCTTTATTCTTTCTTTGGACCTACAACAACCATCTTTATATATATAATTATAATATAATCAATATAATCATATAATTAATATTAATTAAAATTTGATAATAAGCTATGGTACTCATATCTTGGGGTAGGGGTTTTTGTGAGTGTCCCATAGGTATACAGCCGTCCAGAAATAACCACTTTATCATATAAGTTGCTTAGACGTGTAAACGTCTTCATTTAATTTCAAAATTTTGAAGTTAAAAAATTACAGCTTGATTGCTTTTTAATCATACCGCGTATATAATTCGTCGTTAGATTACTCGCAGAGTACTCGTAAAAACGATGGGTTTATTTATGTATATGATTCAGAATTTATGCTAAGAATAAGAGTATCTGTGTGTTTTATTGTTCAAAATGTCACTCCCCACAATTCTCCTAAAGATCTGGTTAGTATATATGCTCTAGTATTTCCAGATTAATTCAATTATCCTTTTTAAGCAATCTCTAGCGGGTATGATGCTTGTCTATTATTAAGTTGCTCAACTATACGCTTGCCTTCATTTAAATTTTGAAGTTTGAATTTTAAAAATCCTTTTTAATACTCTCTCTCTCTTTCTTTCTTTCTCTCTCCCTCTCTCTCTCTCTCTCTCTCTCTCTCTCTCATTGTATATATATATATATATATATAGTACTAAGCCAGTTTTAGCTCTCCGTTATAAAGCTTCAAAATGAACCCTCTTGTGGGGATTGTTCTTACAAGAATCATAATAGATAGACATACACATGTATGCTCACACAACCACTAGGATGAGCACGTAGTGTGACGGTTATTGGTGCAGTTAATGGAGTCAGCTATACGAGTTCAAATTCTGGACAAGGCTGTTTGCATTTTACTTCGTGCTAATGCTCTTGAGAAAGGCATAAATCCACGTCTTCTCTCTCCAGCTTTTGAAATATTGTAGGTCAGACAGATTTCTTTACTCTTGGTATGGTAACCTGTGTAGGAGCAATGAAAGACTCTGAAATTGAACCAGCAGTGCTCCGCTTGAAAATTGACATTGTGCCGTATCCTGTGTGTGGTGTCGGTGTTGGATTGATATATATACACAAACATGTTTGTGTATGCGCCCGGGGTCCCCAACCCAAGGGCCATAAAGCTTAACTCAGAAAGACCCTGAGTCGCGATCTTAAAAGGATTGAAAAAACAGCTAAATTCAAAAGGAAAGACTTGTAATTTATCAAGGAGACATCTAATGATGTTTTCAGTCGCAAAAGACCAAATATCAGTGTTACTAAAGAGATTAAATGATGAGGTTGACAGAAGGATGTTTTTTTTTTTGTTGTAATGGCATATCAACCTTTGTGGGTAATTTAATGCCAAATCTATTCTCCTAGAAGAACAGTAGTGGTACTATTTAACCCATAGCTGGGAGGATAAGGGGATTCATACCTTTTCCAAGGGTATTTGTCCGAAAGTGAACGTAATAGTGCGACTGGAGTACGAACTCGCTTACTACGATTCCGCATCCATCGCTTTGACCATTACACCACGAGGACACCTCCCTTGACAGAAGGAGCTCATCAGAAAAGTGATGACTTAACAGTTGTGAACGGAGAGTACACTTGAAAAGCCTCATTTTGAAGAGCAACTGTTCATGAAAGTTTATTGTGTCAAACATGCTCACTACATGTTGCGTGTAAGTGATAAAGTTGGGGAATCATGCAGATGAAAGCATGTGGTTCTTATAATAATCGATAATGTGGTAAGAAAGAAACATTGACGGTAGATCTTCTGAACGCTGAAGATCAATGAGTGCTCTCTGTATCTGTAACGGTACTTCTTTATAGTTTACATCAAAAGGTGAAGTAAAAATTTTGAAAGTGGGGGTATACGATTTCATGTCAGAAAAGGGTCGGGAAAACGGAAGTTACCGATAAATGACAGAAAAACATGACAGACGAAGAAAGTGAAACGTTGTTCTTCTCCAGGTGAGACTTCCAGAGATAGAGCTTTAACCCGGAGGCGGGCTGTAGAATACACCAACTACATCACTGTAGAAGGTAAGACTCCTTTTCTCGCAACAAGTGTCTTGAATATGACATTAAACAACCTGATGGCGAAGCTCCAGTCTTAGAGCTTGGGGAGATGTGGAATACCCCTTCATTGCTATCGCTCTCAGGTCCACTCTGAGTGGTAGAACCTGATAAGGTCCTATCGAGCGGTAAAATAGAACCGTTTGGTATGTAAACTGTGTGCAAACAAATGACTGATGTTAAATTTTCACTGTTACATAGCAATACTTGAAACCGTTAAGCTGTGGAAAAACAAATGTTTAATAGTAAATAGAATTATTTGTATTAGATAGAAATACTTGAAACCATTTAACTGTGTACAAAAAATGAGCTTAGGCTCGTTTAAAAATGTCATTAACATTAAGTTTGCAACTCATTTATATTTAATATATATGTATAAATAGGATTTGGTATTAAATAACCTATAATGGTTGATATGCCATAAAACCAAAGCAAACCAAAATAGAGGGAAATAAATACATTTTCTATTAATAGTCGCGCGAACACACACATACACAGATGCACACAAACACACACATAAGCCATAAAACCCAACCCAACCCAACCAAACAAAACCGAATGTAGAGATACTACAAGTCACAGACTAAGAGATATTCCTCTGATGTTAGAACAAAATTAAAAAAACAAAAAAAAAACAGCAGTGTCTGGTGGGATGCAACTCACTATCATTGGTGGAACTGAGTGAAGGGCTGCACGGATGGGGCTTGGAGTCGCATGTGGCCAGTTGCGGATTGGACACTCCTATTATACGTATTGCTAAGTAAATGTTAAGGGATGTTGAATAGCCTGCCAGAATTAAAAAGATTAGCAACTTTTTTCTATTAACTTTTATAGGCATCGGTGTTTGTTAGTGTAAAGGTGATATAACCCATGACATCACTGCATGGACCCTCCCCGACACTATAAAAAATTGTCTGGCTCGATAAACGAGGAAAGTGAGTCTAGTCAGTTACCGGTAACCGTTACTGTCTGTATTTCCGTAAATATATACAGCTGTAAACCTTACACCTCTTTGTGTTTTTCATTTCTGGCCTTCAAGACCACAACAGTAAGCCAGTGTGCAAATAGCTGGTAAGGAACTACTCTGAAAGAAACGGTGGATACTAAGTGTTAGAATTATCTTTTATTTTTCACATTGATTATGGTACCTCCAACAACTGGTTTAAAATAATATATTTCATTTTTAGAGTACTTCTTTTATTGTCAAAATTTTTTAGATGAAGTTTGATAATTTTTATCATTTAGACTATTCGGACTACTGTCTTCAACTTTATTGTTATATTCACAACGTTTCGGCAGATGTGTCTTTCGGCCTTTTTCAGGTGTTTCTGGTAGAACTCGTGAATCTACGCAGAACAATCAGGGTTTTTACCTGCTGTAAGGATTAAAATTTCAGGTTCAATCCTGGTTAAAGGTTAAAATAACAAGGAATACATACTATATTTTAACAGTTGTACCCTGTTACGGTTAACGGAATCAGAACAACCAGCCCCCACCCGGGGGATTGAATAAAAGGTTCGGTTCGAAGTTTCGTGTTGGCTAGTTCTGCCGTAATTAGAACTCGTTTCGCCAATTCTATTTTTCCCGCCGATGACCGTCCCCTTTCCCCTAAAATTGAGCAGCCCAGTCGGCTGGAGCTGTAGAATACACCGACTGCATTTCTGCAGAGGGGCAAGATTCACCCCCAACAAGTGTCCTGGATATGACATTAAACAATCTAATGATGTGGCTCAAGTAATGCTGGAGCGTTGGGGTATGAGTACCCCTACACTGCCATCGCTCCCAGGTTCACTCTGCACCGGAGTGGTAGCACTTGAAAGGGTCCTATCTATGGATCAAATTAAACTGTTTGACATTTCAATTGAGTGCAAACAAAAGATTTATACTAAATTAAATTGTTAGAAATAGAACAGTTTCATCATTTTATTGTGTGTAAACAAATGACTGATGTTTAATTGAATTGTTTGTAGTACATAGCAATATTTGGCACCATTTGATTTTTTTGACTTAAGTTTACAAATCATATATATCTAATATATATGTATAAAACGGATTTGGCATTAAATAACCTACAATGGTTGATATGTCATAAAACCAAACCAAACCAAAATTGAGTGAAATAAATACATTTTCTATTAATAGACTATGGATTAACAGATGTACCAGTATATATGTATTTCAGTGCACGGGTGGACACACACATACACAGATGCACACAAACATACACGCATATGTACGTTTGCACGTGTTTATGTGTGTACATATATTTGCGCGAAGATTATATGTGTTTGTTTGATCGATTGAGCGACGTAGCTTCTTTGTAGAAGCGGGAAAACCACCAGAGATTTCAGAGTATGTCTGGTGTATTCCCTGTGAATAAGTTTAGAAATTACAAAGAAGCTTATTTCGTGTATTCCCTGTGAATAAGTTTAGAAATTACAAAGAAGCTTATTTCGTGTATTCCCTGTGAATAAGTTTAGAAATTACAAAGAAGCTTATTTCGTGTATTCCCTGTGAATAAGTTTAGAAATTACAAAGAAGCTTATTTCGTGTATTCCCTGTGAATAAGTTTAGAAATTACAAAGAAGCTTATTTCGTGTATTCCCTGTGAATAAGTTTAGAAATTACAAAGAAGCTTATTTCGTGACTGTAGTAGGATTTCCTTATTGGGATAATAGATAGATAGATAGATAGATAGATGTGAATTCTATGTGAGATTAATAGATAGTTGGATAGACAGAGAGAGAGAGAGAAAGAGAGAGAGAGAAGAAGAAAGTAATGAGTTGAGATAGATATATATTCATTAATATAGATGTATAAATATGAACTGTGATAGGTAGATATCAAGAAACTTAGATAGATAGATAGATAGATAGCTAAAAATTCTTTGAGATAGATACGAATTGATATATATATATATATATATATATATATATATATATATATATATATATGAATTTCATGTGAGATATATGTATAGCTTGAGATAGATAGAAGTAAAGTTGGCGACCCTTGTCGAGGGCGATCGAAGGCTCCCTTTTCAATAGCTACTACACTGAGGTGTAGGGGAGGGCGCTACTCTTTTCCCTGGATTGTTCCGTTTTACCCTTGATACGTGCCTTATAATGCGGTGTTAAGCAAGGTGGCATCAAGTACCACTTTTTGAGTCTTTGGTATGACTCCAACTGGGATTGAACCCCGATCTACCGGGCAATTGACGAAATTAAGCAAAATATAAAGATTCATAAAGAAATATGAATTGAAATTGAGAGGTCTTGCGTAAAGACACGAGGAAGAATTGTAAGAAACCAAAAATAAAACTGAAAATTAAATAATAATAATAATAATAATATGAAAGTGACGATGATATCAATTGTAATTTGTGCGCTCGATACAGTCACCAAAGGATTTGTACAGGAACTGGAGGACTTGGAAATAAGAGAACGAGTGGAGACCATCCAAACTACAGCATCGTTGAGATCGGCCAGAATACAAAGGAGTCCTGGTGACTTGAAGAGACTTTCTGTCACTTAGACTCCAGTGGAAAACCATCAGCTCACGTTGGCGTGAAAAACTCCCAAATGAATAAAGTAATAATAGAGAAGACCAGACTTAGTTTTAAATCACAAGAAAAAAAAAGGGCCTGGCATATAGTGGATTTTGCTTTACTTGCAGACCACAGAGTAAAGGTTAAGGAAGGTGGAAATCTAGACAAATACTATGACCTAGCGCTAAAAGAACGGTGGAAAATGTCGGTGTCATTGACGACAATCGAAATGGTGACTCTTGAAACAATCCTATAGAACTTGGGAAAGTGTAAGGGAACAAGATATCAGAGGAAGAATCGGAATAGACAACAGCACATTAAAATCGACGAGGATACTTAGAAGAGTCCTGGAAACATGAGGAGACTTGCTGTCTGTCAGTCTCCAGTGAAAAACCATCAATTAGAGCACGTGTATAAAAACTCTCATTGAACAAAATAGTAGAATAAAATAATATCATTAGGACAAATTATTTCAAAGCAAAAATTGATAATACGTGGGGGATAGGAAGTTTAGACGGTGTGGTAATAGAAATGAAACGGTTAATCAAATAAATAAAAACAACAAACTGACGCAAAAGCAGGCATGACAAAGTATGGAAGGTGATCCACTGAGAATTGTGCAAGAGACTAAAGTTTGACTATACTATCAAATATATATATATATATATATATATATATATATATATATATATATATATGCACAAACCAGACTCTATTTCAGAAAATGAGGTGAATAAAATTCTCTCGGAGTTTGAGATACAAATGGACCAGGCAATATCGACAAGAAGATCAGACTTAGTTTTAATTTACAAGAAGAAAATAAATTGTTATCTCGTAGATTTTGCCGTTCCACAGAGTGAAAATAAAAGAAAAGGAGAAACTGGAAAAATACCAGGACCTTGCCAGAGAACTGAAAAAGTTGTGGAAAATGAAAGTGATGGTGATATCCATCGTATTGAAGCCCTTGGAAGAGTCACTAAGAACCTGGAAAGGGAATTAGGGTCAGAGATAGAATCGAGACCATCCAGATCACAACATAGTTGAAATAAGCAAGAATACTAAGAGTCCCGGGAAAATGAGGAGACTTGCTGTCACTCAAACTTCAATGAAAAAATATCTGACAGAGTTGGTGTGACGAAAAAAATCGAAAGGAACCTGGTTTATATACCATTCTACGAACTGAAGAGCTCATCTCTGCAGTTAATCACTAACCTTTGCTTAGTTATGGAATAACACCAGATATACAGGGCACCCAGTGAGATTCGAACTCACTGGTGATGATTTGCTAATCAAGTTTGTTAACCATCACACTACACGAGGCGGCGACTTGCAAGGATTTATATAAGTTAATGAAGCTTACAAAGTATGTGCAAAAGTTTTCTTTTTTCACAACTATTTCCGCTGTCTCCGAATAATTATTATTTACTTAGCTTAGCTTAGTTTGGCAGAAGGTCAAAAGTATGGAGCACCCAGCGAGATTCGAACTCATTATGCTTTGATCGACTAACACGTTCACGATTATATCTTACGAGGTACCTCATTGTTCTTTACTAAATAAACTGTGCTTAGACTGGCACACAAGCCATAAGTAGTAATTTACAACTCTTTTTTGGCTTGAATGTAGCACAAGGCCGTATGACTAGGGCACCCAATGAGACTCGGACTCACTCGTGAAGGTTTGCAAGTCTACCTTGCAAACCATTACACAACCTGAGGCGCCCATGGTAGATATCATTAGAGTTTTACACAGCTTTTTGCTTAGATGTTGCACAAGGCCGTATGAATGAGACACCCGTCATACTCGAACTCGCTCATGAAGGTTTGCTTGCTAACCATTATAAAAACCCGAGGTGCCCTCACAGGCTATAAGTACTCGATGTTATTAAGAGGCCACTCATCTAAATACTGAACGAGCTCCTTGCTAGCTTAACTTTTAGCGGGAGTCTGGGATTTTAGTGTGACTTTATAATGGTTGATGATTAGCACATTCTCGTTGTCACTTTTCGCGTTCGTATTTACCCAACCCCTCCACCACGAAAAGGACATGACACAAGGTCAATTTTTAAGCCGAGATAAACTGGCTTGAATTCAGAGTTTTTCATTCTCCCAAACTGGTTGCCTAACTTAGGCTTAGAAAACCTAGTCAGCTCTACTATTTATCCATTGCTGTAGGGAGAACAGATTTATGCCTTTACCAAGACTATTAGCGCGAAGCGAATCGTAAACAGCTGCGTTCAGGATTTGAACTCGTGTCACCGATTCCATTTCTTACGGTGCTAAGCGCACCTGCTTGTTTCATTTCGGGCATAAAGTTTATGTGTAAACATGACAGTTATTATGAGAAAAGACCTTACGTTGGAGGCGCTCGTTGAGTAATGGTTATCGTCGTAGGAAATGGACACGGCGACACGAGTTCAAATCCTGGACGAGACTGATTACATTTCACATAGTACTTGGGAAAGGTATGAATCCAATTATTCTCCCTCCAGCTATGTAGTTGGGCAGACTAGGTTTTTCAGCCTTGGTGAGCAACTAGTCTAGGAGAAGGAAAAACTCTGAATTCAAAACCTGTTAAACTCCGCTTAAAAAAAATTGACCTTGTGTTATATCCAGCCCGAGCGGAGGGGTTGGTAAATATAAAAAGACCTTACGGTCGAGTTGTTAAATCACCGATAGTTAAGGAGCAATGAGACTGTTCAGTTTTGAAATCTGAATAAATAACAATTATCAGGAGACTTAGCTACTACTTACAATAGTTTTCTATTAAGTTCTAGTAGTAAATTTTTAAATTTAGCTTAGTTTGGCACAAGGCTAGAAATATGGAGCACGGATTGAGAATCAAACTAACAATGATTTGCCAGCTTAGCTCGTTATCCAGAAAACATTACAAACT
Organism: Sepioteuthis lessoniana; assembly: GCA_963585895.1. Lineage (NCBI taxonomy): Eukaryota > Metazoa > Mollusca > Cephalopoda > Myopsida > Loliginidae > Sepioteuthis > Sepioteuthis lessoniana. The sequence continues at coordinate 23,293,868 of OY757926.1, forward strand.
GCCCAAGGTAATTTTGATAGTAATTGTCATTTTCTAAGCTAAACTTAGTTTGGAATATGGCCAGAACTATGGGACACCTTGCACGAATTGTACTCACTAACAATGAACTTCTAGTACAGTATGATAACCATTGAACCACGCAAAGTAATTCTCATTTTCTTGGCTAAGCCAAGTTTGTTAGAAGGCGAAAATTATGCTGCAACCTGTGAGAAGCAAACTCACTAACCATGGTCTGTGAGTACAGCACACTAATCATTAAGCTACGCGAGATGCTCAAGGCAGTTATAAAGGAAATTGTAGGGAAAGATTTTCTTGTTGGGTCAACGCATTACCGACTAAGCTAATCGGTGATTGATTTATGAAAAAAAAAAAAAAAAAAGAAAAAAAATGAGAATAAAAGAATTAAAATCAAAGAAGCAAAAATAGCAAAATTTGCTTAAAAAAATGAAATTAACCACAAAGTCCCGTTATGCTCGAATATAAATCGATCTCGTGTATAGGTCGACCCAATATCTCAAATTCACGAAATCAGTTTATGAAATTATTTTTAATTTAAAAGTTGCTTCTAGTCCTTCCCATTACGTTTGAATTTCAACCTTGATTACTCGTTTTTAGGTCGACTCTTGATTCAAATTCACAAACTAACTCATTAAAATAATTTTAGAACTTTAGGGTTGCTTTGATTATATTTGACTTTCAATATTACAAAATTATTACTTGTGTATTGGTCGATACCTGTATTTTTTTTCTTTTGGTTGAAAATGTAAGTCCTCAGAATTCGACCTATACGCAAGATTATACGGTAATGTAAATAAAATTACTTACCTGATTGTAGAATTAGGGTTATTTCCTTTCTGCTTGACAAATTCGAGTGTTTGATTATTTATATTCTTGGAATTGGTCAGTATGTTCTTTTTTGGAAGGGAATGCTTCTATGATCCTAAATCTTTAAATGTTCCTTTTTGATTCTTTAAATTAAAAGTTTTTTTTGTTTTTTTTTTACTTTTAATTTTTCAATAAATTTCTTCAGCTTTTTGCATACATATATATATACACACACATCCTGACATGAAGGCCTTTAAAATTATAGACAATTAACTATAGATTCTTATTTATAAATGTACAGGAACATATACATATATATATATATATATATTTATATATATGTGTGTGTGTGTGTATACGATATATGTATATAAGTATATATGTAAATATGTATGGTTATTATTTATGTTTTTGGAGGACGCTGCACATGAGAAAGTATATGCACGTTCAATGTGGTTGGTAGATAGTTTTGTTTTCAAAAGTTTTTTTTTGTTATAAAAATAAAATATTTTTCTATATGGAAGTGTATGTATGTCTATATTTTTCTAATAGTCACCTGGCAAATGTGTTGAGTTTTTATGTATTTATAAATAGATAAATAGATATATATTTATATATCTACATCTATCTCTCTCTATCTCTCTGTCTCTCTCTATATATGTATATATATATATGTTTATATATATATATATATATATATATATATATATATATAAATTAGTGTGGACCTTTCTGTTTCGATTTTCTCTGACCGGTGAGTATAAATATCTTCTTTTTTTCTGCTATTTCTTTTTCTTTCTTTTTTTTTTGTTTTTGTTTTTGTTGTTGTTTGTTTTCTTTTTTTCTTTCTTTGTTTTCGGAGCTGTTAATAACTTTTTCTTTTCTTTTTTCTTCTTCTTTTTTTTTTTTTTTTTTTTTTTTTAAGTCACTTCAGCAATGTTCTGTCAATTCCGAAAACTGAAGTCTCACAACAGCCCGAGATGTGCGCTCCTTCTTGCGAGACTGGTAAACTCACAACCTTTTATTGCGCTCACTTGCTGAACAAGGCTACTTCCGGTTTGTCACTATTCTTCCCCACCTCTGTCTACCTCCGACACCCCCCCAGTTTTATATCCAACCCCCTATGCCTTTCTTTTCTTTTTCTTTTTCTTTCTTTCTTTCTTTCTTTCTTTTTTTCTCTTTCTTTCTTTCTTTCTTTCTTTCTTTCTTTCTTTCTTTCTTTTGAATCTATCAGAACACCGATCCTCATTCAAAAGAATCGCTTCCTCTCTACTCCTCCTTTTACTCAGCATTGACCGCTGATCCTACCTTTCGGTTCTTCCTACACCCTACACATCATCACCTACATGAACTTAGAATTGAGCTCTCTCTTTTACTCTCTCTCTCTTTCTCTCTCTCTCTCTCTCTATCTATCTATCTATCTATCTATCTCACACACACGCTCATACAAAGAGAGAGAGAGAGAGAGTGAGAAAGAGAGAGAGAGGGGGAGAGAGAGGGGAGAAAAGGGAGGGAGACCCTCACGTAAAGATACACAGACTCCGGGACACTCATTTAAAGACATAAGATCGCGCCCACATGTACGTAACCTCCCATCACACACATGATAACTGCCAAGTTTAACTTAGAACGGTACTTGGCCAAACTGCAGTAGAACAGAATGAGGAAGATTTTATTGCGCCAGTCTTCCATCGGATAGAAGTTATGTCTTGAAAATCGGCATTCAAAATTTTAGTAATTTATCCGTTCACGAACCCTGACCACCAACAGAACACCTCTGTACATAACAATCTAGTTTCACAAGCTTCTCTCACTGGACACTCCACTCCGGCAGCCTTGTGCCAGATTAAGCTGACTTGTAAATATTATAGGAATACATTATACTTTGCGCGTATATCTGACCTGTCTTTGTGGATCCTGATTTTCAAAGCAGGAACTCTCCATTTGAAAGATTGACGCTACAGAATCTTTTTAAAATCTCTCAGCTCATTTGCTCATGTGTCAGACTAAGTTATTATCTTCTTATATGGAAAAACAGAAGCTCTAGCACACACACACACACACACACACACACACACACACACACACACACACACACACACACACGTCTACGGGAGGCGTCCACATACCTGAAGAGAACTACAACCCCAGACAGACAGAAAGACACACACACACATACACATACACACACACGCACGCCGGCATTCAGTCACACCATCTCTCTCCCCTTACTCCTCCTCCTCCAACTCATTTTCTCTTTTCTCCTCCCACATTGACGGTGCCATGTGAAAATTGTATGGGTTTATATTTAGCCGCGATGTTAGGTCGGTCGACCATCTTACTGTCTATCGAGTAAATCTTGACAGAAGGCGGTGCTGCAGTTGTTCACGTTCGGAGACAACTTGTTGCATCTTATGCAAAAACAAGTCACATGACTAACAGGCGGGAAACACACACTGGGCGGGAAACACACACTGAGCATTTCTCGTGCTTTCGAGTTGGGCAATGAGTTCAGATTTTCTATCTATCCGTTGGCGTGTTCGTCCCTCTTCTTTCTCCGTTTTTCTTTTCTCTTGCTTTCTTTTACTTGCTTTCTCTCTTTTTCTCTCTCTCTCTCTATCTCTCTTTCTCTCATTTTGTTACTTATTTTTCTCTTACACTCTCTCTTTCTCTTACTTCTTTCATTTCATTTTATACACTTTCTCTTTCTGTTATTTACATTTTTCTTTCTCTCTCTTTATCTCTTACTTTTTTATTTACTTTTTTTCTTACACTTTCTCTTTCTCTTATTTACTTTCTCTTTTTCACTATCTCTTTCTGTCACTTACTTTTTTCTTTCACTTTCACTCTTTCTCTTTCTATATTTGTTCTTTCACTCTCTCTTTCTCTTACTTTCTTTCTTTCTTTCACTCTCTCTCTCTCTCTCTTTCTCTTACTTGCTTTTTTTTTCTTTCTTCTGTTTTTCGTCCTCTCTCTTTTACTCTCTCTTGTTATTAATTTGTTTCTTTCAGTCTCACTTTCTCTTACATGCTTTCTTTCACTCTTCTTTCATTCTGTTATTTACTTTTTTCTTTCTTTCTCTCTTTTTTTGACAGGCTTTCTTTCTTTCATTTTCTCTTTTTTTTAAACTTAATTTTTTCTTTCTTCTGTTTTTCCTCTTCTCTCTTTCACTCTGTCTTTTTGTTACTTTCTTTTTTTTCACTCTCTTTCTCTTACAAGCTTTCTTTTTTCACTCTCTCTTTCTATTACTCACTTTTCTTTCACTCTCTTTTTCTCTTATATACTTTCTTTCTTTTACTTCCTATCTTTCTGTGACTTATTTTTTCTTTCTTCCATCTTTCATTCCCCCCTCTCTTTCTCTCTTTCTTATTCTTTCTCTTTTTCTCTTATTCTTTTTCAGTCTTTCTTATTTTTCGGTTTTTCTTTATTTTACGTTTTTCTTTCTTTCATCTTTCATTCCCCCCTCTCTTTCTCTCTTTCTTATTCTTTCTCTTTTTCTCTTATTCTTTTTCAGTCTTTCTTATTTTTCGGTTTTTCTTTATTTTACGTTTTTCTTTCTTTCATCTTTCATTCCCCCTTCTCTTTCTCTCTTTCTTATTCTTTCTCTTTTTCTCTTATTCTTTTTCAGTCTTTCTTATTTTTCGGTTTTTCTTTATTTTACGTTTTTCTTTCTTTCTTGTTTCATTCTCACCCGCTTTCTTTTTATTCCTCACTTTCTTTTTCCGTTTTTCTTTCTTCCTTTTTTCTTTTTTCTCTTTTCATTATTTTTTCTTTCTTTCTGTTCTTATTTTATTTCTTTTTATTTTCTCTTTCTTTCTTTCTTTCTTTCTTTCTTTCTTTCTTTCTTTCTTTCTTCTCTGTCTCCCTCTCTCCTGTCTATTTTTCCTTTTACTGCTTTTCTTTCTTTCCCTCTCTTTTTTGTTGCCTACGCTTTCTTGCTTCCAATTTACTCTCTTCTTTTTCTCTATTTCCCTCTTTTTATCTTACACACCTTCTTTCTTTCTTTCTTTCTTTCTTTCTTTCATTCTTTCTTTCTTTCTTTCTTTCTTTCTTAAATTACCTTTTTATTTCTTCCTTTTTTATTCTTCATTCTTTTATTCTCTTTCGTTCTTTCATTCTTTTTCTAATTTTTTTTTTCTTCTTTCCTATTTTCTTTCTCTCTATCTTTTTCTTTCTTTCTTCAAGTTTTCCGAATGGCAACTAAATTATTCTATGGAAAAATCCTGCACCTCTCCATTGCACTAAACTGAATAGGATCAGAAGTACATTCTGCCGTCTGTGACATTATTTTGGTTGATCCGCCATAACTTCCGATATATAACAAACAAGAAAAGCGATGATAAGTCGTTTTAACCAAGAAAAAGAAACTTTTTCTCCAAGTGTATTGAACCGTGCAATTAGCATATAACGTGTCGTAACTTTGCATTATTTTCTTCTTGGTCAGACTAAGAACTTGTCAGTATTTCCTCAGCGATGGCTTTGGTTGGTTGGTTGTTGGTTGGGTTTTATGGCATATCAACCCTCGTACGTTATTTAATGCCAAACCCATTTTTTATACAAACAATCAGTTCTATTTCAAACAATTCAGTTTAGCGTAAGTAGTGTTTCAATGTCCAAAAACGAGATCCACTTCAAACAATTAAGTACGCAGTTTAAATCTAAGTACACAGTTTAATCGTCAAAAACATGTCTATTTCAAGCTATTCTGTTTTGTCAAACAGTTCTACTTCAAATAATTCAGTTTAGCATAAGTAAGCAGTTTAGTTCTATTTAACCCATAAATAGGGCCCTATCAGGTGCTACCACTCCATGTCAGAGTGGACCTGGTAGCAATGGCAATGAAGTGGTACTCCGCTTTCCCCATAGATCCTGCATTACTGGAGCCTCACCATCAAATTGTTTAGTTTCATGTAGGACACTTGTTGCGGTGGGGGTGGAGTGGGGGCTTAAAATTCTGCTGAGAAGCAGTCGGTGTATTCTCCTGCCCCAGCCGACTGGGCAAGTCAGCGGTGGCGATTTATATAAAAAAGAACATTCAATTGACTTTTAACTCCGAGGTACATGTCAGTATTTATGTATGTGTGTGTGTGTGCTTTTATACAATCTAGTAACTAATGCAATTTAAAAAATTACTCACTTGTAGTTCTACACACATATATATATATATATATATATATATATATATATATATATATATATATATATATATATCCCTCTGCCTCTGTATATATAAAGTAAAAAAGTAAAGCTGGCGACCTTTGTCAAGGGCAACCAGGAGGCTCCCTTTTCAATAGCTACTACACGGAACGGGAGGAAAGGGGGCTACTTCATTCCCTGGATTGCTTCACTTTACCCTTGATCTCTACCTTATAATGCTGAGTAAGGCGGCATCAAGTACCATTTTTTGAATTTTTGGTATGACTCGACAAATATATATATATATATATATATATATATATATATATATATATATTGGGTTCAATCCCTGGTCTAGTCATACTACAGACCCCAAAAATGGTACTTGATGCCGCCTTGCTTAACCCTCATTATTATAAGGTACAGATCAAGGGTAAAGCAGAGCAATCTCGGGAATGGAGTAGCATCCTCTCCTACACCACGGTGTAATAGCTATTGAAAAGGGAGCCTTCGGGTTACCCTCCACTGAGGTCGCCAACTTTACTATATATATATATATATATATATATATATATGCGTATATAATTTAATTTTAATGCCAATTCTATAATTCTGACAGTGTGAAAAAAAAAAAAAAAATGATACAATTTGCAAATAAAAAAAATATTGCAAAAACAGATATCTGGGGAAAATATTTCTTTAAAAAAATGCAAGAACTAAAAACATTTGTACTGTTTGAAAACAAATAATAATAATATATAATTTTCTTGGTTACTTGTTTGTATGGTCGTAACTCCAGTGTGTCTTTCCTAGGTCTTTGAGGTGGAGATCAAATTGTAGTAACTGTGCCACCACCTTTGCTGTGTTCTTATTTTAGGGTGAGGCAACGAAAAAAAAAAAAGCCTTAAAAAAAAAGCAAACAAAAAAAAAAAACAAGCAAACAAACAAAAAATGTCGGAATACATAGACAAGGACTGGCAAATGTTTTTCCTTGTTCAAACCCATGTGAGTCAGTCCCTCACAAAAAATTGACCTTGTGTCACTTTATATCCCAAATTATTTGTACTTTTAAAAAATCTAATTAAGTGTATTGGAAAAAATTAAATTTAATTCAAAAGTTAAAAATGAATAAATAAAAATAATAATCGATGTATTTACTCATCTATTTTAATATATTTATTTTTTATGACCTATCAGTTTTTATATTGGTTGAAAAAGCAACTGCTTTCATATCAATATTTGAAAACTTATACTTTTAAAAAATAAACGTAGTATTTTAAGGTGTACATATAATACACTCTGATCCTAGGTAAAAGTGGCGATTAAGTTCCCATCATCTTTAGAGGAATTATACTATTACATCGATAAGTACGTTAGAAAATGATGAAAATAGCATTATTTTCTAACACCGTCACCATCCTCTTCTATATATCTATCTATCTCTTTCTTTCTCTCTCTCTCTCTTTCTCTCTCTCTCTCTCTCTCTCTCTCTCTCTCTATATATATATATATATATATATATATATATATATATATCCATTCCATTTCTTTCTTTCTTTCTTTCTATACTCATGCACGTAAACAAGTTTTGTTTAAGAACGCGGAAAAAGCTTTATTATTTTTATTTTTACTTAAATTAAATTTTGTTTTCTGAATTTCTTGTTTTCGTACAAGACATCATGTTTTACGTTTAAGCTCATATAGAAATTATTGAAAGAAATATTCAGGAATCTTATCAGCCATAATCAGAGAGAGAGAGAGAGAGAGAGAGAGAGAGAGAGAGAGAGAGAGAGAGAGAATATATACATATATATGAATTCGTTGGTGGATGCTTATCATCTTAATTTATTCTGTTTAGTATTCGGGTATATATATATATATATATATATATATATATATATATATATATATATATATATATACACAAACCCGGTCACATTAGGATTATGAATTTATTTCCATCCTGTTATGTGTTTTTTTATCCATAAGATCTGAAGAAGTTCTGTTAATTTTTTTTCGTGTTTTTTGATTTTATCAAAAACACATAACAGGATGGAAATAAATCTATAATCCTAATGTGACCGGTTTTTGTTTTTTCTTAATG
>OY757926.1:23306249-23488749 GCA_963585895.1 Sepioteuthis lessoniana
AAATCCAAGCCTATTTATTCTTTTGGTAATAAATTAATTCATTTTTAAAACAAATTGTCTAATCAGATTCAAAACAGCAATAGCATAAAAATTTTAAGATTGAATTAGACAGTTTCTTAATAGTAAGAAAATAATTCAAGTGGGTATTTTGGGGAACTATAGACAGATGAATTACTTGGTAGAATTTGATCGGTACGTAAATAATGTATCTATTGTGTATATGTTCTGTGCAAAGATTTTTTTCTAAGGTTGATATAAGAAGATAGTAAAAAATTAGAGATATTCCAAGAGGAATAACAAACAAATGATAATAATTACAATCAAAATTTTATGAGACATTTGACGATTAAATGATTTAATGACATGTCAACCTGTCTGTGGTTATTTTATGCCTCAAGGTTAGTTACATTCATTGCACATTCATATTAGCATTCTTAGGTTTTTGTTTCTTAACTTTTTTCTCACCCAGTCCAATGGAATAAGAATAATTTTTAAACAGATCTATTTGACCCAAAGATGGAGCTCTAACAAGTTCGACAACTCTAGATTAGAAGGAACAAGGGAAAATTCGTCACGGAAAGGGAACTCAACACTCCACAGATCTCTTACCATCAGATGCTGTTTAGTATAATACCCAGGACACTCCCTTTTAAAGGGGACACAGACAAAGTATTCTAACCCCTTAATATGTATTTCAATTGACTCATGATTAAACCCAGATGTAATATTGCTGGATTACAGTAACTAATGGTATATACAGATCAAAACTTACACAGGGCCCAAAATTAGCGGTGTCTCTATATTACTCAGACCACAGTCGGAATTGGTGATATTGAATAAAGGTCTTTTTGTGGCTTGGGTACGAGGAGAGAAGTATTTATGTAAAAGAGAGCAATTGAACCTTTCAAAGATACGAGAAGAGCTGATCACAAAGAATCTACCCGTCAGATTGTGCCTGTTATCGATTTTCACTAATTTCCACGGCTTCAGAAATTGAACGATGGGAAATAAACAAATAGAGGTCCAAACATTTGAAACGAGTTGTGTTTTTGTATTTCTCCGTCCACATGCGATGACTAGCCTCCACCGAAATAGAAGTTGTCGATGACTATGGTACAGGACATCTGTATACATACAGTCTTTGAAGCCGAAAAAATGATGAAAAACAGAGTTAGCAAGCTCATTAATCTAAACACAGATATCTTTGCTTTTCTTTTTTTCTGTTCTCGTATTATGTCCCAAGACATTGCGAGATTTCGGTCGAAAGCTCAAACATTTCATACCGAAGAAGAGAAATGGGAGGAGAGGAAAGATATAAAAATGGTGACAAAAAAAGCATTTATTGAAATCTGGTAACAGAAAATTTGTAAAGAAAAGGTAAAAAAGAAAAATCTTTACGAGTAGGTGAATCAGAGGGAGAAAATAGAGGTAATTAAAGAAAAGGGAGGGGAAAATGCATGACAACAAATGAGAAGCATAAATACGAGGTAAAAGAGATTGAAATTCGACTAGAAAGAAAGAAAGAAAGAAAGAAAGAAAGAAAGAATATAAATTAGGAAGAAAGAAAGAAAGAAAGAAGATGTTCAGGAAAAGGAAAGAAAGGAAAAAGGAAGTTGGATTAAAGAAAGAAAGAAAGAAAGAAAGAAAGAAAGAAAGAAAGAAAGAAAGAAAGAAAGAATATAAATTAGGAAGAAAGAAAGAAAGAAGATGTTCAGGAAAGGGAAAGAAAGGAAGAAGGAAGTTGGATTAAAGAAAGAAAGAAAGAAAGAAAGAAAGAAAGAAAGAATATAAATTAGGGAGAAAGAAAGAAAGAAAGAAAGAAAGAAAGAAAGAAAGAAAGAAAGAAAGATGTTCCGGAAAAGGAAAGAAAGGAAGAAGGAAGTTGGATTAAAGAAAGAAAGAAAGAAAGAAAGAAAGAAAGAAAATATAAAAGAAAGAAAGAAAAAGAGTAGAAAGCTGAAAAGAAAAAGATAAATCGAAAGAAAAAAGAAAGACAGACGGATAGAAAGAAAAAAGGTAGAAAGGAAGATGGATATAAGAAGGAAAGATAGGAAGGAAGGAAGGAATGAAGGGAAATGGATATAAGAAAGGAAGAAAGAAAGATAGAAAGAAAGAAAGAAAGAAAAGAAAAGAGTAAAAGCTAAAGAGGAAAAAGATAAATAGAAAGAGAGAAAGAAACAAACAAACAATGAGAAAGAAAGAAAGAAACTATGAGAAAGAAAGAAAGAAAGAAAGAAGGATCAAAGTCAAGAGAGAAAAATTGATTGTACAAAATGACTACAGGGACAGGTTTTCCTTTGAAATAGACCTTACATATGCAGCAAAGTGAATGGTTCGCATAAAATGTGTGATGTACACGTGCAGCAGATATATATATATATATATATATATATATATATATATATATATATATATTGTATGCATGTATGTATGTATGAATATATGTATTTGTGAGTGTGTGTATTTTGATGAGTAAAGGAAACGTTGAATGACTTCCAGGTGTAAATATTGGTCTGAAGCTTTTAAGTGCTTCCTATTTCAATTTGTGAGAAGCAGCCAACTGATGTATATTTAATATTGAGTCTATCAAATTTAACTGCAATACTCAACAATGCATCATCGCTGAGTGAAAATCTTTCCAATGTAATGGAACAGAATATATTGAAAATTTTGTTAGAGTATTCTGTTACTTTAATAAAGACGACATGCTAAAATTACAAAAATGACATTAGATTATCTGCCGTATACCTTCGAAAGTATATATATATATATATATATATATATATATATATATAGAGAGAGAGAGAGAGAGAGAAAGAGTATATATATATATATATATATATATAAAGAGAGAGAGAGAGAGAGAGAGAAAGAGAGAGTATGTATATAAATATATATATAGAGAGAGAGTGAGTATATATATATATATATATATATAGAGAGAGAGAGAGTATATATATATATATAGAGAGAGAGAGAGGGAGAGTATATATATATATATATATATAGTGAGAGAGAGTATATATATATATATAGAGAGAGAGAGATTGAGAGAAAGAGAGTATATATAGAGAGAAAGAGAGAGAGGGGGAGAGAAAGAGAGAAAGAGAGAGTATATATAAATATATATATATAGAGAGAGTGAGTATATATATATATATATAGAGAGAGAAAGAGAGCGAGGGAGAGTATATATATATATATAGTGAGAGAGAGTATATATATATATAGAGAGAGAGGGGGGAGAGAGAGAGAGAGTATATATATATATGTATACATCTATATTGAGAGAAAGAGAACAAAAAGATAGTTCAACAACTGATCCATTTTTGATTATTGCCACAAATTTTAATTAAATTTCTATGGCTTTGACGCACCTAGGAAGTGATGAGTTTCCTTGATTATTGTTGTTAGAGTTTCCTTAGTTATTGCATAAAATCAAAATTTTCCGGAAAGGAAATTCTCAGAAATGTCTAAAAAACGAAAAATTTCTAAGAATTTTCTTTTCCTTGATTTGATATCTTAATTTGTGATTTGTTCTTTGCTCATGAATTTTCGCTGTTTACCATTTTCATTGTATTTTTGACCAATACTATATATATATATATATATATATATATATATATATATATATATATATATATATATATATATTATAACAGTGTTGGTTGTCACTAAATCACTTTGTGAGTTTTTGTCGAACTAAGTGCAATATAATAATGGAAATATAATATATGGATATATAATAAATGGAAAGTGCTCAATATCTAGGATAGAGCTATTATATAATAATGATTAATATATATATTAGATATGTATATCTATTTCTTGAAATCTAGACTGCGACCCCTGGGTTTCATGGAGTTTTTTGCAAAACAGCAATCATAAGGCAGTTAACAAAATGAAATGAATCGAAAATCGAAAAAATTCAGTCCAAAAACCGTTGGGATTTTGTAGAAATATTTACGTGTGAAAGTAACTGTGTGAGTGTGTGAGTGTATGTGTGTGTGTGCGTGTGTTTTTGTGGGTTGTCGTTGCGTATTATTGTGTGTATGTGTGGTGGCATATAGTGTATGTGACGGTATATATATATGCCTCTCTCTCTCTCTCTCTATATATATATATATATATATATATATATACTGAAAGCGATGTCAACATATGCGTGGACTGCTATTGATAGGTAATCGATCATATGGAAATCTGATCACTTTGATAAAATATAACGGCATTTTCTTTCTAGCAATAGCCGTGTCAGAACTACTGCATGGTGGCACCTTTTTTGGACTCTAACTAAACGATTGGAGAAGATGTTACATGGGAATTACACAAGGATGCTACGTGCTGTTTTTAACAAATCCTGAAAGCAGTATTCAACAAAACAGCAGTTGTAAGGCCATTGACCTCCCATCTCGCAAACCATCCAAGAAAGGCTAGAAAGACATGCTAGGCACTGCTGAGGAAGCAAGGAGGAACTTATAAGCAACGTTCTCTTATGGACTACTACACGTTGAACCCCCAGTATTGGTCTGCTAGGAAAAAAATAAAAATTACATTCATCAGCTCTCTGTAGACACTGGGTGCCGTCTAGTGAACTTAACAAGAGCAATGTGTGCGTGTGAAAGAGAGAGAGAGAGAGAGAGAGAGAGAGAGAGAGAGAGAGAAAGAAAGAAAGAGAGAGAGAGAGAGAGAGAGAGAGCACGTTTGGATCATGATTTGTACTCGGAGAGATCGTGGGAATACCTTAATTGTAAGCGTTATAATGTGCAGATAATGGAGGTGCCTGTGGTGTAATGGTTATCGTCTTAGGAAATGGACACGGCGACACGAGTTCAAATCCTGGACGAGACTGATTGCATTTCACATTCACTAATACCCTTGGGAAAGGTATGAATCCAATTATTCTCCCTCCAGCTATGGGTAAATAGTAGGACAGACTAGTTTCTACTATTTACCCATAGCTGAAGGGAGAATAATAAAGCACATATATTTCGTTTTGTGTGCATTGACATGGAGGCCTATGCCTGCGGCTGTTCGTTCCAAACTATGCAGTAGTGTTTCGGCTTAGGCTATCGATCATACGGAAATCAGACCTAACCAATAAAATGAAACGGTTTCTTCCAGGAAGCTGTCGTATCGATACTGCTGTATGGATGCACTACATGGACTCTAACAAAACGCCTGAAGAAGAAGCTACACGGCAATTACACAATAATGCTGCGAGTAATATTGAAAAAGTCCTGGCGGCAACACCCCACAAGACACCAACTATACGGTCACCTGCCTCCCATCACAAAAACTATCCAAGTTAGACGAACCACATATGCAGGACACTGCTGGAGAAGCAGGGACGAGCTCATAAGTGATGTACTCCTATGGACCCCTACATATGGCCGGGCAAAAGCAGGACGACCAGCACGAACATACATTCAGCAGCTATGTGAGGATATGGGATGTAGCCCAGAAGACCTGCCAGTGGCGATGAACGATAGGGAAAAGTGGCAAGAGAGGGTCAGGGATATCCGTGCTACCGGCACGACAAGATGATGATGATATATATAATGTTTCAACTATTGTCTACAACTAGAATTTCTGGACTGAAAAATAGTTAAAATAGTTTGAGTAAAATTTGTGAAAAATATGTTTACATTCTTTTTCTGCTCAGTCGACTATAGATTATACCAACTGTATGTCTACGGAGAGGTAAGACCCCCTGGATATGGCACCCTAAAATCTGATATTGAGGCTCTAGTTATGCGGGAGCTTTGGGGAATGCGAAGTACCCTTCATTGCCATTGTTTCCAAGTCCTGTCTGGCCTGCACTGGTAGCACCTGATAGGGTCCTTCCGATCTATGGGTCAAATAAAACCGTTTGACATTTAAACTGAGTTCACAGAAATGATTAATGCTAAACTAAATTGTTAGAAATTGAACTGTTCGATCATTTAACTGTGAGTGAACAAATGACTTATAAGCAATTGAATTGTTAGTGATTTATAGCAATACTTGTAACCATTTAACTTTGATGACTTATGCTAAATTGAATTGTTAGAAATAGAACTGTTTTATCATTTAACTGTGTGTATCTACAAAATGTATTTACAAATCATATATTTAATATATATGTAAAAACAAGATTTGGTATTAAATAACCAGCAATGGTTGATATACCATAGAATCAAACCAAACCAAAAATGCTTGTTGATATCAAAGGAGTTTGAATTTTATCGTTTGTCTCACAGTTGGCAATTTGTATCAGAAGAATTATTACGAAAAACTCAGGCCAACTCCCTTAGTTTGCCCATTGAGTAAATTGCTTGGTTTCAACGAGGAGGCTATTTTGTTTAACGCTTCGCTTCGACAACTCACCAAGAGGCCAAGATTTACATGAAGATCTGAAATTCAAGTAGCTTCTTACTTTCAGTGATTGTCCTTCTTTCACAGCAAATTAGCTGGTATCACAAAAATCGATGACTTATTTTCAAGGGAAAAACATTGTGTAGACAGCGCCTGAGGTTTTATCAACCTTTTTCAGTATGTTTCGATCCGTCAATCTATCTATCACTCAGAAAATTCATATCTATCTATCTATCTATCTATCTATCTCTTTCCATTCAAATTTATCAGTTTAACTGATTCCAATCATATCTACCCATTTATGATAGCCATTCATATCTATCTATCTATCTATCTCAGTCCTTTCATATCTATCTCAGTTTTTCATATCTATCTATCTATCTATCTACCTATCTATCTATCTATCTATCATTTTATTCGTTTTTCGCTCTTTAGTACACTGTATTCTTTTAATATAACACATTTCTACCTCACGAAATCAATATAAAAAAATGTGTGATACTAAAAGATAAAATAGATGAAACAAAAGAATAATACTGACTGATACAGTTATCAAAAGACTTTAAAGAATTAAGAATATATTTTAACTCTTCAGAAAAATTACTTTTCTCTTCCTCTTATTTAAAATTTCATTTTGATAATAACTTCATTTGTATTCAAATGATGCTAGATCCCTTGCAAAACATGCCAATCTGATTTTACCAACCTTTTTTCCTCTCTCAAGCAGTCGAACTTCATTCCATTTAATCGGCCTTCGGGCTTTTGACCATGTGTCAAGTCCTGTCTGGTGGGAGGCAGCGACAAATAAACAGTCGAACTTCATTCCAAACTTTACCCACGCACGCACGCACGCGTGCATTCTCTCTTCCTCCTCCTCTCACTCTATCATTACTACTACTACTACTAGTACTACTACTAATAATAATAAAGTAACAGTAATACCAATTGTAAATGGTGCGCTCGGTACAGTAAACAAAGGATTGGTACAGGAACCGGAGGACTTGGAAATAAGAGGAGGAGTGGAGACCATCTAAACTACAGAATTGTTGAGATCGGCTAGAATACTGAGAAATGTCCTGGAGACTAAAGGAAACTTGCTGTCATTCAGACTCGGTGGAAAACCATCAGCTAACGCTGGTATGAAAAACTCTCAAAGAAGTAAAATAATAATATGCTTATAGAATGAAGGGCACAAAATTCTATAGGATTTTGAGATACAAACAGATCCCCTTATCCCGATCAGACAACCAGACCCAGTGATAACCAAATAAATGAATAAAATTGATAAAAATGAAAATAAAAATACAAAGATAAAATTAAAAAAATGAACCTGCCGAATAGTGGACTTTGCCCTCCTGGCGAAACACAAAGTGAAAATAAAAGAAAGTGAAAAGATAGATAAGTACATAGACCTTGCCAGAGAACAAGAAAATATGGAATATGAAGGTGTCGGTGATACCAGTTGTAACTGGTGCACTTGGAACAATCCCCAAAGGCTTGGCAAAGGGAGTGAAAGACTCAAAAATCAGTAGACGGGTGGAGACCACCCAAACTTCACCATTATTAAATCGGTCAGAATACTGAGAAAAGACCTGGAGACTTGAGGAGACTTGTTGTCACTCAAACACCAGTGAAATACCACCAGCTAATACTGGTATGAAAAACTCGCAAGAGGTTATAATAATAATGTTTGTGCTTCCATTTAATGGTGACCGTTAACTAAGCTAACCGTTAGTAAATCAACTACAGAAGTATTGGATGAGCTGATGAAATCCGGGTGTTTGCTTCCCTTTGACATGTCGCCCTACCAAGGCCAGAGAACCCAGTTTACCCTACAATTTCCTTGTAGCTGGAGGAAGAAGAGAAGAACATATGCCTTTTCCAAACGCGTAAAGAAAAGTCAAAGACAAGCTATCTTGACAATAACCGTTACGCCACGCGCGCTTCCACACACACACAAACACACACACACACACAAGAAATATGTTTTTGGCGTTCGTGTAAATCTATCTATCTATCTATCTATCTATCTATCTATCTATCTATCTATCTATCTATCTATCTATTTCACTGTATATAGATAGATGTGAAGAAAAATCAATACTATGAATAAATTAGTATATATCTATCTAATAAATTGATATCGATCTATCTATCTATTTATCTTAGTTTGCTCATGCCTATCTCCATCAGTTCATATTTAGATCAGTCTCTTCTTTTATGTTATTCTGTCCATATATATATATATATATATATATATATATATATATATATATATATATATATATCAGTCTGCTTATCTAGTTAGCTTGCTAATTTTCTTTCTTAATTTGAAAATCTATTCGACTTGAAAACTCCCCGAGAGCCTTTGCAAAACAAAACAAAAACAAAACAAAAAAAAAAACAATCAATAAATTAACAAACAAACAAACAAACAAACAAACAAACAGTCATAAGACATAATAATGAACATTCTGTGCGGATTAAATTCACAACATTATTGAATTGTCTGAATAATCAATTAGCTAACCACCACTCTGTATTTGGAACTTCCTACCTTCTACCTTTTTAAAACCAGCATTTTATATCAACAAAGTCTCCTTGCTCTCCACAAAAAAAAAAGCTTTAGATAAATAAAAAATAACACACAGTGAAAAAAAAAAAAAATTATGTCTCATTATTCAAAATCGAAATATTGTTTCATTTTCAATCCATTTGACTTTTTGACGCGGACTCTCGACATTTTGAGTTAATTACATCCAAAAGTCAAGGCTTTATTTTTTTTATGCGTGCGTAAACCTAATCTCTCTTCCTCCTCCAAGGTGCCCTTAAAAACAAAGCCATTAGCAAACAATCAAGACGTATTCGAAAAACGGTTCATTCGGAGACTGGCAACACTGCAACCCGAGACCAATAGTTATTAAACCGAAAAGGGACGACCACCTCCCAAAGGTAAATGGCAGATCTCTGATGTCATTAAGATCCGTCACGACGACCGAAATGCATTCATTCTCATTGCCTTTCTTTTTTTCTGAGTATCTCTTGCTGTGTGCATCACCCAATGAGACACACTTTAAATTCACAATTATTAGGTTGGTCGGAAAATGCTGTCTCATTTTAGTATAAACTGTTTCAATTCTTCAAGCTGGATAATTGTTATCACTTAGAATATTCGGACATCATCTTCCTTGTTATACTTACAACGTTTCGGCCGATACGTCCTTCGGCCTTCTTCCGGTGTTTCGTATCAAAAACCGGTCCCCTCACATAACCTCACAATATGTGGCCGAGCATTGTCATGAAACAAAATTATGACTATAACTGGCGGGGAAGGGTCTAAAAGAGATGGATTCATGCCTTCTCCAAGGGCATTAGCGCAAAGTGAAAAGCAAACAGCCTTCTACAAGATTTGAACTCGGTTTGTTGAAACCATTTTCCTACGACAAATACAAAAATAAATATCTTTAGTAATTTTCCTCGTAGTGTAATGGCTAACGAGCTAGACTGCAACATTGTAGAAAGCAAGTTCGAGCTGCACTCACAGTTTTGCATTCACTTTCGGACTAATACTCTTGGGAAGTTATGAAACCCTATAATACCCCAGCTATGAGTTAAATAGTACCCACTACTGTTCTTCTATAACGATGGCTTTGGCATTAAATAACCCACGAAGGTTGATATGCCATTAAACCCAGAAACAAACCAATTCAAGAAATTTTAAACATTATATCAAACAGATTTACTCACCCATAAACTGAATCATAACAGGTACAACCACTACGATCATAGTGGATTTACTCAACCCATAGACTGAATCATAACAGGTACAATCACTACGATCATAGTGGATTTACTCAACCCATAGACTGAATCATAACAGGTACAACCACTACGATCATAGTGGATTTACTCAACCCATAGACTGAATCATAACAGGTACAATCACTACGATCATAGTGGATTTACTCAACCCATAGACTGAATCATAACAGGTACAATCACTACGATCATAGTGGATTTACTCAACCCATAGACTGAATCATAACAAGTACAACCACTACGATCATAGTGGATTTACTCAACCCATAGACTGAATCATAACAGGTACAACCACTACGATCATAGTGGATTTACTCAACCCATAGACTGAATCATAACAGGTACAACCACAACGATCATAGTGGATCTGGGAGTAATTGAAACAAAAAGATGACCTCTCTCCGGAGCTCCAGAACTGGAGCCTCACCGCATAATATAGTTTAGTGTCATACTCAGAACATATGCTACTCATCATAGTCATTTACTAAATTTTGCTTAGTTTGGCACAAGACCAGAAATATGGGGCACTCGTTGAGAATTGAACTGACTAGCAATAATCTTGCTCGCTTAACATTACACTAACTTGACCAGAACAATCTGCAAACTCTTTGGGTTACATCCTCATCAAGATATGACACAGCATTTTTTATTGCAAGGAGAGTTTTTTCACGAGTTCAATTGGCTAGGCTCACTCCTCCTGGTTTTCAATTTAAAACTGTGCTTCTCTTAGACTGGTTGTCAAACAAGGCCAAAATGCCCGGTATTTCCCACTATTTTACTCATAGCTTAAGAATTGAAGTGATAAATTTCCCAAGGATAGTGCAAAATAAATGCTAACAAAATCGACCGTAATTTGAACACGGCTAGCCGATTCTATTTTCCGTACAAACAACAGTCACAACACTTTCACCTACGCGCAATGACTAATAGTTTCCTATTTCTTATCAACGATGGCGTTCTGTGTTCATACCTTTGTAAAAATGAAGATATCAAATGCTGATTTTTAAGGCAGGCAAGTTAACCACTCCTTTGACGATTGATCCCACAGAAGCTAAATAAAATGGCCTCAAGAATAGAGGGAGGGACAGTTAATTAGTTCAGACAGTGTTCGACCTTCACTGGTTTGGCCGTGCTTCGGACTAAGATAACTTTAATTCAAAATCTAATAGCGGTGTGCTCAGCTAATTATACATTTATCATCAACGCTTGTGGTTAAGATTTCAACCTCAGGTGAAAGCCAGAATTTTAAATTCTGATTTTCAAAGCAATTTGCGTTTTCATGTAGTGTGACGTTAAAAGCTCCTCTTCTGGGTACGTATTGTGAGGTTCAATAAAGCTTATGAGTTTAGGTGCAAGCCAGTCTATATAAGTGTGTATGCGTATAGGTTTGATATATAGGTGTGTGTATATGTATGTAGGAGTGAGCTTATCAGTACGGAGTGGGTGGTGAGCACATATAGCGTACACGTATATATGTATATATCTATGTCAGGTCGCTTAAAGCACTACTGGTACCACGTAACCCAGTATTACCTATTTCATAATTGAGTCATCGGGAAATAAACTGGTACCCCTGCAGAGTTTCTCTGATTATGAGGGTGCCTACACACCCAGCAGGATAAAAAAAACTTTAAAAGGGCAGAGACCATGAAGTCCGTAATTTCTGTTGAGGGTTGGAATTCTTATTCTTTGTTCGGTTATCCAAATAGGAGAAGGAAAACTCTGATGCAACACCTGTGGTTGACGTGGTTACCATTTATCTTGCTTCGGCTTGTCCCTACTGGATAATAATCACGAATACTTAAAAAGTGGTGTTCGTGTTGTACAAGCGTTTGCCACTCTAATACCATGATGTACAAATATTCCCTTAGGATATTCTATCAAACAATGTTTCTCTCTCGAAAGTACCATGGTGACGAAAGTATGGCACCCTATACAGACTTGACAAGTTGGAAGCATGTAGTTACATATCAAACCATGGGCGGTAGGAGTCATTTCCTAATATCATTGTTGTGTCCTTCTATGACAAGGACTGGCCCCAGTGGAAACTCTTGTGTCTGAACAGCTCTGCTCCCACAGACAAAAGAACACCAATGGCGGGGATGTAAGATTACGAGGGACAGTAGTAATCTGTGAAAGATTATACCCTCGCCATGTATGCATGTATGTACAGCAATGTGTATATATAAAAGTAAAGTTAGCGACCATAGTCGAGGGTGACCCGAAGGCTCCCTTTTCGATAGCTACTACACCAAGGTGTAGGGGAGGGCGCTACTCCATTCCCAGGATTGCTCCACTTTACCCTTGAACCGTACCTTATAATGCTGAGTGTTAAGCAAGGTGGTATCAAGTACCATTTTTAAAGTCTTTGGTATGACTCGACCTGGGATTGAACCCAGGTCTCCCGGGCCATTGGCGAACACTCTAACCGCTGGGCCAATGTCCCGGTATGCAATGTGTATATATAGTTGTATCAAAACAATTGTTAGAACTAGATAGGAAGGTTAGGCAGATTTTAATAATTGATAACATAGAAAGAGAAGGATTTCGTGGTGTGTATGAAAGGGTTACTTTTTAAAGTCCTTCAGAAACAGAATCTTTTCGGCGTTGCTACATTTAAAGGTCAGAAGATAAGGGTATCCTTTTTGAAGAACATTAGTATTTTGAGAAGGTCCATTTGAGAAGCGTAGTTTCTTTCCCTGAGTGTAAAAGTTCCATTTTGTTGTGTCCTCGGAAAAGGGCATAAAATTAGACAAACACGTGTTTAAAGAGAAGAATAAAGGTTATTACAGTAAAACAAGTAATATAATGTCACCAGTGTGGCTTTGCTACCAACGGTATTCGTCGTGACACAACCGACCAGCTCCGTGCAGCTGATACCAGGGTCGGCCGAAGTGTGCTCCATCTACTGTATAGGTACAATTGGGTAACAGCGTTGCAATAAACGGTATTTGTCGCAGGCCTCACCAAACAGGCGAGTGTGGTACAAGGCATTTTTAAGGAGCGCTCCAAGCGCCAAACCTAGCTCCTCCGAGGAGGATTAGAACCTGGGAGGACGGACCCCCCAGGCTCGAGGAATGTCAGTTTTGGCCGCGTGTCCCCAATGCTAGGCCGCTCCAGCAACCACGCCAGGCAGCCTCAGCTGACTACCGTATCCAGAGAAGTGATACATCCGACTAGATCCGTGCCGCTGATATCACGACCGGCCGAAGTGTGCCCCATCTATTGGATTGGAACAATTGGGCAACAGCGTTTCTACCAACTCCTTTATTTACGCTGAAAAGTGGAGAGCATAAAGCTCTGAGGTTTTTGCAATATCTATATTTTTTAAGGGGCCCTAGCTAGCCACATTAACCGACCCATTCATCAATACTATATATAAGCAACCTTCCTTCACCAAGCACGCTGCGTCCACTAAAATACCACAGTCGCTCTGTTGCTACCAACTCCTTGAGTCGATTAGAGTCAAGTGTTATATCTTTATTGGAAGAGTCTATTGTGTATCGAAAATAGGGATGATACCACAGCATATATTGAAGGGAACAATCGAGTAATTAACAGACGAGAAACAGCGCTAGACATTGGCGGCACGTTTGCCGGAGTTGGTCACAGGGGAAACATAGTCAGGAGAGTCAACTGATCGTTGTACAGAATGGGATAATTTAGATAACGAGAATACCAGTGCCCAGATTTACGCAGTGAGATGTCATACTCGCCACTCTCATCGGTATGAAATTGAGGAGGAAATTAGGAGCCGGCCATATATAGGTATTGTCAGAATTCATCTTTATTCTTTCATTACCCTTGAGGCTTGTACGATTTCAGTTCAAACCTGAATAATCTTGTCTGAAGAGAATTAACTCAGTGTGAGTTTGAGGCGTTGAGCAGTTTAAATCGTGCATGCTGTGACGAAATATTGCCACAATAACTTAGCAACTAATAAGAGAATACTTTTCTAATAATGTAATGATTATTTCGTGTGAAATGGATACGGCGACTCGAGTTCAAATCATAGAGGAGACTGTATTGCACATAGCGCTAATACTTTTGGGAAAGGTTTGAATTCAACTAATCTCCCTCCAACTATTGTTAAATAGTTGGGTAGATGAGGATCTTTGACCTTGGTATGGCAACCGGTCTCGGAGAAGGAAAAATTCTGATAACAAACCTGTTAAACTCCGCATTAAAAATTGACGCTGTATCACATCCTGCACGTGCAGAAGGGTTGGGTATATATATATATATAGAGAGAGAGAGAATGAGAAAGAGAGGAGGATGAAACAGTCAATAAGTGAAGGCAATAAACTGATACTAGAACAGGTACGAGTAAGTGGCAAAGATGGTAGGAATTCTGTAAAATACAGTAATAAAGTGAGTGGTATTTTTATGTGACCACATGTATGACTTTTTTTTTTCCCAAATATGAACTCGTCTTTAACTCGTTCTTGTATCCGCCAATGTTCGGCGAGTTTCCGAAACGTGACACATTGAAAGTTTTTTCATGTGTATTTGCTTTAATGATATATCGCAAGAACGAAACTTTGAAAACCATTTTTGGACTAGGCAAC
The DNA here is from genome assembly GCA_963585895.1 of Sepioteuthis lessoniana. NCBI lineage: Eukaryota > Metazoa > Mollusca > Cephalopoda > Myopsida > Loliginidae > Sepioteuthis > Sepioteuthis lessoniana. The sequence continues at coordinate 23,320,994 of OY757926.1, forward strand.
TCAGTAATTGACTTATTGGCCATAGACTCAACAAATTTTCTTTAGATATTTCTCTAGCGTTTTTATTATTCTTAAACTTCTACAACTTTACGTCAAATATGCACTTTCAGTTCCACTATTTTAGGAAGCTCAGTCAGGTTGGGCTATAGAATACACCGACTACATCTCTGCAGTCTAAGACGACTCCTTTAACGAGTGTTCTGGATATGACATTAAACAATATGATGGCAAGGCTCCTTGGAGATTTGGGGAATGCAGAGTACCCCTTCATTGCCATCGCTCCGAGGTCCACTTTAACCCGAGTGGTGGCACCTGATAAGTGTGGTCCTATGCTAGTCACTGAGCCCAATGTGGTGTGACTACTAGTCACAGTACATGTTGTGGCTATTGTGTTCGTGACTACCACATTAGCTTCTGGCTGTTTGCTTTGTCAAATCTTTCCGTGCCCACGCTGTATTTGAAAGATCCACGAGGGGTGGGGACACAGTTCAGCCGGATCTTCTTCTGACGGTCAGGTAATATGAGTTGCTAGATTGGGTAGCAACTCAAAGAATAGAGAAAACATGTTGTTTAACAAACAATAAAAAATCGTTTTAATTGAAACACGTTTGTGATACAATAAATAACCAACAAACGATGTTTGCTTTCTTGGCAAATAGAAGAAAGAATAACGCGATAGGCACCTGATAAGATCCAATCTATGGGTCAAATAGAACAAACTGGGTGCAAACAAATGACTGATGTTAAATTGTAACAGTTATTTAGCAATACAGGAAACCTTTTATTTAACTGAGTGCAAAAAGAGCTCAGGTTCATTTTAAAATCATACATATAATTTGATAGATGTATTTTTAAAGAGGAGGATTTGACATTAAATAACCGTCAATGGTTGATATGCTATAAAAAACCAACCAACCAACCAGTTTATTTTAGGGTCGTAAGTCCAGAGATTAAATTATGATAAGCACTCTTTCTCTGCTGAAATTATAATGACTGATGAAGACACTCCTTAATCAGATAATATTCTGTTGCGTTGAAAAGATTACAAGTTTGATGGCAATCTCTATAGAATTATGCATGTTTGAAAAGTTATTTTTCACTGTGTAAAACAATACAATTTGATAATTTGCATTGGGAATATTTTTTACTAAAAACAGACCAAAATCAATTAATTATTAGGTTTTCATGTTTTCATACGAACCTAATAAACATTGATTTTCCTTACAGACATTTTCTTTACAAATTTAAATTTGTTTCTTTTTTACATGCAATTACACTCCCTTTAAAATATAAATAGATGTGTGCAAAGTCTACTGAGAATTGAGATCAAAACACCTGAACTTCTTCAATTCATTTTTTTTTTGTTTTATATCAAAGTAAATATTTTAATGGCGTTGTCAAATTTGAAGTTATTTTTTCCGGGGTAACACCAAGTATATCTGCGAGTATATATTATGCATTCATGGTTTTAAAGAAAAATAAAGCAAACATAACATAAAAAAATGTCGAATATTTTGACTGATTGATTTCAACGGCATCTCAATCGAACTACGGTTATTTTAAGCCGAGAGGTTAGGGAATACCATTGATTGTACGTTCATATATACATTTCTTTGGCTATTTGTTTTTAAGTTTGTTTTTTTTTTTTTTGCACATGGTATTTGTCACTGCCTCCCACCAGACAGGACTCGACACACGGTCAATGACCCGGAGGCTGATTATAGTGGGGATTTAGGGGAGGGGAAGGTCGGCCACGAGCCGAGGCTCGAACCCTGCTGGTCTGTGCTGCTCATCGACCCACTAAGTGCAATGTGAGCCTGATGAGCCTAGCTGGTCTTGAACCCAAATCTAGATCCCGACACGTATACCTGCTTATAGCTTAAACTGGTCTGCAAGGTCAAGTGCTATACAAGGTGGACAAAGGTATCAATGTTGCAGCTCGCCCACCTGAAAGTGGCCCTGCCGAAGCCGGGCGCATTTCGGCATCGAATCTGCCATTGATTTCGATACCCCATCCGGCACGAATGCCAGACGGCTCAGCTAAGGCCAGAGAAGTTTTTTTTGCATATGGTCATATCAAATGAAAATAATTTTTTAAAACAGATCTATTTAACCCATAGATGTAGCCATAACAGATACTACCACTCTTTGTCACAGTGGACTTGGGTTTGGTTTGGTTTTATGGTATATCAACTATTGTCGGTTATTTAATGCCAAATCCATTTTTATACATATAAACAGTTCTATTTCAAACAAAATTTAACATAAGTACACAGTTTAACCCAACAAACACAAATGCCTTAAAACTAAAAACGGCACAATATCAATTAGCAGGCATATATATAAAGGAACAGACAGAATACATTCAAAATCAGATAGATAAGATTAGAGACTCGGTGGAAGATAGACAATCTAGAATAGCCTGGCAAACAATAAACGAAGTGAGCAGAAGAAAGAACACAGCCAAAGCAAAACTTAAAGCAGCAAACCAACAAGAAAGAATAAAACTGTGGAAACAGCACTTCGAAAACTTACTTGGAAACCCACCAAAAACAACGCATAAACCAATCACCAGAATAATTAGCAAACAATTAGACATTAAACTAGGACCGTTCACACAAGAAGAACTCGACTCGGTTCTCAGAAAAATTAAAAATAGGAAAGCTGCAGGGCTGGACGAAATTCCCCCGGAAGTATGGAAGACCAGACAATTCGACGACATACTGCTCCGACACTGCAACGCAGTATACAATCAAAATCCGATAGATAGATGGATGAAGGGATGCATACTCCCCTTCCCTAAAAAGGGGGACCTCAGATTAGCCAAAAACTACCGAGGCATAACACTTACATCCATAGCTGCCAAAATCTACAATGCCCTACTACGAAACCGAATAGAACCCAAAATCGACAACATACTTAGAAAAAACCAAAATGGCTTCCGAAGAAATAGATCCACGACCTCACAAATATTAACCATCCGCAGAATCCTTGAAGGTGTACGGGCAAAGAACCTACAAGCGACATTAATATTTGTCGACTTTACCAAGGCTTTCGACTCCATTCACAGAGGAAAGATGGAACAAATCCTACTAGCGTACGGCATACCTAAAGAAACCGTAGCGGCAATAACGATTCTCTATAGAAACACTAAAATAAAAGTACGATCACCGGATGGAGACACAGAATACTTTGACATTGTAGCAGGAGTACTAGAAGGGGACACGCTGGCCCCGTACCTCTTTATCATTTGTCTAGACTACGTACTTAGAACATCGATTGACAAAATCAAAGAGAATGGCTTCGAACTGACGAAGAAAAGAAGCAGAAGATACCCCGCAACAACAATTACCGACGCCGACTACGCCGATGACATAGCGATACTGGCAAATACACCTGACCAAGCCGAAACACTTCTGCATAGTTTGGAACGAGCAGCAGCAAGCATAGGCCTCTATGTTAATGCACACAAAACGGAATATATGTGCTATAACCAAACGGGGGACATCTCCACTCTAGAAGGAACCCCACTTAAACTAGTAGACAAATTCACGTACCTAGGAAGCAGCGTCGAATCAACCGAAAAGGACATCGAAACGAGGTTAACGAAAGCATGGACAGCTATCAATAGGCTATCGATTATATGGAAATCAGACCTAACCGATAAAATGAAACGCAGTTTCTTCCAGGCAGCGGTCACATCGATACTGCTATATGGATGCACTACATGGACGCTAACAAAATGACTGGAGAAGAAGCTAGATGGCAATTACACAAGAATGCTGCGTGCAATCCTGAACAAGTCCTGGCAGCAACACCCCACAAGACACCAACTGTACGGCCACCTGCCCCCTATCACGAAAACTATTCAAGTTAGACGAACCAGACATGCAGGACACTGCTGGAGAAGCAGAGATGAACTCATAAGAGATGTACTCTTATGGATCCCCACACATGGCCGCGCAAAAGCAGGACGACCAGCTCGAACGTACATTCAGCAGCTATGTGAGGATACAGGATGTTGTCCTGAAGACCTACCTAGGGCGATGAACGATAGGGAGGAGTGGCGAGAGAGGGTCAGGGGTATCCGTGCTACCATCGCGATATGATGATGATGATGACACAGTTTAAATGTCAAAAACAGTTCTATTTCAAACAATTCAGTTTAGCATAAGTACGCAGTTTAAATATCAAAACAGTTCTATTTCAAGCAATTCAGATTAGCGTAATTACAGTTTAGTTCTATTTGACCATAGATAGGACCTGATCAGATGCTACCTCTCCGGGCCTGAGTGGACTTGGGAGCGATGGCAATGAAGGAGTACTCTGCATTCCCCAAAGCTCTAGCATTACTGGAACCTCACCATCAGATTGTTTAGATACTCGTTGGGGGAGTCTTACCCCTCTGCAGAGATGCAGTCTGTGTATTCTGCAGCCCCAGCCGACTGGGCCAGTGGGCTTGGGAATACAGGCAAAAATGGGTCTCATACTCACCAGCTCGCTATCAGATGTAATTTAGTGTCATATCATATCACTGTTTGTTTGTTTTTTTGGTGGAGGGGTCTTACGCCCCACTAAAGGGGATACAGTGAGCATATTCAAAGCCCTGCCGAGATAATGAACATTTTTTATATCTGAAAAAAGAAGGCTTTGAGCGCATCAAAGAGTTTTTATTATTATTTACTCCTTGAGAGTTTTTCACATTATTGGAGTTTGAGTGACAGTAAGTCTCCTTGAGTCTCCAGGACTCTTCTTAGTATTCTGGCCGTTCTCAGTAATGCTGTAGTTTGGATGGTCTCTACTCGTCCTCCAACCTCCAAGTCTTCTTCTTCTGCTTCTTCTTCTTCTTCTTCTTCTTCTTCTTATTATTATTATTATTATTATTATTATTATTATTTTGTCGTTATAAACAGGTCTTTAAATTAACTATAATCTTAATTATTTTCTTATAGACGGCCAACAAAGAGAAATAAAAATTTTAGTTTTAAAAAATAAAAGGTGATCTTATCGAAGAAATATTTTGCTGAAGGCGCCCACATTGTCAGACATTCAAATTTGAAGGTCATATCTGTGCATCGACGACATTCTTTATTTTTCCTTTCTTTTTTTCTGCGACTTTCTCCGAGCCAATTAAATTTTGCAAACATTCCAACAACTTTATGATAAATAAATAAATCGATAAATAAAAAATAAATAAATAGATAAAAACGAAAACCTGTTCAGAGGTGAATAGACAAAACAAATTTGGACACGTTATTGAAATACAATAATTAGATAGAAATTAAATTACAGCCTCGAAGGAAAAAATGTGATCTCTTTAAATCACAGCTAATTCGAGGATTGACGAGATTTATTTACTTAATTCTTCTCTTTGATAATCTCTACTTAAACTATGCATTCTTTGATAATCTCTACTTAAACTATGCATTCTTATCAATAGGTTTGATTTGATTTCTTTATTTAATGGCGTATCAACCTTCGTGTGTTCTTTAATGCCAAAGCCATCTCTCTAGAAGAACAGCAGTGATGCTATTTAACCCATAGCTGGGAGGATAAGGAGGTTCATATCTTTCCCGAGGGTATTAGTCCGAAAGTGAACGTAATTGCGAGACTGGAGTCCGAACTCGCTTACTAAGATTCCACAGGCCAACGTTTTAAACATTAAAACCCCTTGGCATTGAATAACCTAAAATGGTTGATATGCCATAAAACCAAACCAAACCAAACCAAACAGAATGCCTCACATACTAGATTACTCTTCTCATAATTTCCCATACAACAGTATGTAGGGATACGTACCATAAAGGAATCACTTAGGCGAGAAACTGACAGTCCCAAAGCACAGTTTACTTCGCTATTCTAACTTAGATCTCTCTCTATCTCAGTTTATCGGTCGTAGGAAGTGGACATGGTCACCCAAGTTCAAATCTAAGGCTGTCTACATTTTACAGAGCGCTAATATCCTTGAGAAAGGCATGAATCCAACTATTCCTCTTCTCGGTATAGATGAGATAGTAAAGCAGACTGGGTGCTTTAGCTTTGGTATGGCAACCAATCTAGGAGAAAGAAAACTATGAAACGCCGCTTAAAAATTGATGCTGTATTACACCCAGTTCGTCCAGAGGGGTCGGTAGATACATACACACACGCACAAATATATATATATATATATATATATATATATATATATATATGTGTGTGTGTGTGTGTGTGTGTGTGTGTGTGTGTGTGTGTGTGTGTGTGTGTGTGTGTTTAAACGCACAAAAACCTCTGTGTAATTATGTAAGAGAAAAACGCCGATCTTAATATCAAGGGTGATATTTATTGCAAATAGTTGCACCCATCTTCAACTAATAAATTCATTCCTCTCGACCGAATTTATTAGCCACAAATGAGTACTTACATTTACAAAAGAACACAAAGCCCTAGAAAATGCACAAGTAGATAGCAGAAGATAGTTTTTTTTTCATGAAACCTTCTGAATAGCTCATTTTCACATGAATCATATTCTAAAAAAAATACAAAAACAATGGAAAAACAAATAATAAAAAAAAGTTCTTTTATGGTGATTGTTTCCACTCGTTGGAATATTAAATGCTGTTCAGCAAGAATATACGTGATTTGTTTTTCAGATTTGCTAAGGAAAGATGAACAATTCTGTCAGATTCTTAGAGAACACGTTCGGACAAAGAAAAAGAAGTTGAAGTCTCTCCTTAACTTGTCTTCCAATTTAACGAAATTGGGAATCATAGTTGCCGGCTGGTGAAGTGAAAGGGGGAAGCTGAAAAGAGCAAATAGTCTCACCTATGATAGCAGCCCAGAATAAAAAAAAATCATTGTTAAAAAATTATATGAAGATGAACGACTATATAAAAGACTGAAATAGAAATGTCACCAGAATGTGCCGAATGAGAAGAGATGATTAAGTCAATGCAGACAACAGACTCAAAAAGAATAGTCAACCAATCAGCGAGGCTTAGTATACACAAACTGCAGAAGGATGAGATATCACCAAAAAAGGGTCGTTCAGGGTATGACACTAAAACCATCTGATGGTGATACTCCGGTTCTGGAGTATAGAGTATCCCTTCATTGCTATTACTCCCATGTCCACTCTGACCCAGAGTGGTTGTATCTGTTAGGGTCATATCTATGAGTCAAATAGACCTGCTTAAAATCATTAGTCTTCGATAGGAAAATATGCAAAACACATTTACGAAAGAATTGCACAAAAGATGTTGAGATGAACTTACAATGAACGCGGTTTCTTAATTTTGCTTGGTTGGCTGAGGCTGTAGAATACACCGACGGCTTCTCTACAGAGTCTTAAGACCCTCCCCCAACGAGTGTCCTTTATATGACTAAATAATCTAATGGTGAAGTTTCGGTAATGCTGGAGCTTTGGGGAATGTATAGTACTCCTTTATTGCCATCGCTTCCAGGTTCACTCTGGCCCGGAGTGGTAGAACCTGATAGGGTCCTATTTATGGGTTAAATAGAACTAAACTGTGTACGTATGCTAAACCGAGTTGTTTCAAATAGAACTATTTTTGACGTTGAACCTTTGTACTTATGCTAGACTTAATTATTTGAAATAAAAGTTTTGACATTTAACTGTATTTAAACAAAAATCTATTCATAAACTAAACTGGATTGTTTGAAATAGAACTGTTTATATGTATAAAATGGATTTGGCATTAAATAACCTACAATGGTTGATGTACCATAAAACCAAATCAAACCAAACCAATCTCCAAACATAGATGAGTTGGCATGCAGTTAAAATGTAATATAATGGCCGAGGGATTTCGTTTTATATATCTTGCTTTTGGGTTTAGTTAGGCTGAGAACCTTTCGGCTCAGTGCATGGGTTAGTTAAGTGCAAACATGAGCGCAGGTATTCACGCGCGCGCGGAGCGGACGTGTCATTCAGATATGTCACAATAAAAATCCCAGATAGAAAATATGACCAGGGGGATGTGAATGACGTCATGCACCCGAAGCATGCGCGGAGGATTTGGGGGGATTTGAAAAAAGTGAGTTAGTTGAGTTTTGCTGCCGGGAGAAGAAGGTTGACTTTCGCTTGCTCGCCGAGGCCTTGTGGCGGGTGCCACACGTGGTTTGGGGCAGATGGAAAAGTCAGGTATATCTCTGTTCTTATGTCGAAAAACCTTTAAACTCAAAGGTAATAAAAAGTTTCGTACCTGAACTAAGAAGTCATAAGTGTTTTTCGTGTTTCGGGATTTCTATGTTCTATGTATATACGTTATGAACATTCTAATGTACATATCACATATTCATGTATGGCTATGTTTCAAAAATCAATAAATAAATTAGAAAGAATAGAACAAGCTGATACAATTGATGGGGAGGTTTTCTCTCTAAAAGAAAATTATTTTCCTTAAAACTTCACCTGATCAAATAAATATGCATATCGAATCGGGTAGATCTACATCAAATTGTCTAATGAAACAGTTCATTACATAAGAAGTGGATGCAGCTAACTAGCTCAAAAGAAATGCAAGAGTAGAGATGACTGAGTAGGTAAGGTAATCAACTGGTAATCGTACAAGAGGTTAAAATTTGCCCACGCTGACAAATGGCATATGCACAAGCCAGAATCTGTTAAAAAAATCATAGCCATAAAATTATCTGGGATTTTGAAATATAAACGAATTACTCAATCCCGGCTAAAAGACCAGACGAAATGCTAATCAGCAAGAACAAAATAACTTGTCAGCTCACGGATATGGCTATTCTAACGAATTAATGAGTAAAAAAGAAGGGGGCGAAAAATAGACAAATACTCTGATCTTGCCAGAGAGCGGAAAAAGCTGTGGAACATAAAGGTGACGGTAATACTACTTGTAGTTGGTGTACTTGGAACAGTGTCCAATGTCCTGGAAAAGAGACTAGGGGAACAGAAGATCAGAAAAAGAATCGAAACCATTCTGACCACAGCAGTGATAAAATCAGCAAGAATACTAAGGAGAATCCTGGAAATCTGAGGAGACTCGCTGTCGCACATTTGTGTGTCAGCGCTAAGCCACCTGTCAAAACTGGCGTGAAAAGATCGTAAGGAATGAAATAATAATTATTATTATTATCATTATTATTATTATTATTGTTGTTGTTATTATAGCGACCAGAAACAATACTGAGAACACAACCATTAACAGAACAAAAATAAGCAGAAAACAAAAATGGGAAGGAAAACAAGAGTATGAAAATTTCGAGCGACAAACAAGTGAAATTTCATAGGAGAAAACTTGGACATGGCTAAAAAAGGGAAACCTTATAAGAGAAACTGAATCTCTTCTGATAGCAGCACAAAACAATGCCATAAAGACGACCTATGTGAAAGAAAGACTAGACAAGGCACAACAAAATAGCAGACCTAGATTATCTTATTTACCCAACCCCTCCGCTCAGGCAGGATATGACACAAGGTCAATTTTTAAGCGGAGTTTAACAGGTTTGAATTCAGAGTTTTCCTTCTCTTAGACTAGTTGCCTCACCAAGGCTGAAGAACCTAGTCTGTCCTACTATTTACCCATAGCTGGAGGGAGAATAATTGGATTCATACCTTTCCCAAGGGTATTAGTGCTATGTGAAATGCAATCAGTCTCGTCCAGGATTTGAACTCATGTGGCCGAGTTCATTTTCTACAACGATAACCATTACACCACGGGCAGATCTAGATTACGTGGCGTCTGAGATGATGTTATAAGCAAATGCCGTAAAATAGCACAAAAAAAAAAGAGTACAAGGCTTGATACAACTGGGCGGGGGACGTGATCCATTGGAAATAATTGAAAAAGCTTAAATTTGACCCTACGAACAAGTGGTATCTGCACAACCCAGAATCCGTCCTGGAAAATGAGACGCACAAACTTATCTGGGATTTTAAGATACAAACTGATCCCCTAATCTCGGCTAGACGACCAGATCTTGTGAGTCAACAACGACAAAAAAAAACAAAAATAAAACAAAACCTGCCGAATAGTGGACTTTGCCGATCCGACTGACCACAGGGTAAAACTGATGAAAAGCGAAAAGAGAAATAAATTCCTAGATCTTGCTAGATAACTGAAAAAACTATGGAATATGAAAGTGACGATGATACCAATTGTAAATGGTGCGTTCGGTACAGTCACCAAAGGATTACTACCGGGACTGGAGGACTTAGAAATAAAAAGATGAAGGGGACCATCCCAAATACAGCATAGCTGAGATCTTCAAGAATTCTAAGAAGGAGCCCTGGAGACGAAGAAACTTGCTCTCACTCAAACTCCAGTGGAAAACTATCAGCTAATGTTGGTGTGAAAAACTCTCAATGAGTCAAATGATAATATCCCTGTCCTGGAGAATGGATTTTGAGATACCAACAGATCACCTAACCATAGCCAGACGACCAGACCCAGTGATAGTCAAATAAACCAATAAACAGTAAAAATAAAAATAAATAAATAAAATTTTTAAAAAATTAACCTGGCGAATAGTGGACTTGAGGAGACTTGTTGTCACTCTGACTCCAGTGGAAAACCATCAGCAAACGCTTTGTGTGAAAAATTCTGTGTGAAAAATTCTCAAATGAGTAAAATAATAATAATAATAATACGAAACAATGGAAACAAAGGAATGACCCGAACATGATTTGAAGTGCTTGAATCTATTTCCTGACTTTTGAATGACATTTTCGATTCTTAGTAGACCTCTGTCGGCTCCAGCATCGACCTTAACCATTCCGAACGTGCTAGTTCATATTTTTATGACATTTCCTACGTGATTTGAAATTGGGAATGTTTTTCTTTTTTTCAGACTTATTTCAGTGTCTTTTCTGTTTTGGCTTTAGGTATTAAAAAGATGGAAAAATATGTTTGTCATCTATCTATCTCAGTCTGATCAAATTTATCTATCTCATTATGATCATTCTCTCTCTCTCTCTCTCTCTCTATATATATATATATATATATATATGTGCGAAACACGTGTTGCACAAGGTTATGGAATTATTATAAAAAAAACTTACATACCAAATTCAAAATTATTTGCTGACTTATTCACTTTGAAATACTTTCTTTACTCTCGTTGGACCAACAGCAATCTTTATATATATATATATATATATATATATATATATATATATATATATATATATATATATATATCAGTATTCATTTTCATCTGCTCTTACGTGCACACGTTTATATTTATGCATATGTAGATATGATTAGACTACGATATATATATATATATATATATATATATATATATATATATATATATATATATATATTATCATCCACAGACATTTTCGTTGTATCACAACTCTTCAGTGTGGCTAGACACGCAAGATGCTTTATGCTGGAATCAAAAATTTTACGTCAGTCGGATATCTTACCCCTGAGTCATTGTGATCTCTGCGTAAGAGAAGGAATTTTTTTACGTATATATTTACATATACGCTTATCGGCAACCAAAGTGCTCAATTCATGGGAAGAGCTTTGCATTTACGCGTATGTGACAGCCGACAATTCTTCACTCGAACCACAGTAGGGAGCATATATATTGTCATTCACCGACAGACTTTTTCATTGTATCAGAACGTCACTGATTTGTGTTGAAAATTGAGCATGAAATAACAACTCGAAAAATCTTCCTTTAAATACTTAGATATATAAATTCATAGATATATAAATGTGTAATGAAAACCAGTGCATAATACAATAAAACGATACACACAGACTAACACTTTTGGAGGGACCATGAATACATTGACTGCATTCTGTGTAGAGGGATAAGTCTCAACCCCTACAAAATCCTGAATATGATACTAAACGGAATCTAGTGTTGAGACTTCCGGTCTGGTTATCAGGAGGGGTGTGCGGTCACCTCTTCAATCACTTACCCGAAGTGGTTGTACTTTTTAGGGCATATTTTAAGATTATTTGTATATGACATGAATACTTGAAACCATATAACTGTGTGCAAACAAGGGATGACGTTCACTAAATTAAAAAAAATGTCTCTTAAAACGATATAGTTCTGTATAAATTATTGTAACATACCCATAATATATGGATATGTGAAACCATAAAATGTTCATAGTTGTTCATAAATATAGAAATACCGAAAATACAAAATTCACGAAATTGGTTCAGGGACGTAACTTTTTATTTGAGTTAAAAGGTTTTTCGACATGAAGAGATAGAGACTCAATTTTTCTGTGCTGACTGCTTTTACATCCTCAGCTCTCAACCCAACCAACGCGCGGCGCCCGTAGTGCATAAAGTCGTCGGGCTTCGCCAAAGTCTGACTGTCAACCTTCTTCTTCCTAGGCGGGAACTCTACTCACTTTTTCTATCTCAAAAATCCTCAGCCCACGCTTCCGGTGCATGACGTCATTCACACCTCCTGGTTTCATTTCCTATCTGGGGTTTTATTTTGACATCTGTGAATGACGGCTCCTCCCCGCGTGCGCGTGAACACCTGCGCTCATGTTGCACCCAACTAACCTATGCACTAAGTGAAAGGTTCTCATCCTAACTAAACCGAAAGGCAAGATATATAAAACGAAATCCCTCCGCCATTATATTACATTATTTCTATTACATAGGAATACTTGAACCCATATAACTGCGTAGAATACAGAAATACCATATAAAAGTGTACAAACAATTCATTATTATTTTTCTTATTATTTCTTGCGAATTTTTTTTTTTATATACCAGCGTTAGTTTATTGTCTTTCACTGGTGTCTGAGTGACCGTAAGTCTCCTCAAGTCCGCAGTATTCTGACAGATCTTAATAAGAGTGCAGTTTGTATGGTCTCTGCTCGTCCTCCTATTTCCAACTCTTCCATGTCCTTACCAAGCCTTTGGGAATCGTTTCGAGCTATGTTCTCAGGCAAGGTCTAGGTACATATCTCTTTTTTCGCTATCATTTATTTTCATGAGAGGGCAAAGTCCACTATTCGGCAGGTTTTCTTTTTTTTTGTTGGCTATCACTAGGTCTGGTCGTCTGCCCGAGATTAAGTGATGTGATCTCAAAATCCTACCAAATTCCGTTCGTCTCATTCTCCGGGACGGATTGTGTATATAGTTCGTATGGTCACATTTCAATTTTTTGCACAATTCCTAGTGGGTCAGCTTTTCCACCCAGTCGTGTCTAGTCTTATACTCTTTATGCGCTATTTTGCTGCATTCGCTTATTATGGGATTAATCGTTTCGTCTCTATCACCACATAATGTACATTTGCTATTTTGTTTCGTATTATCAATTTTTACTTTAACATAGTTAGTCCTTATGGCATTGTTTTCGTGTTGTTGTTGGAAGAAATTCAGCTTTTCTCTTAAAGTTTCGCGTGAGATTTCGCTTGTTTGTCGCTTGAAATATCCAAACAGTTGTTTTCTTTCTCATTTCTGTATTCTAATTATATTGTTCTGTTGATCATTGTGTTGTTTGTGTTGTTTTTAAACGCTGTAATTAATCTTTCTTTGCTCTCTTTTTTATGTTGTCTTCGAGTCGTCGTGTCCATGCATCGACGCTATCTTCAATGCCTGGTAAGTTCTCTTCCTCCTTCTTTTCTTCTTATAGTCTATGTCATCTCTGGGATGTAAGGCCTTGTGCATCGTCATTAGTCTTCTTGTTCTCTGGTCTATTTGGTGAAGTTCTTCCTTCGTCCACATCAAGAATGATCCCGAGTATCTTATAAGAAGAACCGCCCAGGTTTTTATCCCTTTGATGAGATTACTGCTATATAGTTTGGTTTCGAGTAGCTTTCTCATTCTCTTGAGAGACTCTTTTTTTCTTTTTTTTCTTATTTCATCCGCGCTTGTTTAATGGTATCTGTTTCCTAAGTACCAATAAGTTTCCTTTTCTACGAGCGTTCTGATTCTTTCTTTGATTTGGCAGTTCTCTTCCTTCCGTCATTTGTCTTTTCCCACTCTTCGTGATTAACGTGGCACAATTTTCTATGACAAAATTACACCCCTATATCCAGACTGTATATCCTTATCTGTCTCCAATTCTTTTTCGTTTTTTGCAAAAACCTTTATGTCGTTCATTATTTACTTATTAGAGTTTTCGCATCAGCGTAAGCTGATGGTATTTCACCGGAGATTGAGTGACAGCAAGTCTCCTCAAGTCTCCAGGACTCTTCTCAGTATTCTGGTAGTTTTCAATAATGCTGTTGTTTGGACGGTCTCCACTCGGTCACCAACTTCCAAATCTTCCAGGCCCTTTAATAATCCTTTAGTTACCGTGCCAAAGGAACCAATCACAATTGGTATAATTGTCATCATCATCATTATTATTATTATTATTATTATTATTAAATAGAAATTGTTACTTGAAATTATAACTATATAAATTATTAGTATTGGATTGGAATACTTGAAACCATAAAACCTTGTAATTTTTTATTATACAGGAATACTTCATACTATATAATTGTACAAGCGATTTATTATTCTACTTCTTTGAGAGTTTTTTCCCACCAGTGTAAGTTGATGGTTTCTCACTGGAGTTTGAATGACATCAAGTCTTCTCAAGTCTCCAGGACTCTTCTCAGTATTCTGGCCGATCTTTACGAGGCTGTAGTTTGGATGGTTTCCACTTCTCTGATTTTTAAGTCTTCTAGTCCCTTTACCAATCCTTTGGGGATTGTTCCAAGTGCACCAATTACAATTGGTTTCACCATCCCCTTCATGTTCCATAGATTTTTTTAGTTCTCTAGTAAGGTCCAGGTTTTTTCTCTCTTTTCATTTTGAGTGACAGCAAGTCTCCTCAAGTCTCCAGGACTCGTCTCAGGATTCTGGCTGTTCTTAGCAATGCTATCGTTGGGATAGTCTCTACCCGTCCGCCAATTTCCAAGTCTTCCAGGCCTTTTAATAATCCTTTAGTTATTGTGCCTAACGCACCAATCACAATTGGCACAATCGTTACTTTCATGTTCCACAGCTTTTTCAATTCTTAAGCAAGGTCGAGGTACTTATCCTTCTTTTCACTTTCCTTCAGATTTATTCTGTGGTCTGCCAGGACAGCAAAGTCGACAATTTTGCAGATTCTCTTTTTTTGTTGATTATTATGAGGTATGGTCTTCTGGTCGGGATTAGTTGATCTGTTTGTATATTAAAGTCCCATAGGAGCTTATGTGAGTCATTTTTTAGGATAGGTGGTGGGTTGTGCATATACCATTTGTTTGTATGATCGAATTGGAATTTCCTGCACATTTCCCAGTGGATCACCTTGCTGACCCAGGCGTGTCTTGACTTTTACTCCTTCTGTGCTAATTTGCTGCATTCGCTTATTATGTGATTGATCGTTTTGTCTCTGTCACCGCATAGCCTACATTTACTGCTTTGTTGCGTCTTATCTATTCTCGCTTTGATATGATTGGTTCTTATGGCATTGTCCTGTGCTGTGGAAGTTTTTCACTGAAGTCTGTGTGAAGGCAAGTCTCGTCAGATCTCCAGGACTTTTCTAAGTTTTCTGATTTTAACAGTGCTGTGGTCTGAGTAGTCTTGATTCTTCCTCTGGTCTCCTCTTCCTCCTGTTCCAGATTTTTGGGGATCCTCCTAAACACACCAACTACAATTGGTATCACCCTCACCTTCATATTCCACGACTAATTTCAGTTCTCAATATCTTAATAAGACTGCAGTTTTGATGGTGTCTGCTCGACCTTCTATTTCCAACTCTTCCATGTCCCAACCAAGCCTTTGGGAATCGTTTCAAGCTATGTTCTCAGGCAAAGTCTAGGTACTTATCCCTTTTTTGTCTATCTTTTCACTATCTTTTATTTCAACTCTATTGTCCGCTGGAACGGTAAAATTCACTAGATAACGAGTTCCTTTCTTTTAGTTAATTAACACTCGGTTTGGTCGTCCGGTCGGATTTAGGTGATCTGTTTGCACCCCAAAGTCCAAGAGAATTTTGGGAATCTTATTTTCTTTGACAGGTTCTTGTTTGTGCATATACAATTTATCAACATGGTCAAATCTTTATTTCTTGCACAATTCTCAGTCGATCACTTTTATTAACCACTCATTAATATTATCATTTAACACTTTGGGGAGTTTTCTGCTCCAGCGTTAGCTGGTGGTTTCTACCAAGAATTTGAGTGACAGCAAGTCTCCTCGTGTCTTCAGGATTCTTCTCCGTATTCTGGCTGATCTTAACAAGGCTCTAGTTTGGATTTAGTTTCTAGCAATATCTAGATATCTATCTCTCTTTTCGATTTCTTTTAATTTTACACGATGATTATTTACTCCTTGAGAGTTTTTCATGTCAGTGTTTTAGTTGGTGGTTTTCACTGGAGTTTGAGTGACAGAAAGTCTCCTCAAGTCTCCCAAATTCTTCTCGGTATTCTGGCCGTTCTCAATAATATTGTAGTTTGGATGGTCTCCACTCGTCCTCCAAACTCCAAGTCCTCCTGTCCCTTTAATAATCCTTTGGTGACTGTACCAAAAGCACTAATCACAATTGGTATAATTGCCACCTTCATGTTCCATAGTTTTTTCAATTCCCTAGCAAGGGGTGTCCTCGTGGTGTAATGGTTAAAGCGATAGACTACGGAATCGAAGTAAGCAAGTTCGAACTTAAGGCGTGCTATTATGTTCACTTTCGGACAAATACCCTTAGGAAAGGTATGAACCAGCTATGGTTCAAATAGTACCACTATTGTTCATCTAGAAGGATTACTTTGGCATTAAATAACCAACAAAGATTGATATACCATTAAAACAAAGACACCAAACCGAAACCAATCAATTCCCTAGCAAGGTCCAGATACTTATCCTCCTTTTCACCTTCTTTCAGTTTATTGTGTGGTCAGCCGGGACATTCTATTATTATTCCTTGAGAGTTCTTCACGTTAACGGTAGCTGTTGGGATTTCACAGGAGCTTGAGTGATAGCAAGTCTTCTCAAGTCTCCTGGACTCTTCTCATCATTCTTGCCGTTCTCAATGATATTGTAGTTTGGATGGTCTCCACTCGCCCCCCCCTGCCTCCAAGTCCTCCAGTGCCTTTTAATAATCTTTTGGTGACAGTACCAAAAGCACCAATTACAACTGGTATAACCGTCATTTTCATGTTCCACACTTTTTTCAATTTCCTAACAATGTCGAGTTACTTATCCTTCTTTTCATTTTCTTTCAATTTCACTCAGTAGTCAGCCGAGACAGTAAAGTCCACAATTCTGCAAGTTATCTTTTTTTTTTGTTGTTGTTGTTGTTTATTATCAGGTGTGGTCGTCTGGCTTGGGATTAGGTGATCCGTTTGTATCTCAAAATCCCAGAGAGGTTTGTGTGTCATATTCCAGGACAGATGCTAGGTTGTGCAGGTACCATTTGTTAGTGTGGTCACATCTAAATTTCCTGCACAATTCCTTGTGGATCACCTTTCCTACCCAGTCGTGTCTAGTCTTATACTATTTTTGTGCTAATTTTGTAATATTACGGACGGGCGCTGCCGTTGAGTTGTGGCGACTGCAAGGTTGGAGAACGCGCGAGCACATCGGATGTCATCAATCACTGGGTATACGGGTCTGACGATAAAAAATGTCACGAACCTCGTGCGTGCAGGCAGAATAACCTGTAGAGCTCAAGCGTGATTTTAATATAATCACGCGTGAACTTTCACGTGCTACACTATTGTTTTCACTGGTGTTCATCGAGCCTTCTGGAACCTTCGAATTGATCCATCAAATCGCTATATAAGAAATCAAGTAGCGAGATTTTGGAGAGTTCAAGGCAGGTTTCTAAACAGGTTCAAAAGAGGTCTATGACACACCGACCCATGCCATACCCAGCCTGTCAACAATACGACTGATATGAAAGTATCAACAAGCCCGCTATAATGATGCTGGTGTCACCGCCAAGAAGAGGAAGGAGGAAGAACGCTATCGGACAAACTTTTTTAAAACTACAGCCCGTTGTAGTCCCCATGAATAAAAGCTACTATTATTTTCTTCCTTAAATTTCGAGTTTTGATTGTTTCTTTTCTGCGAACTCCTTTCTTTTAGACACAATGTATTTTGGTCCTATGTTACAATTTGCTGCATTCACTTATGTGATTGATCAATTCTATTATTATTATTTACTCATTAGAGTTTTTCACATCAGTGTTAGCTGATGGTCTTTCACTGGAGTTTGAGTGACAGCAAGTCTCCTCAAGTCTCCAGGACTCTTCTGGCCGTCCTCAATAATGCTATCGTTTGGATGGTCTCCACTCTTCCGCCAACTTCCAAATCCCTCAGGCCCTTTTATAATCCTTCAGTCACTGTGCCAAAAGCACCAATCACAATTGATACAATCGTCACTTTCATGTTCCATAGTTTCTTCAATTCTCTGGCAAGGTCGAGGTACTTATCTTCTTTTCACATTCTTTCAGTTTTATTCTATGGTCAGCCGGGACAGCAAAGTCGACAATTTTGCAAATTCTTTTTTTTCCTGTTGATTATTATTATTATTATTATTATTATTATTATTATTATTATTATTATTATTATTATTAAATGGGAATATTTCTTGAAAGCATATAAATGCTTAAAATAATTGAAATTATATAACCGTCTGCCAGCAAGTTATTATTATTATTATTATTATTATTCAACAGGGATTGTTATTTGAAACCATATAAGTGTGTAAAAATTATTTTTTCAGGAATATTGACATCAAGTTGTTATTTTTCACAAATATATATATATATATATATATATATATATATATATATATATATATATATAAAGAGAGATAGAGAGAGAGAGAGAGAAAAGAGAGAGGTGGAGAGAGAGAGAGACACACACACAGAGAAAGAGACACAGAGAGAAAGAGAAGCGGGGTGGGGCAGTGAAGAAGTGAAAGAAAAACTAATGTTAACAATACATTTTATAAAATCAGCAAACAGAGTTCAAACTCTGGCAGTGATCGTTCGTAGTATTAGTGGATGTCTGTATCTGTTCGTAAACACACACACGAACTCACACAAACTCACACAAATATCTTATTCAACAAATATATCAGCCTATTAGACTCTATTCATCACTTTCTCTTCTTTTTTTTTAATTCACACATACACAAAGACACAAGCCTGATCGTACACACATATGCACACACACTTATGCATATATGTTATATGTGTGCGTGGGTGCGTGTGTGTGTGTATGTGTATGTGTGTGTGTGTATGTACATGTAAGTGTGTTTGTATCTTATTTAAACCAAAACTAACTAATCTCATTCTATCTATCTATCCCAGTCTATTCGTATCTATCTATCTATCTATCTATCTATCTATCGATCTCAGTCTATTCGTATCTATCTATCTATCTCTCTCAGTTTACTCGTATCTCAGTCTTTCTTTCTTTCTTTCTTTCTTTCTTATACGGATCATTATCTGACTCCTATTTAGCTGTATATCCATTATTCATATAAGATTAACACATAAATATGAACACAAATGTTATTTCTTAAAACATTCTGTTCGAAAATATTTTTTTAGAAATCAAATTCTGTACGAATATATATTTAGAAAATCTTTTTTAGCTTAAAAAATGAAAGTGAAATCAAACAACCGATGTGTTGATTTCGTCACTTCTCGGGATTGATATAAAGAAAACGATTTATCAAGTTGACATTTCACAGTTTTCAATTCCAAGAAAAGATCAGTACATCGAAATTAATTGGGATCAATTTGAAAAGAATTTCGTTCCTGAATCGAAGTTTTTTCTTCTTCTGGATTTTCAAAAATGAATGGTGTTTGTAGATTAAGAAGAATTCCACCTGTATTTTGCTCTTTTAATGAGAAGGTAACAACACAGCACAAAAAAAACGATTTTGACAACCCAGATTGACTGAATCTCAAAACGCAATTAAATATTTGGTGGTAAAGTTTAATAAAAGATTACATTGAACACAATATTACAAACGTATTCTTCATTTAATTTAGACTTTTTTAAAAATAGACATTAAAACTTGATATTAACAACGTATTCTTCATTTTCATATTAAAAAACAATAATTCAATTAATTTAAATCTATTTACAATAGATTTAACACGATATTAAAAACGTATTCTTCGTTTCATTTGAATTTTTAAAAAGATAGGTATTAAAACTAAATATTAAAAACGTATTCTTTATTTCATCTAGATTTAACAAAGAATATATCAGATCTAACAAAAGATTGCATTGAACACGACATTAAAAACGTATTCTTTATTTCATGTAGATTTAACAAAGAATATATCAGATCTAACAAAAGATTGCATTGAACACGATATTAAAAACGTATTCTTGGCACACATCTGCTTCACTAATATATATTGAAATAAAATATAACTGAAACAGCCTGAAGTACCACCCCCTCCATTTTGACTTGAGTAAAATATATGCAGGATTGTTTAATTGACTGATTATAACGATATGTCATCTCGGATTATTTTAAACCCAGAGGTTAGGGAATCGCGTTCATTATACGTTCATATTAACATAACCAGCGTTGTTGTTTCTTAAGAGTTGTTTGTACACAGTTATTTCATTTCTCGTATTCCTATTTAATACAGGGAGAGTACTCGTGTTGTAGTGGCTAGCGTGCTGGACTGCGACATCACAGGAAGCGAGTTCAAACTCAAGTTACGCGTTTACGTTTTCTTTCGGACTAATACCCTTGGGAAAGGCATGAACTCCCTTATTTTCCTAACTATGGGTTAAATAATACCACTACCGTAGTACAAGGATGGCTTTGGCATTAAATAACCCATAAAAGTTGATATGCTATTAAACAAAGAAACGGAAACAGAACCAATCTAATACAAATAATTAGTACACAGCTGTATGGTTTCTAGTATTCCTATCTAATACTAATAATTATATGGTTTCAAGTAATCATTTTTACCTAACAATAGTCAGTTGACTGCAGATAATTATTTGATTACAAGAAAAAACAATAATCCTTAGGAAACAATTATAGCTTCAAGTAACAATTCTTAATACAAATAAGTTACTGCTTGGTTTAGATTGTATCCCTTGCAGAGAGGTACCCCTAAACCAAAAAAGTGTTGTCTTGGGTATGACACTGAACTGCATGTGATAGTGAGGCTTCTGGTCCTGGAAATCTGGGGAGTATGGAGTACTCCTTCATTGCCATTACTCTTAAATCTACTCTAACCCGGAGTGTTCCATCTATGGGTCAGGTAGATCTGTCTGAAATTTATTCATATTCGATAGGACCATGTAAAAAAACATTTTAAGAAAGAGAGAACTACACAGAAAATATAAATGCACAATCAATGCGATTCCCTAATCTCTAGGCATGAAATAACCCCAATCACAATGCACAATCAATGCACAATCAATGCCTAATCTCTAGGCATGAAATAACCTCAATCACAATGCACAATCACATGAAATAAATCAATCACAATGCACAATCACATGAAATAAATCAATCACAAGGCACAATCAATGCCTAGGCATGAAATAAATCAATCACAATGCACAATCAATGCCTAGGCATGAAATAAATCAATCAATCAATCTCTAGGCATGAAATAACCCCAATCACAATGCACAATCAATGCCTAGGCATGAAATAAATCAATCAATCAATCTCTAGGCATGAAATAACCCCAATCACAATGCACAATCAATGCCTAGGCATGAAATAAATCAATCAATCAATCTCTAGGCATGAAATAACCCCAATCACAATGCACAATCAATGCCTAGGCATGAAATAAATCAATCAATCAATCTCTAGGCATGAAATAACCCCAATCACAATGCACAATCAATGCCTAGGCATGAAATAAATCAATCAATCAATCTCTAGGCATGAAATAACCCCAATCACAATGCACAATCAATGCCTAGGCATGAAATAAATCAATCAATCAATCTCTAGGCATGAAATAACCCCAATCACAATGCACAATCAATGCCTAGGCATGAAATAAATCAATCAATCAATCTCTAGGCATGAAATAACCCCAATCACAATGCACAATCAATGCCTAGGCATGAAATAAATCAATCAATCAATCTCTAGGCATGAAATAACCCCAATCAACGGCGGGGGGTGTCCTCGTGGTGTAATGGTTAAAGCGATGGACTGCGGAATCGTAGTACGCGAATTCGTACCCCAGTCGCACTATTACGTTCACTTTCGGGTAAATACCCTTGGAAAAGGTATGAACCTCCTTATCCTCCCAGCTATGGGTAAAATAGTACCACAACTGTTCTTCTAGGAGAATGGCTTTGGCATTAAATAACCTACAAAGGTTTATGTGCCATTAAACAAAGAAACCAAACCAAACCCCAATGAATCAATTGATACACTATTCTGTTTTGGAACTCGTGGATGTAGCGATGTTTTTGCGCCATCATTTACTTCAAGTCAATGATATCATCTCTGGATTTAATCTTGAGTTAATTGAAAAAGATATTCTGGGTATTGTAATCTCAGAGTATATGAGAAGGAGGACCCATCTCAATTGATTCAGATGTCATTAATTGAATTGCTGTCATAGCGAGACAAACAAATGCCAAAAGTTTAATTCCATTTTTCTAAACAATGTCCAGTTTTCAAACATTGTTGTCTAGGTTACTTTGATGTCACAGTCCGTTACGTTAACCGCTTCGCCACGGGGGACCCACCCCCAAGATAAATTGTCATCATTGAAAAAATAAGGTAAATATAATCCCGTTAAAACCTTCTTTTTAATTCAACTGAATATCAATTAAAAGATTTAAATTTTTTTGGCCCATGTTGTAAGTCCTAAGAAATAAATAAAGTTGGCGACTGTACTCGAGGGTGACTCGAAGGCTCACTTTTCATTAGCTACAACACCGAGATGTAGAGGAGGGCTATACTGCCTTTCCTGGATTGCTCCACTTTACCCTTTATCCGTACCTTATAATGCTGAGTGGTTAAGCAAGGTGGCATCAAGTACTACTTTTTTTTTGAGTCTTTGGTATTGAACCCCAGTCTCCAGGGCGAACAGTCTACTCACTAGGATAATGAGCCGAATTATTTTTCATCTACAAATTGAAGGAGAGTTACGTTGCAGGATCAGAAATATGCATAGATCTTATATTTCACAAAGTACAAAGCGATTCCGTTGTTTCTAATACGAAACGTTTATTGGTTGTTTGTAACTTTTTATACAGCAGTCGGTCGTCGAAACTCGAGAAAGATAAAGTAAAAGAATTACTTGTGTCATAGAAACGCTATCAGACAAGTGCACCATATGACTTTCATGTGCGACCTACTCTTCCATTTAAAGTTTTTAGTTAACTTACAACTCATCACTACAAATAAAATAACCAACCAGTATAATAATTCACCATCCCTAATTATATAAAAGGAATAATCACATAATTCTCTTACCTGTTCATGGGTCTGTTTGACTGTCTGTCTGTCTTTGTAAATATATAAGTTGAACAAAAGTGATTTGACAAATAGAAATAATTATTTTCTATTATATATATTTTTTTATTGTACTCAACTAGTTTCGATCCAAGGCCATTGTCAGGAAAAAGTTGAGGAAAAAAGAATTTTTAAAAAGTTTTTTTTTCATTTATAAAGCTGTCGATTTTCTATAAGAGAAATGCCAAAAATGCTCAGGTAACTTAGTATATCCATTTGTCGAATTAAGATTATTTTCTAGTATCCAAGTGTCTTTAACTGACTTTTATCTACCTGGCAAATGAGATTTTCATTTGTAAAGAAAATTATTAGCAAAGGATATATATATATATATATATATATATATGTGTGTGTGTGTGTGTGTGTGTGTGTAAAATAATAAATTGCTGAACAAAAAAGCGAATTGAACTCTAAGCATAGACTTATTGATAAATTCTTTTTGTATCATTTGCCACCTGACTTAATTCGATATTTCTTTTGTATTTAGATTGCTGTGATTTCTAAATAAATCAATTAATTTTTCGTGTGAGTGTCACGGGAAGAAAATCAGGCCACATGACAATATCCTCATACCATAAATAGGCTTAATTAGACACTTTTTTTCATATTTCTGATTTAGGATTGTGTGATCAACGCGAAAAATTAAATGACGTACCTTAAGAGTTCTTAATTCGGTTATTTTAGGTAATATATATATATGTGATGGTGGTGGTGGGGGGAAGGGTTGTTGTAGAATCAACGAGAGAAAAGTAAGTATTTTGTAATAAAGAAGGCCAGCAGAATAGTTTGAATTTTGTTTTTTTTAATTTCTTATGAAAAACTTTGGTAATGCTACTCGTGTTTCCGATTTCAATAATTTTCTTCAGGCTTTTAATATTTTTTTAAAGAAAAAAGATTCCTTAAAAATTCATTTAAGCTTGAAGAAGATTATTGAAATTGGAAACATGTGTAGCATTAAGAAAATTCTCAAAAGAAAAAAATTCAAACTCTTATGCAGGCCTTCTTTATTACAGTATATATATATATATATATATATATATATATATAGGAATTGATAAATTGATTTGTTTCGGCTTCTGCGTTCTGTGGTTGTTGGTTCGATCTCCAGTGGTGGAGATCACGGTATGCACTGCTGCTGAAGCCAAATAAGGTCGAAACAGCTGTTCAGTGTTCCGTATGTCGTATGTAGGTGTCAGCCAGATTTTCTAGTCATGGTAATTCAATTAATATATATATATATATATATATATATATATAAAGAGGATTATGACTTTAATTTAAATTTAACGCAAAAAGCGTTTTAAATTCGGAAAAAATTGGAGGGGGGCTCAATTCACGAAAATGCTGAGCAATATCACTATATATTTCAAGTAGAAAATAAGACATAAAACAGGATAAAACTCCACGACTCAGGTGAACTAATATTCAACACGTTTGAATAGTCATGTGAATTAATGAGAGTTTAAAAAAAAAAAGAGTAAATTTGTTCATTTGAAAATATAGGATGTGTTGAATACTAGCTGACCTAAGAATCGAAATCGTGAGGTAAGAGTTTTTGTTTTGTATTATGTCTTTTTCTATACATCATATATATAGATATATATATAAATTGAACGGGCATTCCTGTCTCACAACAGGGTAATTCTCTTGACCACATTTAATCTCGGGTGCCTCAAGTTAACGATCTAGACTAGCCGACCGTTATTAGTGAGTTCGTTTCTCACTGAGAATACAATACAACTGACCTTTTACTAAACTTAACTAAGCTTAGTAAATGACTACACAACGAAATCTCTCTCTCTCTCTCAAAATTTATTTTCATCTCTCCCTCTCTCCTTCCTCTCCTCTCTCTCTATGTGTATGCGTATGTGCGTGTCACTCAGTATTCTTTTTTCCTCTTTTACTATAACTCTCTGGAATAGTTCTCTCTCTCTCTCTCTCTCTTTCTCTTTCTCTCTCTCTCTCTCTCTCAATTAATTAATTAATTAATCAATTAGATTAGTTATCTTTTCACCTCTCACTCTGTCTCTTTCTCTGTCTCTCTGTGCGTTACTCAGTTTTCTTTCTTCTTTCTTTCAATGTAACTCTGTGGACTCGTTTCTTTCACTCTCACAGTAAATTTCTTTCTTTCTTTCTTTTTTCTTTCTTTTCTTTTCTTTTCATTCTTTCTCGCAATAACTTTCTTTTTCAGTATAACTTTCTTTCGTTTGTTCGTTAAATGTTCCAAAAGGATTTCATTCAATTGATACGTATATATTCTCAACTCAATAAGGAAAATGAAGCTACCATCTTGGAACACAAAAGCAGAAATGTCACTAAATGTTTGTTCTCATATTTAGAATCCAAAACTTTTTGCTTGTATACGGTCCCCAGATGAAGCCACTTCAATGGTAATTTTTATACGGTCCCCAGATGAAGACACTTCAATGGTAATTTTGATACGGTCCCCAGATGAAGACACTTCAAT
This sequence comes from Sepioteuthis lessoniana, assembly GCA_963585895.1. NCBI lineage: Eukaryota > Metazoa > Mollusca > Cephalopoda > Myopsida > Loliginidae > Sepioteuthis > Sepioteuthis lessoniana. The sequence continues at coordinate 23,346,891 of OY757926.1, forward strand.
AGTAATTTTTATTCGATCCCCAGATGAAGACACTTCAATGGTAATTTTATACGGTACCCGGATGAAGACACTTCAATGGTAATTTTCATACGGTTTTCTTCCTCTCCCGGTTTCTGGGTACCTGTCCAAAATAACACACCAATTATTTTTTTGTTATTTCTGTGGTAATGTGCAAAAAATATCTAAGGTTATATATATATATATACGTGGTGCATTCAATAAGTTTCCAGACTTTTTTGTAAAGGCATTTAAAATTGTTGAAGACTCTTGAAAATTCAGTATGATATTGCTATACATCTTATGAGAAGACTGACCAATTCTTATGATTTCAGGTTCAAATGAACAGCTACAGCAGAAATTGGAATACACCCTACTAAAGCTTGATTGTCACAGCTGGTGAATGTAAAAAATACAATCTGAGACTTTAGAAGAACGATATGCAATAAGATTCTGTTTTAAACTTGGAAAAATGCCACAGAAATGTATGGAATGCTTCAGACTGCTTTTCGACCATCTTGCATGAATGGAGCATCAGTTTTTGAGAGGCATAAGAGATTCAAGGAAGGCAAGGAGTCTGTAAGGGATGATGAGAGGTGTGGAAGGGGTAAGGAAGTCAGTACACCAGAGTTGATGGACCAAAGGATTAGGGTTAGGGTTACTATGTTGAGGTTTTAAGGGAGTTCAGGAAGAGATTCCTTGGGAAGAGGCCAGCACTCTTCAAATCGGGTCAGTGGCATTTCCACCAGGACAATGCACCAGTCCACAACTCCATCCTAGTCACAGACTATTTGACCAAGATGGGCATCAAGACAGTTCCTCAGCCTCCCTATAGTCCAGACTTTGCCCCTTTGACTTTTGCTTATTCCCTAAGCTCAGAGACTGTCGTTATGAGACAATCGAGGAGATAAAAGAGGCTGTGACGAAGGTCTTTGACACGCTCACACATGAGGACTTCCATGGGGCCTTCCATAAGTTGTTGGAACGGTAGAACAAGTGCATTGCAGCCGGAGGAGATTATTTCGAAGGGGACTAGAATTTCATATGCGTACTATCAATAAAGGTGCCCACACGAAAAAAGTCTGGAAACTTATTTAATGATCCTCGTATATATATAATTGAAAAACCTCAACAAACCGCCATTTAGCTATTATGAATTTTTTTCATCTGCGAACTCTAACTTCCAGCCTATCTTTTTCTTCCCACCCTTTTTGTTTTCTTTTCTCTTTCAATTTTTTAAAATTTCCAACGAGTAAGAGTCCTTTGAAAAAATATGATTTTTTCCCTTCTGCATTGTGTTATAGCTATCGGAAGAAGCTGTTTTTGTTATAGAGTCGGCAGCTGAAATAAATTTTTAATTGCCAAATGACGGTATGTTGAGTTTTTTTCAGTTATATGGAAATTTGCACTGTAAGAAATTGATATATCTGTAACATACCCATGATACAGATATGTGAAATAGATATAATGTTCATAAAACGTTCATAAAAACATATATAGGAATCCGAAAACATGAAATTGGTTCAGGTACGAAACTTTTATTCACCGTTTTGAGTTTAAAGGTTTTTCGACATGAGGAGAGAGAAGCACAATCTTTCTATGCTGACTTTTCCATCTGCCCCCCACCACGTGCGGCACCCAGCCGCAAACTACTGGTCTGGCCTCGACGAGCCCTGAAAGTCAACCTTCTTCTTCCGAGGCTGGAACTCAACTAACTGCTTTTCTCAAATCTCAAAATCCTCAGCCCGCACTTCCGGGCATGACGTCATTCACATCCCCTGGTATCATTCCTCTCTGGGGTTTTATTTTGACATCTATGAATTACGCATGCTCCCCGCGTGAACACATGCGCTCATGTTTGCACCTAACTAACCCATGCGCTGAGCCGAAAGGTTCTCATTCTAACTAAACCGAAAGGCAAGATATACAAAACGAAATCCCTCCGCAATTATATTACATATCAATTATCATGCATTGAGCACTCCTGGAGATTTATATTCTCAAATAGAATCATTCCCAACTCATCTTTGGATATGTTATATTTTTCAAAGGAGCTATATATATATATATATATATATATATTGGACAGGCATTCTTGTCCCACAACAGAGTAATGGTAAATTCTCTTGACTACACTCTTTAAGTTTGGGTGCCTCACGAGTTTGAGTAACCAACCATTCTTACTGATTTCGTTTTTCAGTGGGTGTTCAGCACATCTGACAAGGTACTATATTTAGCAAACCTTATTAAAGGACTACAATATAAAATCTCTCTCTCTCTCTCTCTCTCTCTTTCTCTGTGCATCTCTAAATTTTCTTTTTCTTTTTTTCGCTATAATTAGACTATACTCTTTCTTTCTCACTGTAAATTTCAGTTTATATTTCCCTCTTTTTCCTTCGAATGATCAGAAAGAATTTTATTTAATTTATGATTATACATTCTTAACTGACTAGTGGAGCCACCATCTTCGAACGTAAAAGCAGAGATGACTCTATCTTTATTCTCGCTAATATCAAAAACCCTAAATAAATTACTTTGTTAATTTACCACCTGTTCGTTCTTACCAATCTATATTAAAAATCCAATACTTTTTACATTCATACGACCCTCAGTATCCTGACATACGCTTAGAAATTTTCAGTGTTTTAACTAAATAAATTGCTTGGTAAATTTAACACCTGTTTGTTCTTGTCAATTTTATTAAAGCCGTAAACAGACCCAAAGTTTTATTCATGAGGAAACTAAAAGCATAAAAAACATAAAAAGAGGTGACAAGCTAGCAAACCGGTTTCGTACTTGCTCAACAGATCTCAATCGAGGAAATATCGTGTAGATTTATAAAAGAAAATATGGGAAATATCTATGATGGAAAAGAAAATATATATATATATATATATATATATATATATATATATATATATATATATATATATTGTATTGGAGACTATATCGAAATGATATTAAGTCCTAGCAGACATTTACTCTGTTTGCAGAGAGGCGGTGTGCCGGACAAAATATGAATAGTCTCCAATACTTTCAAATGAAATGAAGAATGTGACTTACTCAATATAGAAAAAAGTCTGCACTAAACTTCTCAGCATCAAACTAAACAATATCTTTTTTTTTCAAATCAAGCCTTTTGTAAATGGAATTATGCAAAGTCGTATTATGGCTTAAATGGGGCGTTCAGTTTTCTTTATTTAAAGCAAACGAAAGGGCAACAAATACTATGTAAAAACTCACCATCACACCCTGTTTACACACACACACATACACACGTATATATATATATCAATATATATATATACGGTATGCAAACAAATAAGCTCTGGCGAGTTTTAAGATGTTGTATACAAATCATGTAAACTTTATATATATATATATATATATATATATATATATATATATATATAGTGTATCACAAAAGTGAGTACACTCCTCACATTTCTGCAGTTATTTAAGTATATCTCTTCATCGGACAACACTGACAAAATGACACTTTGACACAATGATAGGAATACTTTATATCATATAACTGTGTGTAAATTATTTGTATTAGATAGGAATACTTTATATCATATAACTGTGTGTAAATTATTTGTATTAGATAGGAATACTTTATATCATATAACTGTGTATAAATTATTTGTATTAGATAGGAATACTTTATATCATATAACTGTGTGTAAATTATTTGTATTAGATAGGAATACTTTATATCATATAACTGTGTGTAAATTATTTGTATTAGATAGGAATACTTTATATCATATAACTGTGTACAAATTATTTGTATTAGATAGCAATACTTTATATCATATAACTGTGTGTAAATTATTTGTATTAGATAGGAATACTTTATATCATATGACTGCGTGCAAATTATCTGTATTAGATAGAAATACTTTATATCATATAACTGTGTACAAATTATTTGTATTAGATAGGAATACTTTATATCATATAACTGTGTATAAATTATTTGTATTAGATAGGAATACTTTATATCATATAACTGTGTACAAATTATTTGTATTAGATAGGAATACTTTATATCATATAACTGTGTGCAAATTATTTGTATTAGATAGGAATACTTTACATCATATGACTGTGTGCAAATTATTTGTATTAGATAGGAATACTTTATATCATATGACTGCGTGCAAATTATCTGTATTAGATAGAAATACTTTATATCATATAACTGTGTGTAAATTATTTGTATTAGCAAGGAATACTTTATATCATATAACTGTGAGCAAAAAAACCCTTCAGAGACAATTGCACAAAAATGTAAATATAAATGTACAACGAACTAAATTTAACTTTTTGGCATAAAATAATCCTTGATGGGTTGACATGCCGTTGAAATCAATCAGTCAGTCAGTCAGCCATTCTCGTCTATATCCCTTTTAACTTTTGAGAAACTCTCTCTCTCCACCGTAGAATTTTACACAGTCTTTGAAAATATGATTTTGTAGTCATATTTGTTTTTTTTTTTTAATATATACTCTCCATTATAAATACCTGTTGAACAAAAACATTCAATATCTCACACGTTTTTAATAATCATATGCTTTCCACCCACCATCTGCAAAAAATCCAAAAACAGCTACTAAACAAGAAATATCTGCTAATCGTGTATTATACAAGAAAAGAAAGAAAGACGTATTACGGGGAGGGAATGTCTAACTCCCTGGCTCGTGGAGGATGAGTTGCCTATTCAAAGTGCATCACTTATTGGCCTCAAGTTTACGTCAAGTATTGTAAGGAGCTTTGTTCCACTGTGTGTTCTTCAGGTGCTACTAACATTTCTTCAATCTCTTCTTAATTTGTGCTTCTAGCTCAGTCTCACTGGCCTTTTGTCAAACAGATTTACCTTTGTACACTTAATTGGTTTCGAGTTTTTCCTGTTGTTTTATGAAAAGGATCAGTCATAATGTAACATATTGACCCTCGACCGAGCCGTCAATCAAGAGATGCGCCTGTGTAAATAAGCAGAAGAAACAGGTGCATCCGGTCGAAGATATCACCTTGACCTGTGGACGTGGTTGATTTCGGTGGAGATGCGTTCGCCAACAGGAAGCAGGTGGATATCAAACAATTATATAACCAGGTGCCACAGACGGCTTGAGTCAGTTCGAGTCGCAGTTGGAGATAGGATGCCCGCGGAGTGAGAACCAGCTCCAGACAGAGGGCTTGGGCCCTCAGCGACCCACGGTTAAGCAGCCCTGCTAAGATGAGGAATAAGTGCTGCTATGGTCGCGAGAAGACCTTTGGGTCAATATGTAGCAGTCTGTCTCCATCTCCAACTCACCTCTCTCACACAACCAACATCAACCCTATCGGATAAAGTGTGAGGGATATATTTTTATAAAGAAGTGTGTTCGTTCGTTCCTTGAAGTTCGTATATTATGTTGACTATGTTTCCACGTATATTTGTATGAGTATTGCATAGTTGTATGTGGCTAAACAACAATAACAAATGATTTAAATGCCGTAAATAAACCTTGAGCCTCTCTCACATGCATTCATGGCCTTGTCTTATTCAATATCTATCTATCTATCTATCTATCTATCTATCTATCTTATTCTGTTTGTCTATCTTATTCAATTTTTCTATTTAATAGTTTTTCATCTCTCTCTCTCTCTATCTATCTATCTATCTATCTAATTCTACTTCTCTCTAAGTACTTACTTCATATTCGTTTTTGCGTCTATTTTCTTCTTCTTCTTCTTCTTCTTCTTCTTCTTCTTCTTCTTCTTCTTCTTCTTCTTCTTCTTCTTCTTCTTCGCGCGTAAATATAAATACATTTTGATGTGTCTAAATAACTTTTGATGAGTGACAGCTCGTGAATTAAATTTTATTACGAAGGAAAAAGACTTAAAATTAATGAGGAGATGTTTGAAATTTTTCAATCAATGATTCCCCGAATTGTTTTACTTTCTTAACAATATGCAAGAATAGTTTTCAGACTCTCTGTGTATGTGAACGAAAAAATTGACGCAAATAAGACTTATAATTCATATATATCATTGCTTATTAATCCTGACCCGTTTCATCCTGATGTGTTTATTTTAATCCTATTTACCAACCCCTCCGCTCGGGCAGGATATGACACAAGGTCAATTTTTAAGCGGAGTTTTACAGGTTTGAATTCAGAGTTTTCCTTCTCCTAGACTAGTTGCCTCACCAAGCTGGAGGGAGAATAAGAGTATTAATGCTACGTGAAATGCAATCAGTCTCGTCCAGGATTTGAACTCGTGTCGCCGTGTCTGTCCATTTCCTACAACGATAACCATTATGTGTTTATTTTAATAGGTTTGGATTGGTTTCTTTGTTTAATGGCATGTCAACCTTCATGGGTTATTTAATTTCAAACTTATCCCTGTAGAACAATAGTGATACTATTAAGCCCTTAACTTAGAGGATAAAACGGTTCATATTTTTTCCAAGCGTTTTTAGTCGGAAAGTGAAAGTAATAGTGCAACGGGAGCTCGAAATTGCTTACTTCGAGGATACAGTCCAGCATATTTTAAGTTGGTTTGTTGCTAGTGCTTTTCTGCATGTCAACCCTTGAAGGTTATTTAATGCCAAATCTTGTTTATACATGTATATTGAATATATATGACTTGTAAACGATTAGTGAGTAAATAACAATTTTACACGAGCCAGGGTTCCATTATTTGTACTGTTAAATGGTTTCACGTATTGCCAACACTAGTAATTTTATTTGCACATAGTTAAACGGTTTCACGAATTGCTAACACTAATAGTTTTATTTGCACATAGTTAAACGGTTTCACGAATTGCTAACACTAATAGTTTTATTTGCACATAGTTAAATGGTTTCACATATTGCCAACACTAATAGTTTTATTTGCACATAGTTAAATGGTTTCATGTATTGCCAACACTAATAGTTTTATTTGCACATTGTTAAATAGTTTCACATATTGACAACACTAATAGTTTTATTTGCACATAGTTAAATGGTTTCACATATTGCCAACTCTGATAGTTTTATTTGCATACAACTAAATGGTTTCAAGGTTTTTCCACACTAATAGTTTTATTTGCACAGAGTTCAATGGTTTCCAGTCTTGCCAACACTAATGGTTTTATTTGCATACTGCTAAATGGTTTCCAGTTTAGTCAAGTATGTAAATAAACGACTGTTTAATTGAATTATTACTATTACATAGATGGTTGGTTGGTTGGTTGGTTGGTTGAGTTTTATGGCATATCAACCTTTGTAGGTTATTTAACGCCAAATCCATTTTTATGCAAATAATCAGTTTTATTTCAAACAATTCAGTTTAGCATCTATTACATTGCAATATTTGAAACGATTTATCTGTGTGTAAATAAATAAATTATGTTGAATAGAATCACTCGTGTAAAATAACAATACTTGAAACCAATAAACGGTGTGCAAACAAATGAGCTCAATTCGTTTAGAAATTATACATACTTAATATATATGGACAAACAGGATTTAACTTTAAATAACCATTCAAGAGTCGATAAGCTATATAACACAACTAACCACCAAGCCATTGGTCATCGTCAAGGTGGGTTTATTTTTAGACGATACATTTGAAGATCTATTAATCATATCACGTAAAGTGTCGATAATGATTATGAGAATCGATCATTTTCATACAAATTACTCATTAATAAGATATCTGGTTACTGCTTCAAAATATTTCCAAATTTAGAAACAGATTTGAACTTTTTTTCCGTGGATGATGTCATATTAAGCGGAGAAATCAATCAAATGAATAATGAGAATATTGTTAATTTTTTCCTGTTGGTTTGTTTCTGTTTCTTTGTTTAATGGCATATGAATCTTTGTGAGTTATTTAATGCCGAAGCCATCCTTGTAGAAGACCAGTAGTATTACCAACGATAATAGCCCGAAAATGAACCTACTAGCCTTACTCGAGTTCGAACTCGCTTACTACGATATTGTAGTCCAGCACATTAGCCACTACGCTACAGGGATCATCCCAAAGAAAGTGTTGATAAAATATTACTTTCACTTTCACCGCCAATATTCACTTTATCTAAAATATTTTAATAATTTTTACTTGAATTTTAGGGGATAATGCTGTATGTATTTACCTAACCCCTCTACCACAAACAGGATGTGACACAAGGTAAATTTTATTGCGAAGTAGAGCTAGTTTGAACTCAATGTTTTTCTCCTCCCTAACTGATTGCGTTAGAACCCAATCTCCCCTATTATATTATATACCAGTGTTGTATAGGGTTTAGAAAGGGATAAGTTTTTTGGTTTCTTTATTTAATGGCATATCAGTCTTCGTGGATAATTTAATGCCAAATCTATCCTTGTAGAAGAACAGTAGTGGTACTATTTAACCTGTAGCTGAGTTCGATATTGTTATCAGAATTAAAATTATGTGCTTTTATTTTTTGCTGTTGATTTATAGTATAAAATATAGTTAAGCACGAGGCTCCAGGGTTTGTTTGGAGAGAGGGAAGGGAAGTGGTCTTCATTTGTGGTTCTATGATGGTCACAGCTCCAGTTGTGATTGTTGTATACTCATATGCAGATGCACACAGATACATATTCAACACAATAAAGACGAGCAGACACAGTTCTTTAGAAAAATATACCTCTCACTTTATTGAAAGGGTTGTATGTGAGAGGGAGTTGGAGACCGAACAAAGACTGCAACATAGTGACCCCCCAACTCTTCTGGCTATCACAGCCTTTCTTTCCCTGGGCAGCTCAACCGGAGGCCTGGTTCTCATTCCAGCATCTTCTCTCCAACTGATCTGAACTTCCTTTCGTCGGGGTTATATAATAATTTGACGTCAGGAGGTGCCTGTGGTGTAATGGTTATCGTCGTCGGAATTGGACACGGCAACACGAGTTCAAATCCTGGACGAGATTGATTGCATTTCATATAGCACTAATACCCTTGGGAAAGGTACGAATCCAATTATTCTCCCTCCAGCTATGGGTAAATAGTAGGGCAGACTTGGTCCTTCAGCCTTGGTAAGGCAACTAGTCTCGGAGAAGGAAAACTCTGACTTCAAACCTGTTAAACTCCGCTTAAAAATTGACCTAGTGTCATATCCTGCCCGAGCGGAGGGGTTGGTAAATATTATAATAATTTGACGCCCACCTACTTCCTGCGAGCGTCACAATTCGACAGTCAAGGTCGCCCCCTGATATCTTCGATCGGATGCACCTGTTATTTACACTTGCGCATTTCTTCTTTTGACCGCTTGGCCGGGTCGGAGGTCAATATGCAACAGTGATCCTGTAAGTGCTTGTCACGCTGCAGGCCACTTGTAAGTTGAAGTTTCAGGTGAACCTGCTCGTTGGATTTCCGCTCCAGGGTTTGTTTGGAGAGAGGGAAGGGAAGTGGTCTTCATTTGTAGTTCTATGATGGTCACAGCTCTGTTGATCGATCCACGGGAAAGTTGAGGTTCGGACTTCACTCCGTTCTGGATGGGTTAGAAAACAGTAAAATTTACCAAGTGCTGTTAATTGGCCAATCACCTCAATAATTCAGAAACGCTTTTTAACAGATGTATATAACAAAACTTTTAATCAATATACACTGATTAAAATCATGTACAACAAAGGGGGTTTCAGTTTCGGAGTTAGAAGTAATGAATTAACTGTGGATAATAATTAGCTTCAAGTCTGTCTTAGAGCTGATTAATTTTGATAGAAATGGTTAAGTTCAGGACGTTGGGTGGTGAAGTAGCAGCAAAGGCTTTGAGTCTTCTGGCTATGGAACCAGCCTTCGATCTGATATTTTCGCTTTTCGGGGTCTTCTTTTATGGAGGTTCAGACCCCTGAATACTTGGCTCCGATTGGCCAGCCAATAGAAACGCCAGACCAATGGCCTCGTAGCTTAATCATCGGGGAGGAGTTGAAAAGTCCCCCCGAATTCTGCGTTTGATAGGACGACCAATCAAAACCATAGCTCTGGGTTGCACATCTCGGAGAGGGGCCAAAAGCTATACTCCGCCTTTCCCAGATTGGTGAGCCACTCAATAATATTTTATTATTATGTTAATGGCCTTGTGTCAGACATTTAGCTGTAATTTTCTGTAAATTCGTACTATGCTGACATTAGAATTTGAGACGGGTTATTTGTTTTTCTATTACATCTATTAAAATTTTGAATGACCGTTTCAACATTTTATGTTTCATAATCACGGCACCCCAGAAACTTTTCGTTGACTGTCACTCTCTGATTTGACCCTTAAAGCTACCAAATCTAGTGCTGTTGGGGTTGCCAGATGCGAATCGAATATTATTATTATTATTATTATTATTCTATTTTTTCTACACTACATTATCAAAGGATTATAAAAACCCTTTAATGAATTATCCCTATTATTCTTAAGTATCTAATTTAGCTGGACGGAAATAACACAAGAATGTTGCGAGCAATATTAAACAAGTCCTGGCAGCAACACCCAACAAGGCACCAACTATACGGCCACCTGCCTTCCATTACGAAAACTATCCGAGTTAGACGAACCAGACATGCAGGACACTGCTGGAGAAGCAAGGACGAGCTCATAAGTGATGTACTCCTATGGACCCCCCACATATGGCCAAGCAAAAGCAGGATGACCAACTCGAACATACATACAGCAGCTAAATGAGGATACGGGATGTAGCCCTGAAGATCTGCCAAAGGCGATGAATGATAGGGAGAAGTGGCGAGAGAGGGTCAGGGATATCCGTGCTAGCGGCACGACATGATGATGATGATTTAATTTAGCATTACCAGTCAACTTGTATCACTATGATTGTGTTATACAAGTGACTTATCGTCCCAAAGTAATCCTATCTAACCACACACATTGACCCAACCACTCGGACAATATTTCCTTTCATCAGTCGCCACTCGCGACCCAGTCACCAAAATACCTATTTATTCTATGATACTGCCTACTTAAAAAAAAATTCCCCATAAAAGCTTTTGTTTTTTGCTGATTTAATTTGATGCTAAAACCTTTTGGGGTTAGGTTAATTGATTGGTTGATTTTAACGTCATGCCAACCTTCATGTATTATTTAATGCCAAGGCTTTTCTTGTAGAATTAGTGGCTTCATACCTTCATCATCATCATCATCATGTTACCCCATCAGCACGGATATCCCTGACCATCTCTCGCCACCCCTCCCTATCGTTCATTGCTTCCGGCAGGTCTTCAGGGCATCATACCGTATCGGCACAGACCTGCTGTGTGTAGGTTCGAGCTAGTCGTCCTGCCTTTGCTCGTCCATGTGAAGGGTCCACAGGAGTCCATCACTTATGAGCTCATCCCTACTTTTCCTGCAGTGTCCCTCATGTCTGGTTCGTCTAACTTTGATAGTTTTCGTGATGGGTTGTAGGTGGCCGTACAGCTGTTGCTTTGTGGGGTGTTGCCTCCCGGGCTTGTTTAATATTGCTTGCTGCATTCTTGTGTAGTTACCGTCAAGCTTTTTCCCCATACGTTTAGTTAGCATCAATGTAGTGCATCCATATAGCAGTATCGACACGACCGCTGAGTCAGACCTGACCGATAAAATAAAACGCAGTTTCTTCATACCTAACCATAAGGTATTAGTCTGAAAGTGAATGTTATAACATGACCGGAGTTCGAATTCGCTTACTAAGATCTTGGAGTCTCTCACGTTAACCACGACACCATGGGACTCTCCAAAAACTAATTTGAGTTTATGTATATATGTACAGTGTTTGGTATAAGTGTTTGATCTAAGAACTTTTTTTCTATTCACACGGTTTTGAGAGGTGAAAACAGTCACATCAAGCAAGAAGAACCTAACTACAGGCAAGTCACACTGAAGGTACCGATTTCCATCACTGGATCACCGAAGTTAAGTAGCGATGAACCTGGTCAATACTTAAATAGGTGACCATTTAAGCCAACAGCAAGTACTGTAAGCAGTCTAAACGAACACGGCGACACGAGTTCAAATCCTGGACGAGACTGATTGCATTTCACATAGCACTAATACCCTTGGGAAAGGTATGAATCCAATTATTCTTCCTCCAGCTATGGGTAAATTTGTAGGACAGACTAGGTTCTTCAGCCTTGGTGAGGCAACTAGTCTAGGAGAAGGTATACACTGAATTCAAACCTGTTAAACTCCGTTTAAAAATGGACCTTGTGTCATATCCTGCCCGAGAGCGGGGTTGGTAAATATGGTAAGCAGCCTGAGGCCTGTGGGTCATATACAAGCGAATCGTAGTACATAACTAGAAAAACCTAATTATATTATAATCAACATAAAGTAACATGCTTTTCGTGGTGTATGAATAATAAATCTGGGAAGCCACAACGCTTCGGGAATGCCCCAAATCTTTCTTTTTTGTAAATATAGCAAATGAAATTATTAACTATATATAAATAATAAATAAATAACGAGAATATTTTTTTATTATTCTCTGTTGGTTTGGTGGGGTTTCTTTATTTAATGGCATATCAATCTTCGAGGGTTATTTAATTCCAAATCCATCCTTGTAGAAGACCAGTAGTATTACCCACTGCTGGTGTAAAAAAAAGGAGTTCATACCTTCCCCAAGAGTAACAGCTCGAAATTGAACGTACGAGCCTTACTCGAGTTCGAACTCGCTTACTACGATATTGTAGCCCAGCACATTACCACACACACACACACACACATATATATATATATATATATATATATATATATTGAGGTAAAGATAGATAGATAGATAGATAGAGAGAGAGAGAGAGAGAGAGAGAGAGAGAGAGAGAGAGAGTCTTTAACACTGAAAAGTGGTGCTTATGGGTCGTACATATCTGTCTTGGCCATGAAGCAGATTTAAGTCGTAAGTTAGTCGACCATAGTAGAAGACGACCCGAAGGCTCCTTTTTCAATAGCTACAAGACCGAAAGGTAAAGGAGGGCGCTTCTACTTTTCCTGGATACGTATCTTATAATGCTGAGTGTTTAGCAAGGAGGCATCAAGTGTCATTTCTTTGAGTCTTTAGTATGACTCAACCTGGGATTGAACCCCGGTCTCCTGGACCATTGGCAAACACTCTCCACTATACCAGACTTAGATTCAGACATTTTATTGATTTTGGTTGGTTGGTTTATTGGGTTTTATGGCATTTGAACCTTTGTAGGTTAATTAACGCCAAATCCATTTTTATGTTAATAATCTGATCTATTTAAAATAATTCAGTTTAGCATAAGTACACATTCAAATTGTCAAAAACATTTCTATTTCAAACTATTCAAGCAGTTATATGTAACAATTCAGTTAAGTGCAAATACAGTTTCAATGTCGACAAACAGTTCTATTTCAAATAATTCAGTTAAGCATGAGCACGCAGTTTAAATGTAAGTACGGTTTAATTGGGAAAAACATTTCTATTTCGAGCTATTCAGTTTACTCAAACAGTTCATTTTAGCATAAGAATGCTGTTAGTTCTATTTAACCCATAGATAGGGCCCTATCAGGTGCTACCACTCCGGGCCAGAGTAGACCTGGGAGCGATGGCAATGAAGGGGTACTCCGCATTCCCCAAAGCTCCAGCACTGCTGGAACCTCACCATCAGATTGTTTAGTGTCATATCCAGGACACTCGTTGGTGGGGGGTCTTACCCCTCTGCAGAGAAGCAGTCTGTGTATTCTACAGCCCAAGCCGACTGGGCAGCATTTTATTGGGTTATGATCTTTAATAAACTGTTGATATAAATAATCTTTGTCAGATCAGAATGAAGGCAAGATCTTTAACCAATTTACGCTGACCGGTTTATTAGTCAAGTTTTTGTAATTTGCTCTGATTTAAGTCTCTTGTCTGAGCGTGTTTTCATCAACTTGGACCATATTTTAATATAAGTCAGAAATGAAAAGCAAGATCAACCTTTACTGGTTTAAATTGATTCATATTCTTCCTAATTATCAACCTTCCATTCTGTCATAAAAAGAAATTACTCTAAAAGCCTTTTGCGGAAGTAAATTACAATGTGAAGACAGCGGTTAAGAGATTTGACATTATGCTAGACTTCTTGATATGTTTATGTTATACACCGAAGTGAAATTGCCTCTAGGTAATGGTCAGTATTGTTTTATCTCAATGTTCCTCGCATTTACTAAAAAAGACTTAATGTTGGAGTTTAAATTATTTAGGTTCCAACATGTCTGGTTAAAAGTCTCGTTTATCGACTGGTTTATAAATTGGTTGTTTGGTATTTTTCGTAGGTCTTCATAGAAGTTTCTAATTTTCGTGCAACATATCATTGTCAAAAGTTTTCTGAATTGAAATAATAGTTTTCAAAGGTTTGAGAAATTGAAATAAATATTTCATTGTGTTTATGGAAATTAATACGGGTTTAGGAATGGCTTTTTAAATTAACCATGTACAAAAGCAAAAGGGAAGGTTTGGTTTGGTTTGATTTTATGGCATATTCACCGTTGTAGTTTATTTAATGCCAAATCCTGTTTATATATATATATATATATATATATATATATATATATATATATATATATATATATATATATGACTTGTAAGCACATGTTGAAGATAACATTCTTAAACAATCTTGAGCTCTCTTTTGCACACAGTTAAATGGTTTCAAGTATTGCTATATAACAATCACAATTTAACATACGTCATTTTTTGCACTCATAGTTTGTTATATTTAACCCATCGATTGGACCCTGTCAGGTGCTGTCACTAAGTCAGAGTGGACCTGGGAGTAATGACAATGAAGAGGTACTCGACATTCTCCAAATCTCCAAGACTGGAACCTCGCCATCAGATGCTGTTTCATGTCATATCCTGGACAACCGTTGCGGGGAGGGAGGTGATCTTACCCCACTGTAGAAATGCAGTCGGTGTATTTTACAGCTCCATCCGATTTGATTGTTATGTGTTGGAAAGGTGATCCATTGGGTATTGTGCATGAAAATAAAATTTGGCTCTGCTGATAAATTGTAGATGCACAAACCAGAATCTGTTATAGAAAATGGAGGTACCCGTGGAGTAATGGTTATCGTCGTCGGAAAGGGACACGGTGACACGAGTTCAAATCCTGGACGAGACTGATTTGCATTTCACATAGTACTAATACCATTAGGAAAGGTATGAATACAATTATTCTCCCTCCTGCTATGGGTAAATAGTAGGGCAGACTAGGTTCTTTAGCCTTGTTATGGCAACTATCATCTATTATAGAAAATGAGGCAAAAAGTTCGAGTTATAAATGGATCATCCAATCTCGATCAAAAGATCAAACTTATTATTAGTTAACAAACAACAAAAAGATAAAAGGTCAACTGTTGGATTTCAGTGTCAACAGAACACAGAGTGAAAATGATGTAAAGCGAAAAAGAAGACAAATACCTGGACCTTGCCAAAAATCTGTGAAGTTAGCGAAAATGAAGGTGACGGGGATACCAGTTGTAGTTGGAACACTTGGAATAGATGCTAAAAACCTGGAAAGGAGACAGGATAAACTGGAGATCAGAAAAAGGACTGAGACCATTTTGACCACAGCACTGTTAAAATCGACTTGGATACTTAGAAGAGCCTTAGAAATCTAAGGGGACTTGCTGTCATTTAGACCCCAGTGAAAGGCCATCTGCTAACGCTGGTAAGAAAAGCTCGCAATAATAATAATAATAATAAAGACGCAATAAAATAGCAACTGTAGACTATGCGGTGACAGAGACGAAACCATCAATCACATAATAAGCGAATGCAGCAAATTAGCGCAGAAGGAATATAAGACTAGACATGATTGGGTCGGCAAGGTGATCAACTGGGAAATGTGCAAGAAATTTAAATTTGACCATACAAACAAATGGTATATGGACAACCCAGCACCTGTCCTAGAAAATGACACACATAAACTTCTATGGGACTTTGGCATACACACAGATCACCTAATCTCGGTCAGAAGACCAGACCTAATAATAATCAACAAAAAGAAGAGAAGTTGCAAAATTGTCGACTTTGCTGTCCCGGCTGACCACAGAATAAAACTGAAAGAATGTGAAAAGAGAGATAAGTACCTCGATCTTGCTAGAGAACGGAAAAAACTATGGAACATGAAGGTGGCAATTATACCAATTGTGATTAATGCTTTTGGCACAGTAACTAAAGGATTATTAAAGGGCCTGGAGAATTTGGAATTTGGCGGCCGAGTGGAGACCATCCAAACAACAAGCTTATTGAGAACGGCCAGAATCATGAGAAGAGTCCTAGAGACGTAAGGAGACTTGCTGTCACTCAAACTCAAGTGAAAGACGCTCGCTAACAAGCCGCGGGTTGTTCCCTTAGGAACAGAAAGGACGCCGCATATAAGGATCTGGAGTCACAGCAGAGTTACTTTACATAGATCAACACATCCTAAATGAGAGCAAGACCAGACGGAAAAATCTGGCTATGGCCTGGATTGACTACAAAAATGCATATATGGTTCCGCAAAGCAGGATAATAAACTGCCTTAAAATGTACAAAATATCACATGAAGTCCTAAACTTTATCGAGAAAACCATGAAAACTTGGAGAGTGGAATTGACAAAAGGAGGAGAAGCTTAGCTGAAACAAATATCCAAAGAGGTATATTTCAAGGAGATGCACTATCACCGTTACTATTCCTAATAGCCATGATGCCACTTAACCACATACTCAGAAAATGCACAGCCGGATATAAATTTAGTAGATCTCAAGAAAAGATCAATTACTTAATGTACATGGATGACATCAAACTATTTGCAAAAAATGAAGAAGAACTGGAAACTCTAATACACACAATTAGAATATACATTCAGGACATTGGAATGAAATTTGGTATAGAAAAATGTGCAATGCTTGTAATGAAAAGTGACAAAAGACATCTGACTGACGGAATGAAACTACCAAGTCAAGACAAGATTAGAACGCTCGGAGAAAAGGAAACCTTCAAATACTTGGGCATCTTGGAGTCTGACACCATCAAACAAGTGGAGATGAAAGATAAAATTAAGGAGGAATATCTCAGAAGAACTAGAAAGCTACTCGAGACAAAACTATCTTGCAGAAACCTTATCAAAGGAATAAATACATGGGCTGTATCCCGCGTTAGATATTCGGGACCATTTGTGAAGTAGACCAGAGAAGAACTTAAGGAAATGGAGCAAAGAACAGGGAAACTAATGACTATGCACCAGGCACTACATGCCAGAGACGATATTGACAGACTATATGTATCAAGAAAGGAGGGAGGAAGAGAACTTGCCAGCATTGAAGACAGTGTTGACACATCGATACAACGACTCGAGGACTACATAGAAAAACACGAAGGAGGACTGATTACACCCATCAAAAACGACACTGACAACACTGTGACCAACAAAATGATAACTAGGAAACAAAAATGGGAAGAAAAACAACTCTACGGGCGTTTTAAACGACTGATAAACAACATCTCGCACGAGAAAACCGGGACTTGGCTAAGAAAAGGAAACTTTAAAAGAGAAACAGAATCTCTCCTAATAGCAGCACAAAACAACGCCATAAGAACAAAATCAAATCAAAGGGAGAATAGATAAGACTCAACAAAATGGGAAATGTAAGTTATGTGGTGATAGAGACAAAATTTAAATTTGACCATACGAACAAATCGTATATGCACAACCCAGCACCTGTCCTGGAGAACAAAACACACAAACTCCTATGGGACTTTGACATACAAACGGATCACCTAATCCCGACCAGAAGACCAGACATTATAGTAATCAACAACAACAAAAAAAGAGAATTTGCAAAATTGTAGACTTTGCTGTACCGGCTGACCACAGAATAAAACTGAAAGAAAGTGAAAAGAAGGATAAGTACCTCGACTTTGCTAGGGAATTGAAAAAACTATGGAACATAAAAGTGACTATTATACCAATCGTGATTGGTGCATTCTGTACAGTAACTAAAGGACTATTAAAGGGACTGGAGGACTTGAAAGTTGGAGGACGAGTGGAGACGATCCAAACTACAGCATTGTTGAGAACGGCCAGAATACTGAGAAGTGTCCTGGAGACTGGAGGAGATTTGCTGTCACTCATACTCCAGTGAAAGACCATCAGATAACACTGATGGGAAAAACTATCCAGGAATAATAACAATAATAATAATAATAATAATAATCTCTTGGCCTTTCCAAATTGATAGAAAAATTGAGAGAATTAGACCAGACAGAGGGGTTAAGGACTATAAAAACATACTTTGTAATTGATATGTCAATGCCAACATATTCTGTACATTACATGTAAGCTACAAGTTTCTGTATAGTACACGGGTGGTGCAACTCTCTCTATATTTCACGAGAGGTGCAGCTTTCTGTATATTACACGTAGGGTGCAACTTTCTGCACATTACATGTAAGGCAAAACTTTTTGTATATTACAATTTGATCTAACATCAGTCATTTGTTTGCACACAGTTAAATGTTTATAGATATATCATTTGTTGGTAATTTCATTTTTAAATAAGTTAGAACTAATCTATTTGCTATTGTTTCTACACGGTCAAATGGTTTCAATTACTGCGATCTAACACAAATATTTCTATTTAATACTAATCTTTTGTTTTCACACATTGAAGCGGTTTCAAGTATTGTGGTTTAAAACTAATCCTTCTGTTCAACACTATTCATTCATCTGTACATAGTCAAATGGTTCCAAGTATTGCTATGAAATACCAATAATACTATTTTGCATTGAGATAAACGGTTTCAAGTATTCCACACTAATAGATTTATTTTCACAAAGTTAAATGGTTTCCAGTATTACTATGTATCATGAACAAGTCAAGTAAACATTAGTTATTTGTTTGCGAGCATTTAAAAATAAGAAACAGTTCTATTTCTAACTATTCCATTTACCATATGTCATTTGTTTGCACAGAGTTTAAATGTTAAACATTTCTATTTGACCAATAGATAGGACCCTATCAGGTACTATTACTTTGGGTCAGAGTCGACCTGGAAGCAATTTCAATGTAGGGATACTTCATATTCATCAAAGCTCCAGAACTGGAGCCTCACCGTCTGTTTTGCGTCATATTCAGGACACTTGTTGAGGGGATCTTAGCCCTCGCCAGAGATGCAGTCGGTGTATTCTTTAGCCCCCACCTGACTGAGCTAGATGCAAAAGGTCTGACACCAGAAGGATGACATAGAAAAACTGTTTGTGCTAAGAAAAGATTGAAGAGAATTCGCCGGCATTGAGGACTGTGTGGATGCATTGATACAAGGACTTATGGATTACTTTAGAAAAGCGCAAAGAAAGATTAATTACAGCGCCCAAAAAAAGCAATGGCAACACGAGACCAGATTAAAAAAACAACAAAAACCTGGAAACAGAAATGGTAAGAAATACAACTCTATGAATACTTCAAGCGACAAATTAGCGAGATGGCACGTAAAAAGACATAGAAACAGCTGAGAAAAGAGAGATAAGTGACAAACCGAATCTCTTCTAATAGCAACATAGAATAATTCCATAAGGACCAATTATTTTAAGCGAGAATTGATAATACGCTACAGAATAACAAGTGTAGGTTATGTGAGGATGGAGATGAAGCGATTGATCAAACAGTAAGCAAATGCAGCTTACAAGCAGAAAAGGGGTACAAGACTAGGTACGGCTGGGGGTGTGTGAAGATGATCCATTGGGAATTGTGCAAGCAATTAAAATTTGACCATACTATCATGCATAAACCAGAATCCATCCAAGCAAATGAGACGCATAAAATTCTCTGGGATTTTGACTTTTTCAACTTAACTCATCCCCCCCTATCATGAACCTATTTAAACATTTTTTTGTTTTAGTATTGAATAATAATTTCATACCTCCACCTTGATCTTCACGCACTATATATATATATATATATATATATATATATACGGAGGAATGGTAGATTTTGTTGAATCTGACAAGATAATATAAATAAGTAGAAAAGTGGATAAATCCGAACACTTGCAACGGGTTTAGTGGTAATATTTCGTTCTTTATTTACAGAAGAACTTCTTCAAACTAAACATTTTTTCTTGTAGAAAAAAAAAGCCAAAAATGTTTTTCTGAAGAAGTTCTTCTGTGAATAAAGAACGAAACATTACCATTAAACTCGTTGTAAATGTTCGGATTTATCTACTTTTCTACTCATTTTTATCATATATGCATGTGTGTGCACGTGTGTGTGTATGCAGTGCACTAAGTTTGATAAGCCATTATAAGAGGGATATTAAATCATGTAGTCATGGCTTATCAATCTTGGTGCACTCAAACTCAGGTTGGAGTATTATCAAAGACTCAAAAGGTGGTACTTGATGCCTCCTTGCTAAACTCTCAGTATAATAAAGTAAGGATCAAAGGTAAGTGCAGCGATCTAAGAGAAGGAGTAGCGCCCTCCCCAACACTTCGGTGTTGTAGCTATTGAAAAGGGAGCCTTCTGGCTACCCTCGACTACAGTCGGCTAACTTACAACCTATATATACAGGGTGAGTCAAAATTATGTACACTATTTCAATTTTCTTTTACAGGTTTACATTTCCCATGGCTGACAGGCTCCCATTGGAGCACAGTATGATTCCTCTCATAATTATGTTAAAATAATTTTGACTCGTCCTGTATATATATATATATATATATATATATATAGTGCATGAAGATTGATAAGCCATTAAAAGAGAAACAAAATATATAGCATATATTTTGGTAACAATTTATTGTTGAGACAAATCCGGTTCAAACACAGAACTTTCCTTTCTGTTTATTTCCTTCCTTCTTGCTAGTTTCTTGGTATTAAGGCCCAGTTGATAGAGAAAATCCCTATCTTCTACTCTCGATTAAGGGCAATATCTCATTCAACTGGACACTATATATATATATATATATATATATATATATATATATATATATATATATATATATATATATATATATATATATATATATATATATATATATATATATATATATATATATATATATATATATATATATATATATATATATATATATATATATATATATATATATATATATATATATATATATATATATATATATATATATATATATATATATATATATATATATATATATAATAACAATGAGTGCAAAAGAGGATAAACCAACATTGACAACAGATTCAACTGTGATATTAGTGGGTAGAGTTCGCCAATGGTCCGGGAGACCGGGGTTCAATCCCAGGTTGAGTCATATCAAAGACTGAAAAAATGGTACTTGATACCTTCTTGCTTAACACTCAGCAATACAGGGTACGTATCGAGAGTAAAGTGGAGCAATCCAGGGAAAGGAGTAGCGCCCTCCCCTAAACCTTGGTGTAGTAGCTATTGAAAAGGGAGCCTTCTGGTCGCCCTCGACTACGGTCGCCAACTTACTTACTATTTCGAAAAACATTCATTGTCAGTATTGGTTTATCCACGTTTCCGCTTATTTTTATCATATATATATATATATATATATATATATATATATATATATATATATATATATATATATATATATATATATATATATATATTGCCAGGAAAACATGTACGCCTATGGAAGGTGTGGGCATGTTTATTATTTGAAAAAAAATAAATTTATATATTTTTGAACGACCGGTTTCGTCTGGCTCTTGTCAAGATCTTAACGCCAGAAAAATATTTAAAAGGGGGAATGTAAATGGAAAAAAGTAGAGGAATGGAGAAAAGGGAAGGAAAAAAACCCACTACGGGGGGGTAGTAGTAGCAATGAGCAGATGGCTAGAGACTAATTACATTCAATCCCAACAAACAATCCTTCTGCTTACAGAGGGAAGGATGAAGGGATCGAACGTAAAAATTCTCTAACACCTTGAGATGAAAAAGCGAATGTGACCGACTCAGAATACTGAATCGGTCAACATTGAAGTCTGCAACACATTCCTTACAATTTATCATGTGCTCCGCTATAGAGGACCCGGATGTATTTGCAAGCTGCCCTCTTATAAGCCTAAGATTTAAAATTCGAGCTGGGAGATGTTGTCTTATACGGAGATCAAGACGATTAGAAGTCCTGCCTACGTAGTCACTGCAACAAAGGGAATGTGTTGCAGACTTCAAGAGCCAGACGAAACCGGTCGTTCAAAAATATATAAATATATATTTTTTTAAATAATAAACATGTCCACACCTTCCATAAGCCTACATGTTTTCCTGGCAATCAATAAGTTTTTAACTATTGATCATTTTTTTAAATATATATATATATATGTGTGTGTGTGTGTGTGTGTGTGTGTGTGTGTGTGTGTGTGTGTGTCTATATACATTGAAATAGAGTTGTGAACTTGCAAAATGATTTGTTTAGAGATGTGAGGAGCCATTCATATTTCATGGATGAGCTGATAGCAGAAGAATGGTGTACCAGTGCCATAGACACTGCCGAAAACCTTCCCTCGAGTTTTGAATTTTGAGTTTTCCTTCTCTTTGATGGGTTGGCTAACCAAAGCTAAAGAACTCAGTCTGTCCTACTAGTTTCCCATTGCTGAACAGAGAAGAGAAGGGTTTATCCCTTTCCCAGAAGCATTAACGCCAAGTGAATCTATCTATCTATCTATCTATCTATCTATCTATCTATCTATCTCAGTCTGCGACTATATATGTATGTATATATTTATCTATCTATCAATTGATCGATCTATCGATCAATCTATCATTCTATTAGCCCAATCGGCTGGTGCTGTAAAATACACCGACCGCTCCTCTGCAGTGGGGTAAGACTCCCCCAAATAATGTGCTGTATACGACACAAAACAATCTGATGGTGAGGCTCCAGTATGATTGAGCTTTAGGGAAAGTGGAGTATCCTTTCATTGCCATTGCTCATTGGTCCAGTTTGACTCAGAGTGGTAGCACCTGACAGTATCCTATTTATGGGTCAAATAGAAGTTTGGCGTTTAAACTGTAATCAAACAACAGATTTTCGTTTAATTTAATTGTTAGAAATAGAACTGTTTAATCATTTATCTGTGTAAACAAAGGACTGATGTTTAATAGAATTGTTGGTGACACATAGTAATATGGGGTACCATTTTACTTGTGTGCAAACAAGTGAGAAATGTATACTAGAATTATCAGTGTTAAATTGCAATATTTGGAACTATTCGACTGTGTGTAAATTTTCAGAATTTATACGTTTGTTTACATAAATACTTACATACATACATCGATTCATACGTACTGTACATACTAGTGCATGTGCTATAATGGTTATCACAGTATGAAATAGACACAGCGCCGTGAGTTCGAATCCTAGATGTGGCTGATTACTTTCTACATAGCACTAATAACCTCGGGAAAGGTATGAATCCAACTATCATCCCTCCTGCAATGAACAAATAGTAGCACAAACTGAACTTTTTTAACCTGAGTATGGCAACTAGTCTAGGAGAAGGAAAACTCTGAATTCAAATCTGTCAAACTCTGCTTAAAAATTGACCTTGTGTCTTATCCTGCACGTGCAGAGGGCTCGCTCGCTGGTACGGGCACAGTCCATCAAAGGCAGACTTGAGGCCATAAGGCCCCCGGCTTCGTCTGCCTACCTTCGGGTGGGCGAGCTGCATCATAGTCCAGCAGGGCTCGAGCCTCGGCTCGTGCCCGACCTTCCCCTCCCCTAAACCCCACTTTAATCGATCTCCGGGTCATTGAATTTGTGTCAAGTCCTGTCTGGTGGGTGGCAGTGAAAAATATCCTGCCCGTGCAGAGGAGTTGGTACATACATACATACATACATACATAAAAGGGCCATTCAATAAATTCTTATCTTATCATGTCGTGCCGCCAACACGGATATCCCTGACCCTCTCTCGCCACTTCTCCCTATCATTCATCGCCTCCGGCAGGTCTTCAGAGTTACATCCTGAGTCCTCATTGGAAGACGAACTTCTAAATTTGCAAAAGAAAACCCCAAAATTCACCCCCCCCCCCGCAAAAAAAGAAAAAAACAACAACACCTCAAATGTAGTTTAACACATAGTAATTCAATAAATAAGCAGATTTTTTAAAAAGCAAAATACTTTCAGAAGTATTTTGCTTTTTAAAAAGCAAATATTTGGGGACTCTGCAATCTTCAATTAATAATGCATCTTTCTTCTATCGATGGAACAAAAAACACCCCAAATTTTCCTGCTCATGGGACAGTTCCAAAAAGAACTTTTGAAATAAATGTGAGTAGTTTCTGGTAACAGCAAATAACCACTGTGTCCTGGTTCCAACATCCCTGAACAAATCTATCTATCCATATATCAATCTATCTCAGTCTCTTTCTATCTATCTCTGTCTTACCATATCTATCTCAAGGAATAGATTAAATAGTACCACCTCTGTGGTTCCATAAGGATGGCTTTCGTATGAAATAACCCATGAAGGTTGACATGCCATCAAACAAAGAACCCAAACCAAATATTGTTCCAACAAGAAAAATCATTTTAAAAAGTAAATTCGCACTAATGTCTTTAAAAACATCAGATTATTAATCAACACAAACTCCATCTTGCCTTGTCGGCGAGGTAGACAATATACTAACAGTATCACTTGCAAATGAGAGTAAGACCCTTCCCCAAAATTGTCCGAGAAATGACAGCAAAAACTTACAATCATCAGCTTTGTACGAACACTCGATGCCGTTTAGAAGACTTATCGAAACTGTTGCCAGATATATACATAAAGAGAGAGAGAGAGAGAGAGAGAGAGAGAGAGATGTTGGATGGTTTCTTTGTTTAATGGCATATCAACCTTTGTAAGTTATTTCATGCCAAAGCCATTCTCTTAGAAGTGAAACAGTGGTACTATTTAACCCATAGTTGGGAGGATAGGGGGTTCATACCTTTCCCAAGGGTATTTGCTCGAAAGTGAATGTAATAGCACGACTGGAGTTCGAACTCGCTTATTACGATCCCGCAGTCCATCGCTTTAACTATTAAACCACGAGGACACCTCCAGAGAGAGAGAGAGAAAGAGAGAGAGAGAGAAGGGAATCTGAGCAATTAATATGACTTGATGATGAGAAATTTTGGTTGAAAAGAAAATTAACTTTTCATTGAAAAAGAACTGATATTTCGATTTCTGAAAGAAAAATCACTGGCGGAAGGCAGCAATGAAGATATCACCCCATATCAATTAGTTGTTAATGTTGGTTGCGTTCCATTTCAGTTTGCGTCAACAGCTACCCTCGCAAAAGGGTGTAGGACGGAATCAGACATTAGAACGCCGGCACTGATTAATATCATATAAAGTATTGATTTAATGAATCGTATTGGAATCCATAGAACGGATTGTGGAAATAAACAATCAAGACTGTCAATGAATGACGTCATTGACATTTGTGTCATGTTTCAGTAATTGTTGTCGTTATGGTCAGTTATCGGCCTTATTTTTATACACCGAGCCTTCTGTATATTGAAAAGATTGTTCCGTTGCCTAAATACACACCGATAATCATGAAAGCACATATATAAATATACATCCAAGGGTCATTCAAAGAGTTGTAGGTCTACCTCAGAAAGAAATGAGGTCTATTCAAAGGTGGGAGATGTGTGACAAATCTAAAACCTTAGCGAGGCCCGGAACTTTTTTTTAACAACCCTCGTATGCATCTATGGTTCTTAAATTGGAATCCATTCTGATTTCTGTCCATATATTACTTGGAGCAAAGAATGCGTTCTGAAAGTTATATATATATTGTCATCTACAGACAGACTGTTTCGTTGTATCACAACTCACAGTGTGGCTAGACACTCGAGACGTTTCAAGCTGGAATCGAAACTCGACTGATTCGACGTCAGTCGAACATCTTAACCCTAAGCTATTGTCATTTCAGTGTAAGCGAAGGAATTTTAAGGTATATATTCATATATGCATCTCGACAATCGGAGTGATATATATAATATATAAGAATTGAGCACTCTGGTCGCCGATAGGGTATAAAAAAATGTAAACAAAGGCTGCTGCTGCTGTTTCTAAAAATAAAAATACCTTAAAATTCCCTTAGCCAACGTGGTCCGCTTGGTGGCCGAGTGGTCTGAAACATAGTCTAACGTAAAATTGGACGGGTTTCGATACCGGCTTCGAGCGTCCTGCTTGTCTATCTACACTGAAAAGTTCTGATAGAACGAAACAGTCTGTCTGTGGATGACTATATATATATATATATATTTTTCTTTTTGACCTATAATTTTCTTCTTTTCCCCCTGGGCGGTGATTCGAGATACTTTTATCTCTTGTTCCTGGCAGGGTTTTTTTTGTTTTTTTCTGGTACCGTGAATACTGGTAGATATTAAATTAGTAAATATATATATATATATATATATATATATATATATATATATATATATATATATTCCAAAATTTCTGAGCTTCACCCAGAAAGAAGAGTCATTGCTGATCATTTTTATTGTGACAACCACCTACCACTTCTTATAAAACTTCTTATAAAACTAGAAAAAACTAATCAAGACTTGTACCTTAATTTAAAAAACTAATCAAGACTTGTACCTTAATTTAAAAAACTAATCAAGACTTGTAGCTTAATTTTTTCTTAATTTAGAAAAAACTAATCAAGACTTGTACCTTAACTTCTTATAAAACTAGAAAAAACTAATCAAGACTTGTACCTTAATTTCTGTACCGGTAAGGCAAAAAAAAAAAAATGGTGTGTGGCATGTCTAAAATCTTTGTTGAAATTTAACACTTTTGGGACGATCTTCCTATGCTCCTATAAAAGTTAACGAGATATTAGTTCGGGGATAATACCTCGTTTCTTATAATGCATTAGTTTATTCCAAAGAGAGTAACCTAACACAGAATATTCGGTAGAAAACAAAAAAAAGTCAATTAATATAATAAAACATTTAATTGTACACACTACGAGTAGGAAACTCAGTTCCCTCCCTTGGCTATACAAGAATCACAATTGTTCAATGAACAAACAGAAAAGTCCATACTGTAAAAAGGTACTATTTACCAACCCCTCCGCTCGGGCAGGATATGACACAAGGTCAATTTTTAAGCGGAGTTTAACAGGTTTGAATTCAGAGTTTTCCTTCTCCTAGACTAGTTGCCTCACCAAGGCTGAAGAACCTAGTCCGTCCTACTATTTACCCATAGCTGGAGGGAGAATAAGGGGGTTCATACCTTTCCCAAGGGTATTTTGCCCGAAAGTGAACGTAATAGCGCGACTGGAGTACGAACTCGCATTCTACGATTCCGCAGTGCATCGCTTTAACCATTACACCACGAGGACACCCCTCGCTTTAACCATTACACCACGAGGACACCCCTGTAAAAAGGTAGTAAGTAAAGTTGGCGACTGTAGTCGAGAGTGACCCAAAGGCTCCCTTTTCAATAGCTACTACACCGAGGTGTTGGGGAGGGCGTTACTCCTTTCCCTGGTTTGCTCCACTTTACCCTTGATACGTACCTTATACTGCTGAGTGTTAAGCAAGGAAGCATCAAGTACTATTTTTAAAGTCTTTGGTATGACGCAACTTGGGATTGAACCTATGTCTCCCGGACCATTGGCGAATACTCTACCCACTAGGCCAGGTAAAAACTACATATTCTTCCAAAGTCTGGAGGAAGGCCCCAATGCGTTCGCTGCTGAGGAGAGAACCACCACGACTGCTCTACTCAAGTCTTGTTCGTGAAAAAAGGCGAACTCCCGTGTTCACCCTGCCACGCGACCAAAAAGGACTCGTGTCGTGGGAGAGTTTCCCAAACACTGTGACAAGGGAAACCACTCCGTTTAGTCCCCCAACACCTCAACAACATTTGGACACATTATACACCAGTGACTTGATTTTAAATGTATTAATAATATCAAATATTATTATTAAATATTTTATATTTAGGAGGTGCCCATGGTGTAATGTTTATCGTCGTAGAAAATGGACACGGCGACACGAGTTCAAATCCTGGACGAGGCTGATTGCATTTCACATAGCCCTAATACCCTTGGGAAAGGTATGAATCCAATTATTCTCCCGCCAGCTATGGGTAAATATTAGGGCAGACTAGGTTCTTCAGCCTTGGTGAGGCAACTAGTCTAGGAGAAGGAATACTCTGAATTGAAACCTGTTAAACTCCGCTTAAAAATTGATCCTGTGTCATATCCTGCCTGAGTGGAGGGGTTGGTAAATATGATAATATTAAATATCAAATAAAATTAAATAATATGATTTTAAACGGTCTTCCTCTGTTCACCAACATAGGGAACACATCTTTGTTTCTTTGTTTAATAGCACAGTAACCATTGTGGGTTATTCAATGCCAAATCCATCCTTATAGAAGAACAACAGTAGTGCTATTCACCCCATAGCTGGCAGGGGATACATTTCCCAATAGAGGTCTGCAATCTTCCACCGGAAAATAAAAAGTTTTATTTCCTGTATGGCAGAACTGATATTATGGAGACTTTGTGAAAATTACACTTAAGTGGTGAAAGGGGTTGTGACTCGATGGAGATTGTTTAAAGTTATTATATGATAAAGGCACTCCCATAAAAGTGTTAACGTTTTCTGAATCATCAGATAGATAAATAGATTTAAAAAGAAATAGAGTCATGCTTTTAATAAATAATTGATTAAAATTAACTAAAAATAAATCCTTTTAACCGACACATTTTTGAAGGGAAAAATATCGTCGGTAAATGAGAAATTGATGTTTAAAATACTGGGGGGGGGATCTAAGAGAAGAAGGAAAAATATGATGTTAGAGTGACAAATCTCTCAACATTTCCAACTTATGGGAAAGTTCTTTCTGGTTGCACAGGATTGATCACTGTATAATGATTGTAACATCTTTGAAGACATTGATATGGTTATTAGACTATTTTCTACAAGACAGAGAAATACACTTCTAAATAATGTTCACAAATTTTATGGCCATCCCCAATGTCGGGCACCTTAACGTGTGAGTGCTCGAATTTGCTTTATCGTTCTGATCACATTCGGAACTTGAGACATGTAGCGCAATTCTAATCGATTTTAATCTATTACTTATTAAAAGCATGACTATATTTTAAAATCAATTTTCTATCGTTGTTGTTAATGAACAAATCACTTTAAGAATATGTTGTGGAACCTATCTACATGGTAATGGACTATTCCTCCTCAATATATACCAACTCTACTCGACACTAAAATAAATAAAATCAGGCATCACTTACGGGGTTTTAAGTAGGTCTTTCTTCATAGAGCAAATGTGGTATTTTGGAGGTAGCAGCGCGTATGGCGATGAATGAATGGTTATATATTGTATTGTTGAATGGGTCGGCGATTGTGGCTAGCTAGGTTCCCCTTAGAAATTTTAGTTAAAGCAAAGACCACTCCTTTCCTCTCCCCCAAAAACTCCAAGGCCTTGTGCCTTCATTATTGTAATAATAATGAAATAAAGAGATAACCTCCAAACAGTGGTAATGGACTATTCCTCCTCAATATATACTAACTCTACTTGACACTAGGGGAGATAACCTCCGAGCAGTGGTAATGGACTATTCCTCCTCAATACACACCAACTCTACTTGACACTAGGGGAGATAACCTCCAAACAGTGGTAATGGACTATTCCTCCTCAATATATACCATCTCTACTTGACACTAGGGGAGATAACCTCCGAGCAGAGTGGAGTGTATGCACAACTCTCTGGGAGACGCTGGGCTGGGACACACTCCAGTCGGCCGCGTTTTATTGGTGCATGGATCTGGTCGGGTGTGTCTTGGTTCCAGTGGCAGTCGGTCGAGGTTCGCTTTGACCGACATCCTCGAGCCTCAGGGGACCGTCTTCCCAGGCTCTAACCCTCCTTAGAGGGGCTAGGTTAATCGCCTGGAGCCTTTTTTTAGTGGAATGCCGACAGGGCCCCATGCATTTTTGGGAATGCCGAGCGTGTCTGGGCTACGGTCTTGCCCACGGACCCACCTAAAAAAGGCCTTGTGCCATAATCATCCGGTTAGTGAGACGGAAGGCAAATACCGATAATCTCCAAGCTACCTGACAGTACCGGGAGGACATTTGTAACTGTTGTATAACACCTGTATTCTGTATATTTGTTCTGTTTTTGTAATATTTCTATTTCAACCTACTTCTTTTGTCTGCATGTCTTCATTTTGACCCCTAAACACCATAACAGAATATCTTTCTTAAATCAAGAGAGAGCTCAAATACCGATTAGTAGAGCAAGGTAAGACTTAAATGAAACTATTATCTCACTTTCTCATGTTGGCTTTATTGCTTATAATTTCATCTATTCGAAAAAATACACTTGTCAGATAAAACATGTGAGTAAAATGAATATTCCTCAAAAAATGCAGAAGCCAAAATATGACTACATGACCTGGTAGCGTTAGTGGGAATTTGATCAAAATGATTACTAAAAAAACAATAGCCTTCACCAGAAAAAGAAACATAGAGGGAAAAAGATAGAAAAATTGAGAAAAGTGGCAATAGCCTGTTTTGAAAATCAACATCTAAACATTTATTTTCTTTTATATGATTTCAAACAAGAAATGCTGCCTTGAAATCCAAAGCTACATCCCTTACTATATATATATATATAAAGTAGACGGTGCAGCTTCATATTATTAAAAATCATAACTGAAAAAAAAAGGATCATTACCATCCCTACAGACTCAAGACTGGAAAATTTTCGAGTCAGAAACCGAAAAGGTAAATAGATTATTTTAAAAATCCCGACGGACACCATCACCGAACTAAACGATGTAATTATGCTGGAGTAAAACTAGTCATGACCAAACTGGTATTCCCTTAAAGAACCCAAACAAAACTACAAATATTGGATGGTAAATAAACTTAGAAGGACAAATAAAGAAACTACGATAACAAGTGAAAGTACAAAGAAAGGAAAAAAATACGCAACGACACAATGCAATGAAAAGACTAAAAAAGAACGATAGCTTATCAAAAGCAGTATATACTTTCCCAATTCATGTTAACATCATTTCCAGTTGATGATATGGTGCTGCCGAAATATGTGTATTGTTTTGCTAATTTCAGAGGCTTGCCACTTAAAACACATGGATTATGCTTTATCAGAGTTCACATAGAGATCAATGCTTCTTGCTGTTTGCTTCAGGCTATGCAGCAGAGATTCAGCTTAGGCAGGTGTATTTGCGAGAAGTGCTAGATCATGTCCTTGGTTTGTGTCAGTTATTGTATCTGAGGAATATTATCTGCTACTTGTCTACTTTTAATGTGAAGCTATTTACTTTTATTTGATCTATTGATGTTCGAAGTACATAATCTAGACAGATCATAAACAAATATGGCGCTTATGTACCTCTTTGCAAACTTCCAGCGACAACGTCGAAGAAATCGGTGTTGCCATCAGGTGAGTGAACTATTGCTTTTATGTTTTTGTAACCACTCATTATAGCAGTAAAAGTTTCTTTGGGAAGAACCGATGCTAATAGTATTTGCTCTACGTATAGAATCAAATGCTTTGGAAATTTCTACGAACGATAGTTTTGCCTAAAGATTTTTTGCATATACTCCTTTGATGATTCGTGGATTGTCAGAATTTCTGAAGTTGTGGATCGATTTCTCCGAAAGCTGTCCTGATTTTTCCTTAGAATTCTCTCGATTTCAAGTTGGATATGATTGAGAAGCTGGTAATATTAAACCTTAGCAATTATAGCAGTAAGAGTGATACCTCTGTTGATTTCGAGGTCACCTTTCTTGGCGAAAGGGAGAATGCAGCCTCTTGTCTATTTCTCTTTTGTGTTGAGTTTATAGACAGCGTAGCATAATCGAAGAAGTATGTCATCAAATCTTCCATACTCCAGGGGGTATTTCGTCGAGGCTTGTAGCTTTTCTGCTTTTATTTGTCTTATTTTTTCAGCACTGCATCAAATTCTTCTTCTAGTTTGACATCTAGGTGGTAATAAATAATTTTTTGTGGATTATCAGTGATTTCAGGCGTTTATCAGCAGATTTTTGAATTGTTCTTCTACTTCTGGAGTCTTTCTTCTTGTCTGGCAGCTTTTAGTTTTGCTCTTGGGGTTCTTTCCCTTCCGCTTGCTTCATTTACTATTTACCATGCTAATCGTGATTGTCTATCTTCTGCTGAATTTCTGATTTTATTGATATGTCCTTAAATACATTCTAATTGTTCTTTATTGTATGTGTTAGTTCTTTCAGTGCCTTTTTAAAGTTTTCGTGCATTGATATTTGTTATGTTTCTTTAAGTAAGAGTGCTATTTTCATTCAACACAGATGAAAGAAGTCTGTGGACTGCAGGGTGGGGGGCTATGTTGAAATATAAACCTCATTTAATCACATTCCATGAGAATATCTTGGTCATCTTCTGAACTTTTCAGCAAATCCTCGTAGCTAAGCACGCGGTGTCCGTTGTTTTTTCTTGCTTCCTCGGTCTCAGAGACTGAACGGACGGAAAAACCAATGAAATGTCCTAACATTAAAAGTTGAGTCATGTTTTTTTGCCTTTTTATTCCTCATCTGATGAATAGCCTCACCGACATAGCAGCTGCCCCGCCCTGGACCACTCCATACAATACTGCATTCCGTAAATCCAGACAACTAGCGACAATTCTAAGACAAGATAGCGGTGTTTATCTCTGTTCTAATTAACATGTGCTGGTATCGATCCACAGCTTGTCTAGTCTCACCGGCTAATCGACTACACACTTCGTTCTTGATTTAAAAAAGAAAGTTGGGAATAATATCGTCTTTTTATTACAGCTGCTCTTTGACCAATGTCTGGAGTGAAGTGTGCAACGCTACGCTTTTTCAACTTAATTTAAACAGATCATAACGATAGCGAACGGAACCCCAGCTCGGCACTTTATAACCTTCCTTGGCTGATACCAATTACCTAAACGTATCTACTCAACCATTTCATCACAAGCAAATTGAAACACAAAGTGATTGTAAAAATGAAGCCCAGCTGGTTTGGATTCAGTTTTCCTTATCCGATACTGGTTGCCTAACAAAAACTACCAATCTGACCTATTTACTTATTTTCAGAGGGAGAAGAGATTGATTTATACTTTCACGTAGTCATTAATGTTGTGTTCGATGTTGAAAAAAAGTTGACTGCCGGTTTTGGCCGAAATCGTTGAACCCATGGCTCAGATCAACAAAGGAAAAAGAAACAAATGAAGTCGTGAATAGAATCATAAGACTGTTTTCATTGATGACTGTTACAACTTCTCTTGGACTAACTTTTTTTTATAGAGAAGTGTACAACACTAAGTTTTTCAACCTATCAAGCAGACCCTAACTGTAACTAAGAGAAAGAGAGAGGGGGGAATAAGATTAGCTCAGCCTGGCAGTCTTCTTTCTTGAGTTCAACTGCCAACTGCTCCTAGCCCTGCTTTAGACTAGAACTCTTAAGGACCCAATGCCTCTGCTGAATATATGGGTTCAGTTTCCTGGAAAAAACCTGCAGTTTTTCCACTTCGACCACCCAAGTACTGAAGACATTAAAAATGATAAGATTCTTGTCTTCTGAGCTCGAACAGTTCTAGCATCGAAGACTTCAATTCATATTAAAATGACATTAAAAAAACACTTTAGTTTCCGTTTTATTAGTGTCGAAAAGTCCTTTTCTTTTTATTATACTACAAATCTTTTGAAATTTGATGAACTTCCACCTTATTGTAGCTTTATACAGTTACGTGCATACATGTATATAGACGTATATGCTATGCCTGTGTACAAAAGTTCATGGTGGATAGCGAAGACTGTATTGAAAGAAATGTCACTGTAAAAAAAAATACAAAGCTTAAGATTAAATGCTGACATGTACGGTCCATCCATCCGTCCGTCTGTCTGTCTGTAATGTAATTGTTAACGCCATGGCAAATGGACTCAGCGACACGAGTTCAAATCCTGGGCGAATTTGTTTGCATTTCACATAATGCTTATAATCTTGGAAAAGGTTTGAATACGTCTATTCTCCCTAAAGGTATGAGCAAATAGTAGCGCAGACTGGACCTTTTTAACTTACGTATGGCAAAATGTCTTGGAGAAGAAAAATTCTGAATTCAAAACCTATATATAGAAGGGTTGTTCAAAAAGTTCTAAGTTTCACTCTGAAAGAATAACCATTGTTAAAGAGTTTTGTTGTGGCAACATACTACCACTTCTTACAAAACTGGAATAACTAATTCAGATTTTTCGAGTTTTATAAGAAGTGGTTGTGTGATGCCTAAACAAAGATTTTTAACTATGCTTTATTTGCTGGCGGTGTTCTCGTGGTGTAATGGTTAAATCGCTGGACTGTGGCATAGCAGTAAGCGAGTTCGAACTCCAGCCGCGATATAGCGTTCACTTTCAGACAAATACACTTGGGGAAAGTATGAACCCCCACCACCACTTATCCTCCTAGCTATGGGTTAAATAGCATCGCTACAGTTTTTTTAGATGGATCGCTTTGGCATTAAATATCCCACGAAGGTTGATATTCCATTAAACAAAGAAACCAAACCAAACTTTTCTTAGGCTTACAACTTTTTGAACGATCTTCGAATGCATATATATATATATATATATATATATATATATATATATATATATATATATATATATATATATATATATATATATATATATATATATTCCTTTATAACAGTAGAACAAAAATTACTGGATCATGTAGGCTAGTTGCCAGATATCCTATACCAGGCAGAATACCTGATTGAATTTGATGGCCATTAGTGGTGAGTCATTCACATATGACCCATTCAAAACATCCGGGTCATTTAAATGAACGAACGATCTGGTTCTGACCGAAAAGTTCTGGATCTTTTCGGCGTCGTTAACGACACATATAATCATATTTTCACGGAAGAAAACATTTAAAAACAAAAGTATCTTGAACAAATCATTTTATGAAAATACTGAATTCTGAAATGTTTCTTTTTGTATAATAGGTTATGAAACGTCTTTAGAATAAAAAAAAGTAGGTTATTAAATTATACGAATAAAAATACAGATTTAAAAAATAAAGAAAATAATGAAAACTGAAATACGGTGGCTGAAGAATTCTTATTCACGCGAACGGACTTTTGAAATGAAAATTAAATTATTATGGACGAAATCTCCCGCTCTAATCGTAGAGATCCTGATTTTCACTTGTTAAGTCTGTTTCGCTATTGCAAAATATTTTTTGGTGTTGGTGTTATTATTTAATTAAATATTCTAGTAATAATCATTGATTAAATAGTTGATTTAATAATGGTTTTGCCAATTGTTTGATGTTTTGTTTCCTGGCGTCTGGAGCGCCTCCATTGAGGGAGTGCCGACGGGGCTGACGGGGCCGAATGTATTTTTGAATTTTGCCGGATGCATGTTGGCTGCGGCCCTGCATCCGGGCCCACTTTAAAAAAAGGCCTTGTGCCGTACTTGTCCGGTGGTGGGACGGAGAATAAATAAAGTAGTAATCATTTTTATGTATTATATGAAAAAATAAATCTTGAAGCAAAAAACATTTTAAAAAAATCAAACCTCCTCATCATGTCATCCAATGAGACAAAGAAAAAAATC
The DNA here is from genome assembly GCA_963585895.1 of Sepioteuthis lessoniana. Lineage (NCBI taxonomy): Eukaryota > Metazoa > Mollusca > Cephalopoda > Myopsida > Loliginidae > Sepioteuthis > Sepioteuthis lessoniana. The sequence continues at coordinate 23,382,486 of OY757926.1, forward strand.
TGCAATATCTAATTAATTTCTTTTGTTTGGTTTCTTCGATTTAATGGCATATCAACGTTTGTGGGTTATTTAATGCCAAATCCATACCTGTTGAAGGACATAAGTGGTACTATTTAACCAAAGGCCTTCAGGAATAAGTTGCTTATAGCTAATTTATTTGGGGTGAATAAAAATTAAATTTAGTTACTAGGGGTTCATCAAGTAAAAAATTTGAGAAGCCCTTATTTCGAGGGATGTGACATCATCACATTCATGAAAACAGGTTCACTTCTTTTAGGGAAGCATTTAATTGTATTCCTATATTATTTTATAAACAGTGAAGATTTTTTTCCATAATTGTTCTCTCTTATATATTCGTAAGCGAGTCATGTAATCTTTAATCAAAAAGGAGACATCTCCACAGTAAATGGTGGCTCTCCGAAACTAATGGACAATTTCACGTACCTCGGAAGCAGTGTCTCATCTACTGAAAACGACATCAATATAGGACTATCGAAGGCATGGACTTCTATCGATAAGTTATCGATCATATGGAAGTCAGACTTATCCGATAAAATAAGACGTAATTTTTTCCAAGCAGCGGTCGTGTCAGTTCTACTATATTGATTCACCACAAGGACGCTGACTTAGTGTATTGAGAAAAAGCTTGACGGAAATTGATCAAGAATGCTACGAGCTATATGGAAAAAATCCTGGAAGTAACATCTCACAAAACAGCAGCTGTGCGGCCACTAACCTCCCATCTCTAAAACCATCCGAATAAGACAAACAAGACATGCAAGAACACTTCTGGAAAAGTAAGGACGAATATGTGAGCAACGTTCTACAATGGACCCCTTCACACGGACGCACAAGAGTTGGACGACCAATCTACAATAACTTTGTACAGACACAGGATGTCGTCTAGAAAACCTACCGGAAGCGATGGATGATAGGGAAGAATGGTGACAATGAGTCAGCGAAATCTGTGCTAGCAGCACGACACGATGATGATGATAATATATTTGTGGGTGTTAGTTCTTTCTTTGGCATCGACGATCCCCACTATGCGAAGCCAATTTTAACAAATGGCAAATACAGATTGTTTTGTTTATAGTAGTAAAGGCTTGGGTCCAACCAGCCATATATTTGGGATGAGTTGATAACAAAAGAACGGTGCCATAGATTCTCCAATGAGTAGTCGCCGTGGAGTAGTGGCTAACTTGCTGGAATTGCAAAATCATATTAAGCAAGTTCGAACTCCAGTTGTACCATGGCCATATACATGAATATGCGAAATGTACATGGGACGTTCATTACATATATACATAGAACATAGGAATCTCGAAATTCGAAAAACACTTGACGACTTCTTTGTTCAGGTACGAAACTTTTTTTTTATTGCCTTTTAGTTTAAAGGTTCTTCGACATAAGGAGAGAGACACAATCTTTCTATACTGGTTTTTTCATCTGCACCCCCGCCCCAACACGTGTGGCACCCGCCACAAAGGTTTCCGCGAGCAAGCGAAAACCAACCGTCTTCCCCCGAGGCAGGTCTCATCCCTACTCTCTGGTGTCTAGTCTCAACTAACTGACTTTTACAAAATCTCCCAAAATCCTCCGAGCGCTTCCAGTGCGTGACGTCACTCGCACTGTGTAACCCCGTTTCCTATCTCGGGCTATTGTGACATCTCTGAGTGACACGTTCGCTCTGCGCGTGCGCGTGAACACCTGTTTTAATGTTGCACCTAACTAACCCATGTGCTGAGCCGAAAAGTTCTCAGCCTAACTAAACCCAAAGGTATAAACCGAAATCCCTTGGCCATTATGTTACACAGTCACACTATTACGTTCACTTTCAAATATACCCTAGAGAAAGGTAAGAACCCCTTTATCTTTCCCAATCATGGTTAAATAGTACCTCAGTTGTTCTTCGACAAGAATGGCAATAGCATTAAATTACCCACGAAGGTTGATATGTCATTAAAAAAAGAAGCCAAACCAAGCCAGATTCTAAAAACAACACTCTTCAGTTTTCAATTAAAAGTTTTTCTTTCTACTTGACTGATTTCCCTAGCAAGGATAATGAGCCATGTCTGCTCAGCAATTTTCCCTATAGCTGGTAAAAAGAAATGGGTACAAGTCTAAGTTCGAAGAATTTGAAAAATCAACTCTTATAATAACATTCAGTGAAACTAAGAAAAAACCTTTGCAATATTCAGTTAGTTTCTTTGGAAGTAAAGTAAGTAAATAAAGTTGGCGACCTTAGTCGAGGGTGACCCGAAGGCTTCTTTTTCAATAGCTACTACACCAAGGTGTAGGGGAGGGCGCTACTCCATTCCCTGGATTGCTCCATTTTACCCTTGATCCTTACCTTATAATGCTAAGTGTTAAGCAAGGCGGCATCAAGTACCATTTTTTGAGTCTTTGATATAAATCCACCAGGGATTGAACCCCGGTCTCCCGGACTATTGGCGAAAAGTAAAGGGAAATTAAATTTGGTTACAAGGGATGTACCGAGTAGAAATTTTGAGAAATTTAGATGAACCACGTTTTTTTTTTTCACCCTTAGATTTAAATTAAGGATTAGCTTTCATTCAGACTGGTTATCTAAACGACCAGTAAAACCAATCTGCCCTACTATCTTATTCATCGCCTAATAAGAGACTGGTACATAAATGTTTTTCTTAAGGTCATCAATTCGAAGACAGCGTAAATAAACTCGACACTCGTCTTCCTGATTCTATTTTCCACCCCAGTAACCATTATACAAGCCTAAATCTCCACAGCCCAATCGACTGTATCTTTGCCAAAGGGTAAGCCTCTCTCCCAACGAGTGTCCTGTATATGACACTATAATACATCTGATGGTGAGGTTTTAGTCTTGGAGCTTTAGTGAATGTGGAGTACCCCTTCATTGCTATTTCGCCCAGGTTTATACTGACCTGGAGCGGTAGTACTTGTTAGCATCACATCTATGGGTCAACAGAACTATTTATTCATTTACCATATTGGAAACAATTTAACAGTGTGTAAACAAGTGACTGATGTTGAATTGAATTATTAGTGTTACATTGGAATACTTGAAACAATTTAACTAAGCAAACAAATGATTAATATTAAATACAATCATGAGTGTCTGATAGTAATACTTGAAATCATTTGTATGCCAACATTGAGCACAATCTTGTTTAAAATGTTATCAACAAACTATTCGTTTACAAACTATATATATATATATATATATATATATGTTTGATATATATATATATCAAACATATATATATATATATATATGTTTGATATATATATATATATATATATATATATATATATATATATATATATATATGTGTGTGTGTGTGTGTGTGTGTGTGTGTGTGTGTGTGTTTAAACATGTTTGGTTAAATAATAAAGACACATTTTGTCTATATAATTTTATTAAGATCATTTCAAGTTTCCTGATAAGTGTCTTGGTTTCAGGTTGGAATTAGTGGATGAATTTACCAAAATTCTCCCGAACGTTTTCGGACCTTTCATAGGCCATCACCAGGGGTTGTTTGCATGTGTAAAGAGTGTTTTTAAAGAGTTTTGAAAGTTTCGGTGGTTTTATAACATAACAATAATATGCAAACGCAGAGTTGGATAAACCTGAGATGCTGATGAATTTTAAAACAACGCTATCAACGGAAATACAATATTATCAAGAAAATATGGAATATTAAAAAAAAAACTAAAGGTATTTCAAAACATTATCGCAATTTTCAAAATTAATTCCATTGATCTTAGAATTTTTCTGTTTTTATATGTAGGGCTTCTAGTATTTGTATTCGTAGCTTATTTATTTCGTGTGCTATTATAGTGGTATTTTCAACTAGAATTTTTCGAAATTTAGACCTGTGAATAGAATGGGCTTTAAGATGTAAGGCTATGGAGCTAGAATCATTAAGGTGCTTTGTAAGCCGACTAAAGAGAGTTGTAGTGGTTAGACCAACATACGTATTATTTTATTTGGAGACGCAGTCTCCCCAGGGACATTTGAACATATATAAGACGTTTCAGTGGAGGGGAGAAGTTATTGGAAATAGTTACGTTGGAGGTTTGAAATTTGTTGTAGTAAAGGATAAGTCTTACTTTTTTGGTAGGGTCGGTAGGGAGAACTGAATTCCTTGATAGGACAAACGTCGTATTTATGTTTAAAATTTGTTTACTAACTATATATATATATATATATATGTATATATTGTCATCCAAAGACGGACTGTTTCGTTGTATCACAACTCTTCAGTGTGGCTAGACACATAGGACGCTTGAACCCGCACAACTTTACGTTAGACTTAGTATCATACCACTCAGCCAGCAAGCGAACTACATCAGCTCGAGAATTATAAAGCATTATGTAGTAGCTTTCATTTATTTACATTTTGCCTTACCGGATACCAGGGTGCTCAATTCATTCGAAGAGCTTTGCATTAAGCGAGTGCTCAACCCCCGTGGGGGAGCATATATATATATATATATATATATATATTAAATAGAATCATTAGTGTCTGATAGCAATACTTGAAATTTGTATGCAAACAAACAAACACAATCCTGTTTAAAATGTTACCTACAAACTATACGTTTACAAACTATATATATATATATATATATAAGGATTTGGCATTAAATAACCAATAAAGGTTTATATGCTATAAAAACCAACCAACCAACCAATCAACTAACTGAAATTTAACACAGGTGGTTTCGGTAGTTATTTAATTTTTTTCTTTTTTTTTAAATAATCTCATTTGGAAGAAAGATTGGACTTTGCACATTTGATTTCTTCTGGCATGGCTTCCATTCAGATCGATATTCTTTCTCTTGGTTTTATTCGGCGAGATCTTTGGCGGGACAGAATCACACGACTGTTTGGAAATTCATCTGATTGGGTAAATATCCTATGGCCTCTCTAATAAAAAGATGCGTCTCTCATATGTCAGAGTTGATGTAAAATTGAGTCTTAGATTGTAAACAGTATTCTGCCGAAGAAAATAATTAGAAACTAAAGTTTGTTTCATTATCAAGTTGACTAGAGATTCTATTTACATAAATGAATAAACTGGATTCACATCAACAACAAAATGGACAGATTTGCGGGTTCAGCTGAATTTAAAAAACAAAAACTGTTGTCTTGTTAACTAGTACTAATCTAATATAACTTATCACTGCAACTTTGGTTGATAGCCAGAAAAAACAATTATCACATCATTTCGCATGTTTCAATTTCGATAGGGCAAAACAAAATCAAGTAATAAAAAAAGACAAGCTGTGAGTCCCGGTTAAAACTGTAACTATGTGAATGTAAGCATTTTGTCTATTGATAAGAAGTTTGTGTATATACGTGGAACATTCAATAAAAAAAGAAGGGAATTGTGTTGTGCCTAAAGAGCTGGATTTCGGCCTTAGAGTAAGTTCGAACTCCAGTCGCGCTATTAAATTCAGTTTCGAACTGATGGCCTTTGGAAAGCTATAAATTTCTCCCAGCAATGGGTTGAATAGTACCACTTTTGTTCTTCTACAGGGATACCTTTGGCATTAAATAACCCACAAAGGTTAATGTGGCATTAAACAAGATATCCGAATCAATAAATAGGATGGGTTTTGCTTTAGAAGTTGACAATAAGGAGCACTGTTTACAGTTGCGCCTCTTTAGGTTAGGTTAGGTTTCTTTGTTTAATGGCATATCAACCTTTGTAGGTTATTTAATGCCAAAGACATTCCCCTAGAAGAACAGTAGTCGTACTATTTAACCCATAGCTGGGAGGATAAGGGGGTTCATACCTTTCCCAAGGGTATTTGCCCGAAAGTGGTAGTGGTACTATTTAACCCATAGCTGGGAGGATAAGAGGGTTCATACCTTTCCCAAGAGTATTTGCCCGAAAGTGAACGTAATAGCGCGATTGGAATACGAACTCGCTTACGACGATTCTGCAGTCCATCGCTTTAACCATTACACCACGAGGACATCCCCTGCACCTCTTTCAACGAAACCATTACTGATAGGTCCTTTCAAAAGTCCCAGAAGGCTGTCAGCATGACTGTTTTTATTGACAACTGCGTCAGGAACTTTTTCTTTACTGGATAGTCGGTGTATTTCTACTCTATTGACTGTCTTTTCTATTTAGGCTTGTTGTAGCAAACTCACGTTAAGCTAATTTGTAGATTTTTTTTTTATTTACCAAAACATACTTTTCCGTACACAGCAGACATTCTTCTATAAAGTACACGCACGCACGCACATACAAACACACACACACACACACACACACACACACACACACACACAAATATATATATATATATATATATATATATATATATATATATAGGTAATATTCGGTCAGGTTAAAAAGTTTGGAGTAATTCCCTCAGGACAAGAAAATCATTCAAGAGCTGAACATTTAAATTTTCCTGGTAGAGAACTCAATGTAATTTATTATACAGAGCAATATTTCTTTAAGAAAAAAAAACAAAGACCAGTTAATTCATGATTATAAATTTATTTCGGTCCCGTATTTTCAGTTTCTGGTGTAAACCAAAAAACATGAAGAAAAAAAATTAATACAGGACTTCTTCAGACCCAATGGATAATTAATTAAATTCAAATTTAAATTCAAATTTAAATTTAAATTTAAAACCAGAATAAACACGTGGGGTGTAGGGGGGACGAGACTAAGGAGTTACCTCCTCGTTTTATTGAATTTCCGTTTTTATTTTAATTTTTCAAATTTCTTCTATCAGTTATAATTACGGTAATTTAACTTTTTTATTTATTTGTTTATTTTATTTTCTTTTCATGTTAAATTCGATAATTAACTTTTAAGAGAAATATTAATGCTTATATCAATTTCAATACCATTTAATTAAGCTACCTATTTTTTATGTGCATATGTTGGATACGTTTTTTTTCTTGGTTTCACTATTTATTTCTATATTTTTAAATTTTTATAGTTTAAATTTAGTCTTATGTCTACATCTAGCATTCAATTCGCTTCTCTTATTTAATAACTTGTCGGGGTACTTATATTTTAAAATATAAATTTTCTCTTCAAGGCATAAATTACATCTACCGTTAAAACTATTTGGAGTATTTGATTTTCTCAAAATAGACCATTCAATCTCAAGGGTTAAACCTTTGTTTTTTTAAAAACCAGAAATGTTTTGATAGTGCCGTATGGTTATATATATATATATATGTGTGTGTGTGTGTGTGTGTGTGTGAGAGAGAGAGAGAGAGAGAGAGAGAGAGAGAGAGAGAGAGAGAGCTTAATTCTGCGAGCTCATCTTTTGAAAAACATACAGGTCATTTAAATGAACGGACGATCTACTGCTTATGCTCATAATCATATTTTCACAAAATGAAAATATTCTAAAAAGATTTAAAATATTCTTAGCAAAGTAGTTTATAAAAGCACTGAATTTTAACATGTTACTTTTTTATAATAGTTTATGAGACCTCATTTCAATGTCTTTTTAACGATTTTCTTTATCTTATAAACAACTTTTTCTTTCTTTTAATTATTTCTTTTATTGGTATTTTTACGTTCGAACGATTTAATACAAAATTTTCTTATATCAGAATGTAATTTATTTAATGCTCTACATTCCGTAAGCATTTATACATCACTTCAAAAACTCTTCCTAAGAATGAATTAGTTCGTAAACGCAGGGTATTCATCTCTCCCTCTACATATATATATATATATATACACACAAACACACACACTAGTCCGATGATCATATAGACTTAGAAACTGACTGCCACGAAGCACCATCCACGCTATCCAAGCTTACCTATGCATGCTCTATCACCAATATTCAGCACTCTACATTTATATATTTTTTCACTCTGCCAGAGTTAAAGTTAGGGATTAACCTAAAATAGACATACATTATATATATATATATATATATAGTGTTATCTATAGACAGACTATTTCGTAGTATCACAACTCTCAGGGTGGCTAGACGCTTTAAGCTGGGATCGAAACCCACCTAACTTTACGCAAGACTAGATATCTTACCGCTCTGCCATTTTGGCAACCTAAGTCAGCTCGGGAATTATAACGCATTTTGTATTAGCTTTCGTTTATTTAGATTTTGTGCTATCGGATACCGGAGTACTCAATTCGTTAGAAGAGCTTTGCATTATGCGGATAGCAGCCGTTAATTCCTTCGCCAGAGTCTCAACCCCCAGGAGGGGAGCGTATTCAACGGTTTGTATTTTTAACCAGACTGTTGGGCCCTCATAATGGACTCTCCTGTTGATCTCAGCGTATAAGGGCTCAACAATTCGGTTAAACATACGAACGGTTGGACTACCTAAACAGGTCATTTGTTTATTGTGGTGAAGGTTTCTATAGAATCAGCCACGCGTTTTGAACAAGCTGCTAACAAAAGAATGGTGCCCTAATGTACCATAGATTCTCTTGTACACAAATTTTCTTGTTTTGAATTGATTTTCGTTCTCCTAGACTAGTTGATTAAACAAAGCTAGAGAACCAAATCTACGCAACTATTTTACCCATAGCTGGGTATATATACTTATTTAACAACCCCTCCGTTTGGGGAGAATATGACACAAGGTCAATTTTTTAGCTGAGTTTAACAGGTTTGAATTCAGAGTTTTCCTTCTAGACTAGTTGCCTCACCAGGGCTGAAGAACTTAGTCTGCCCTACTATTTACCCATAGCTGGGGGGGAATAATTGGATTCATACCTTTCTCAAGGGTATTAGTACTATGTGGAATGTAATATATATATATATATAATTAGTGTAGAACAAAATTTACGCTCATTCTCAATTTTAACAGTAATGCAAAATTCACCATCATAAAAAGAATCGAAGGAAAAACTCACTGAGTAATCTTATGCTAGTAACGGTGCTTCATATGGTATTAGTTTTGTGACTATCACTAGTTGATTTATCAACTCCCTTTGTACCTACGTTGTGTTTGGAAGATCCACAGGAGAGGGATGACACAATCTAACTGGACCTTCTGGCGGACGGGGTGGTCGGTCGGATCAAGTTGCTGGGGAGTTGGTAACTCAAAGAGAGAAAAACTCTCTGTTAACAATTGTTGAAACACAATGGTGTTACAATATGCCCAGGTTCGATCACAGCTTCGGGAATCTAGCCTGTCTAGCCACACTGATGAGTTCTGATAGAACGAAACAGTCTGTCTGTGAATGACAATATATATATATATATATATATATATATATATATATATATATATATATATATATATATATATATGCAAATTTCATTAAACATAATAGACATTTTATGTCTACATATTTTCTTTTGGATCCGTTCGAATTCCCGTATTACTTTTATTGTATTCTGGGGGAATTGATTTATGTATTGTCCATAGTTGCATGTATCCCTAGTACTTTCTGCCCGACTTTGGGCCATCATCAGGGGAGGATCTACTACAAAAGTGATGTAACTTTTGTTTTAGCATATTACCACTGTGCAAGGGAGTCTCCGCCGTTGAAGGTTTTGGCGTTTGTTTTTTAATGTGATTCTATATTTAGTGCCAGTAGCTAAAGACATTTAAGTATATTAGCACTGGTTTGAAAATTAATTCTATTAAGTGTCGGCTGCAGGTTTCTGATATGTAATGCTTCAAGAATCTGAAGTTTTTGTTTATTATTTTGATGTTCTAATATTGTTGTGTTGTCGGTGAGAATTTTCCGTTGTTGTGTTGTTGGGCATGAATGTTTTTTTAAATGCTGAGCTATTGAACTTGTGTCTGAAAGGTGCATTGTAAGTCTCCTCGACAGGGTAGTTGAGGTTAAATATATATATATATATTGAGGTTGTATTACTTTTTATTGTATTTGAGAGACAGACAAATGAGATTGTTGCGGTTTTTCTATGTTAATCAATTTTTCGGAGACTGAGGCGCTTGTTGGAGAGGCTTTGGTGCTTGGAAAGATTTCTTATTCTCCTGTCTTTGGTATAGTATTCAGATTTTCTCTCTTTAACCCTAAAGACATGTATTTTTATAGAGGTTCCCACTGGGAACAAACATTTCCAATTGGATAACCAAATAATTTTTCATTGGTCAGCTAATGAAATGTGCTGATCTACGTCTGCAGAAAGAATATCTTTTCTATGATTCAAATTTTAATTGATCATCCATTCAAGCCACAATATGGGGGCTAGGTTAATTAATGGTCCTAGCCAACACCTTATGAGGCGAGTATCCGTTTTCACATTAACTGAAACAAGAATCAAAGGTCTAATTAATCTATCCAAATCCCAGATTTGACCTTTTACTCCCAACAGTTGGGCCAGAGCTTGTTATGGATGTTATGATTTTAAATGGATCAATGAACCAAGAAACCCCAATGTCCTAGAGTGCCTGCTTTCTTTTTGTTATGACAATTCGAAAGTATGGTTAATACATATCCCTCACTGACTTTTTGAATTGACCTTTGAATTTCTTTCAAAGTAAATAAGTCTGTTTTATTGGGGTTTTTTTTTAAAGAAAATTACATTTTACTAATTAAAAATGCATCATGCTCTCCATAAATTTTTAACTGTTGTAAATACCTCATATTGCCATTAATAGACGATATTTAAACGATGGTTGAAATACGCGAAGATAAATTCATAGAGCGTCTTCAAATACTAACTTCAAATGGCGTTAACATCAAATTAAATGAACCTCAAACTGAAGTTTTGAAAAAAGATGGACAGATTTGGGTTGGCACATAAACACCCAAATAAATAAATACCTGACCAAAGCAGTCTCGCTTAATTTGAAACCCACTCAGCCTGTGCTAAAAATATATCTTCAGAGCCAGATGTCTATCATAGTAGAGATTATATAAAAGTCAGTTGATGACACTTGGATACCAGAAAATAATTTCGATTTAACGAATGAATATGGAACGTCACAAGTTCATTGTTCATCGCTTCTTTCATAGTATATCAACATTTAAAAAAAAAAACACAATTCAAAAACTTTCTAAAACACCTATTCTTCATTGGCTCAATCGACTGGGGTTGTAGAATACACCGGCAGCATCTCTGCGGAGGGGTAAGACTCCCCCAACGAGTGTCCTGGATTTGACATTAAACAATTTGATGGTGAGGCTTCAGTAATACTAGAGCTTTGGGGAACGCGGAGTGCCCCTTTATTACCATCACCCCCAGGTTTACTCTGGCCCGGAGTGGTAGCACCTGATAGGTCAAATAGAACTAAACTGTGTACTTATGGTAAATTAAATTGTTTGAAATAGAACTGCTTTTGACATTGAAACTGTGTATTTCTGTTAATTCATTAAAAAAATTTCACGTCTTTACACATGCATCCAAAGTTTTCAACATCAGTTTTATTTCTCTTTTGACAAAGATTAAAAAATTTAGAAAAAAATATTTGAATTTACACGAGTTAAACAAATATTTTTGTATCAGATTATTTTAAAAGAATGCTTTTGTCTCGAAATTATCGTTAAATTACAACTCTTAGTTTTGGTTATTGGAAATAATTATTCAAATTTAATTATCATCTCAATCATTTTAATATTAGTTGATCTATAACGTCGTGTTTGTTGCGAATATATGCGTATGATTACTATCTAAACCTCTTAATTTTTTTTCGGTGGATGTACAGCTGTTGTAAAATCTGTAAACCGCCTAAGATTTCATCAAGCGGGTCGAATTTATTCCAGTACGCCTAAGAACTATTGCTTGCCGTTACTTAGTGGGTAGAGTGCTCGCCAATGATCTGGGAGACCGGGGTTCAATCTCAGGTCAAGTCATACCAAAGACTTCAAAAATGGTACTTGATACCTCCTTGCATAACACTCAGCAATATAAGGTACATATCAAGGGTAAAGTAGAGCAATCCAGGGAAAGGAGTAACGCCCTCCCCTACACCTCGGTGTTGTAGCTATTGAAAAGGAGCTTTGTGGTCGCCCTCGACTACGGTCGCCAAATTTACTTACTTATTGACTGAAAATGGAGTCGGTTGAGTAAAATGATTTTTGAGCGAGTAAATTTTCCCTCACTCTCTATTACTGTGCTGAACGAATTTATTCATTAAGACGAGATATTCCTGTGTTTATGTGTGTGTGTGTCTGTGTGTGTGTGTGAGAGAGAGAGAGAGAGAGAGAGGGAGAGAGAGAGTGTGTGTGTGTGTGTGAGAGAGAGAGAGGGGGGAGAGAGAGTGTGTGTGTGTTTGAAAGAGAGAGTGTGTATGTGTGTGTGTGTGTGTTTAGAGAGAGAAAGAGTGTGTGTGTGTGTGCTTGAGAGAGAGAGAGAGATAGAGAGATAGAGTGTGTGTGTATGTGAGAGAGAGAGAGAGAGTGTGTGTGTGTGTGAGAGAGAGAGAGAAAGAGGGAGAGAGAGTGTGTGTGTGTGTGTGTGTGTGAGAGAGAGAGAGAGAGAAAGAGGGGGAGAGAGAGAGTGTGTGTGTGTGTTTAGAGAGATAGAGAGAGATAGAGAGGGGAGAGAGAGAGTGTGTATGTGTGTGTGTGTGTGTGTATGTGCGTGTGTGTGTTTAGAGAGAGAGAGAGAGAGAGAGAGAGAGACTGAAAATAAAAGTATTGAACTTTAGATATGCACTTCAATTTACTCGTGAAGAATCATACAGGATATTTTACAACAATAATTGTTATAAATATTGGTCAGTACAAAGGGATTCCCCGCGGTGTAGTGGCTAACGTTCTGGATTGCTGCATCTTAGCGAGTTCGAACTCCAGTTGCGCTATTATTTTCACTTTCCTTGAGGAAAAGTATAAAGCCTCTTATCCTCTCCCACTAGATATTTCATTTAGTATGGTTCAATGGCATATCAACCATTGTTGATTATTTAATTTGGAATTCTGTTTTTACATATATATTAAATATATTATTTATAAACACATTTTGTCGATACACACAATTAATTGATCCATTTCAAACAATTCAAGTAAGGATAAGTCTACAAAGTTAAATAGTTCCAAGTATTGCTACCTATCACTAAAAATTCAATTAAACCTCAGTAATTTGTTTACATACAGTTAAATGATCAAACAGTTCTATTTCTAACAATTCAATTTTGCATGAGTAATTTGTTTGCACTCAGTTTAAATGTCAAACAGGTGCTACCACTCCAGGCTAGAGTGGACCTTGGAGCGATGACAAGTAAAGGGTACTCCGCATTCCCCAAAGTTCCTGCATTACTGGAACCTCATCATCAGATTGTTTAATGTCATATCCAAGAAACTCGTGGGGGTCTTATAGAGACGCTAACGATGTATTCTACATATCACCAGGTATGAGTTAAATAGTACCACTACTTTTATTCAAGGAGGACAGCACTGGCAAGGATGATATGCCATTAAGCATAGAAACCAAACCAAACCAAACCAAACTATATTAACATATTCCCTTGTCTAAAACGCAGGTTATATTAACACTTCTCAGATCCAATGGACAACGTTCATTCCTACTCAGAAAATTTGTTGCTGAAAATGATTTAAAAAGAGAACATTAAAAAAATCAGTCTCCTTGACTTCTTCCTTTAAAATGTTTTCCTTTTTCTAATGAGAATTTGAAAAATACGGTTTAAAACTAGAAAAAAATAAAAATAAAAATTTCAGGTTCTTCTCAATTTGAATGCTTCTTTTCTGGCTTCAGAGTGAACAAACGAAAATTTAATTTAAACAAAGTTTCTTAAAGAATAGATAGGAATTTTTTTAAATTAGAACTTCAATTTTCAACTTAAGTTATTTGGAAGGGTAAATCAAATTTTTATGATAGTGTTTCTTACAAAATTGACAGCAATATTTTACAAATAATTCTCCATTTAAATTTTTGTATAGTCATGTCTTTTCAGAATAAGACAATTGAAGTTGTTTAGAATTCGAGACAATACTAATTTTATAAAGCAAAAACAGACAGTGAAAATTTTATCGTTACATACATAAGTATATAATGCTGTATATAATGCTGTTGTTTTTTACAGTTCCTAAACTACTAGATACATATATCCTTACTGTGTTTCAAGATTATAATATCTATAAAGAATGTGCTCAATATCTGCTATAGAGCATATATAAACAGTGGAACATAGAAAACAAAATCACATGTAATCGTAATTAATTGTTATTAATAGTTTCTATGTACTGCCATCGCAAACTACTTAGTATTCTCAGATGATCATGAAAATGTTTTTATTATATATATAAACATATATATACTCTATCAGTCAAAAAGATTTTGGCCACCTTCAAAAATTCTAATTCCTCATCCTAGAAGTGTTATTTTTTAATGAAACAAGTTAAGTAACACAATGGTTTTATCTATTATACTTAATACAAGTCCTTCTGTGCTGCATTAAATACAAATTAAACAAAAGAAAAAAAAAACAGTTGAATGGGATTTAAGTCCGCTGATTGCGCCGGCCAAGAAATCAGTCAAAGAACGTGCTGTTCCTCTTTGCTTTTAATGTACCTCTGGCAGAGTTTACTTATATGCTTTGGTTCATTATCTTGCATAATTACAAATTCTTGAGCTACAAGCCGTATTCCATATGGGATCACGTAATGCTGCAGTATACTGTGATAGCCTGTCTGATTCAATTTTCCCTTCTCCTGGTGCAAATCGCCGACTTTGCAATTGGTAAAAGACCCCCACACCATAACAGAGTCTCTTTCATACTTTACGGTTGGTGTGATACAGGGGATTGCAGCTTTTTCACTAACTCTTCACCACACATAGACTGTCCTATTTGACCGAAAGATTTCGAATTTTGATTCGTCAGCCCAAAAGACTTTATTCCACTGCTCTATTGTCCAGTCTTTGTGTGTCTTGGCTCACTGGACTCTTTTGACATTGTTTTGCTTTCTCAGCAGTGGTTTCTTGACAGCAATTCTTCCATGTAGGCCAGTTTCACTGAGTCTTCTCCTCACATTAAATGTTGACATTTTTTCACCACTTTGTTTCAGTTGTGCAGTAAACCTTCTTTCATGCAAGCTGGTGACTCTGATGACATTGTCCTCAGCTCTTGTTGCTTTTGGTGTACCAGCCATACTCTTCGTCTTGTTTTGTTCCATTTCCTGATGTCTCCTAACAGTATAATACACTGTAGTTCTGGAAATTTTCATTTTCATTACTAAAGAAGAAAAACGCTTTTAAATAAATTTTTGAAAAGATATCTGGTTATACTAACGTCAAAGTTCCTGAGGAATAAGACTTGTATTTAGTATGATAAATAAAAACATTGAGGTGTTAACTTGTTTCATTAAAAATAACACTCAGAGGATGAAAAGTAACATTTTTTGAGGGTGGCTAAATATCTTTGACCGGTAGAATATATATATATATATATATATATATATATATATATATATATATGAAGCGATGGACAATGGGGATAGAGAGACAGAGAGACAGAGAGAAGGCTGTGTTATTAGTACGACCTGAGGATGATAATTAGCTCATCAACCCTTTGAAGGAAAAGTGGCATTACATTCAAAAGTGCATGATGTTAGTTTTTGCTGCTAGCTTTTTCTCTCGAAGCTAAATTTTAATGCTGTTGAAAGGATCCTGATGAAATCATACAGACCAAATGTGTTTTTATCATTTAATCAAACATGCTTAAATAAAGGACTGTTGCCAAACTATACAAATTTTAAAATGCATGATCCTACAGATCCTGACGATACTGACACCCGAATGTATCGGTATAGTCTTCTGAAAAGACTATTTGACGACAATGAAGAAAAAATAAACACCTTAAAACACTTATCAGTAAAATTAAAAGATTTTTATCATTAAGGTTTTTCGGACTGTTGTCTTCATCCTTATAGTTATTTTCACAACGTTTCGGCAGATATTTCCTCCGGCCTTCTTCAGGTGTCAGTCGAACTCGAAAATCTACATGGAACTTCGAACTACGTCCTTTATTGAATCCACAGGGGTTGCCTGTTCTGATTCTGTTAGTCATAACCGGGTACAAGTGTTAAGTATTCCTGTATTGTTACTCGTCTGCAGTCAGGACTGAACCAGCAACCTCCAGATGATTGTCTCCTAAGAAGCTTAGGGAATCAACGCCTATATCCGTTACGCTATGTGTCCTGCTAGAAGGCCAGAGGACATATCGGCCGAAACGTTGTGGAAATAAAAATAAAGATGAAGACAATAGTCTGAAAACCCTCTAAAATTCAGATAACTAAACTTGAAAGGATCTTAATAAAATTATCTAGACAAAATGTGTCTTTATTATTTCATCAAACATGCTTAAATGAAGAACTGCTGCCCAACTACATATATCCTTACATATATCGGTAGTTCATCTGCAGAAACATATATATAAGTGTGTATGACCTGGGGATGTCTACATCATATTCTAAGCACAAATGTATTAATCTCCATCCGACGAGGGTCATTAGAACTGAAATGAATTTATAACGGAACCATTGAATTGAATCTTTCCGTTATATATATATATATATATATATATATATATATATATATATATATATATAGTTCATCCGTTGAAATTAAGTATATATGTAAGAATACATATCATCATGATCATCAAATTGCGTTGACAGCACTGATTTTCTTGATTCTCTTTCTCCACCCGTCCCTATCACCCATCGCTTCTGGTTGGTGTTCCAAACTACATCCTGTGTCAGCGCAGAGCAGATGTAGATGCAGGTTCTTGCTGATCGACCAACACAGGCGGGTTCGTGTGAAGGAGTCCATCGAAGAATGTCACTCATGAGTTCGTCCTTGCTTTTCCAGCAGTGTCGCGCATATCTTGATCGTCTTGGATAATTTGAAATGGGAGGCAAGTGGCCGTACAGTTGCTATTTTAGGGGATGCTGCTTCCAGGATTTGCTCAAAACAACATTTAGCATTCTTGTGTAGTTCCCATTTAGGTTTTTCTACGTGCATTTGGTTAGCGTCTAGATGGTGCATCCATACAGTAGCACTGACAAAGCCACAGCTTGGAAGAAATCCCGTTTTATTTAATCGGAGAGATCAGACTTCCATAGGATCGATAACCAGTCGATAGCAGTTCACACTTCTGTATGTTGACATTACTTTCAGTAGATGAGATATTGCTGCCAAGGTATGTGAACAGGTCTACAATTTTAGAGGCCCGCCACTTAAATTGGAGATGACTCCATGGCTTCTATTGATATACGCATGTATATTATATTTTTGTCAGGGGAGTGGGTATATTGGATTTTTCCCGGCTTCGCTGCATCGTATTTTTTTTTTATTTCTGTTTTAAAACAAATATCGTATTGTAAATGAGGATTCGTAATTTTAAGAGCAAGTCCAACAATCCTTTTTTATTTTGTTCAGGTTTTATGGCTTGATTTTCCTTTTTCCTTTAACAATTAACCTTCAATTTGATTATTGACGTATTTGATATATATATATATATATATATATATATATATATATATATACTATCTCCTTTGAAATTTCTAAGTTTAAACTTAGTATAGTTCCTACTGTCCCCTTTTATTCTAATCTGAGTTTTGGAGGTTTAATCTTAGATCCTAATATTTGCCGGTACTTTTTCTTACTGATTTCTCACTGTTATCAGTCTTTAAACACTTTTCACTTGAGTCACTTTTGGAATTGAATCCCAGCGCAACTAATTCAAAAGATAAGTGACTGACAGTCTAATTATACGTCTTTTTAGTTTTTTCATAGAATTTATTTATTTATATTTAAAGACGGGCTAATTACATTTGCATCGAAGTTCGACCACATGGCTTCTGGGAATTTTTTTCTAAATTTTAACCATACTTAGTTAAATATCAGAAACACTGATTTTGGTTTAGTCGGGTTTCATGACATATCAATCATTGTTGGTTATTTAATGCCAAATCTTCTTTATATTTATATATATATATATATATATATATAGTCATCCACAGACAGATCTCTTTCGTTCTATCAGAACTCCTCAGTGTGGCTTGACAGGCTAGATTCCCGAAGCTGGGATCGAAACCCGGTTGACTCAAACGTCAATGCCAAGAATCTACCACTCAGCCACGAGGAAACCAGCACCAGCGAGGTAAATTTAAACGGTTATGAATCACAATTGTTATTGTTTATATATACCCGCTTAACGGCTACCGAGAGCTCGATTCATATGAAGAGCCTTGCATATACGCTAATGGCAACACAATTACTTCATCCAATTTGAGTGCTCAATGTCAACGGCTATTGATGTATAATCAATTTGGGATTAAGAATACATTAACACTTAACGTGAAGACCTAAAAAATCTTTTCATATAAAAACAAAATGAAAAAATTCACTTTCTTGGTGTCATTATAAATTTATTTCTGGTTGTTATAACCATCATCAGATGTGTAACCAAAATTTTTATTCATCTTTATTTGGATGTTATTAATTTAAAAAAAAATTAGTTATACATTTGATGATGGTTATAATGACATCAAGGAAGTGATTTTTTTCTTTTTGATTTTATATATATATATATATATATATATATATATATATATATATATATATATATATATGACAATAAATTTACCTATTTGGATTATTCCGTTTTTCTGCTTTCTTCATACTGTCGTATTTAGATCCATATTTACTTTCATACTGACCTTTCGGAAAAACAAGTACCAAATACATTCTGACAAATATTCTTGGGAAAGGCATGAACCCCCATATCCTCCCAGCTATGGGTTAAATAGTACCAGAACGGTTCTTCTTTGGCATTAAATAACCTACAGAGGTTGATGTGCCACTAAACAAAGAAAACAAACCTATATATATTTAGTTGATCTGGCATATATATGTGTATTTAAATACCCTGTCCGGTGGCAAAAGCTGCTAATTTGGATTATTCCCTTTTTCTACTTTCTTCATACTGTCAGATTCAGATCCATATTTACTTTCATACTGTCCTTTTAGAAAAACGAATACCAAATACATTCTTAAACGACATCTAACATGGATGACTTCAAAACGGTCTGTATATATGAAAACTTACCAATCTCAGCGTATTTCTTTAAAGGATTGGAGGATTTTTATCGTCTCTTAAAAAAATCCAACATTTTCAAATATCATTCCACGTTCCAAAGACGTACTTAATACTTTTAGATTAAGAACGCTATATGCACGTTTGTATCTTTTTCATTGTATACATTTTGTTTACTCCTGTTATCTCGATAAGCATCCATTGCCGTGTGAACAATTCCCTTGATATTAAAATCCTGATGAAGGTTACTGAAGCCGAAACATTTGAAGTTGACTTTACATCACAATAAATTCACCTATTCTGTTTTTCTACTTCCTTCATATATATATATATATATATATATATATATATATATATAAATAATGATTTGTAAACACATTTTGTAGATAACATTCTTAAACGAGCCTGAACTAATTTTTGGGCACACTGAAAGGGTTTCAAGTATTGCTGTATAATAGTCACAATTTAACAGTCATTTGTTAGTACAGTCTGTTTTTTTTTTTAGGTATTATTCGGTCCAGTTAAACCGGAGTTCGGAGTAATTCCATCAGGACAAAAAAAAAAAAAAAAAAAACATTCAACAGTGAACATTTAAATTTTCCTGGTAAAGAGCTCAATGTAACTGACATTACAGAGCAATAATTTCTTTGAGAAAAAAAAAACAAAACCGGTCACATTAGGATTATAAATTTATTTCCATCCTGTTATATGTTTTTGATATAAATCAAAAACTCGAAAAAAAATTAACAGGACTTCTTCAGATCTTATGGATAAAATAATTCAGAATAGACACAGGGTGGGAGGGCATAGAAGAGGGGTGAAGAGTTTTCTCCTCATTTAGCCCACTTCCGGTTTTTTATTTTATTGCCGGTTGGAATTATAGTAAATTATTTTTTTAATTTTTTTTTTTTAAATTCTAATTACTTTTCGACTAAAAACTCCAGATTTAATACTAATTTAGATAAAAAAAATAACTTTATTTAATAACTTTACGTAAGGATACAGTAATACTTATATTAAATCAATTTCAAGATATAAAATTAAAATTAAATTTTTTAAAATTTTCAATTTCATTTTAGAGCCTATTAATTCAGTTACCCTTTTATTGAAGAGTACGTATTAAAGATATGGTTTCCTCACATTTTTAAAATTTATTTTATTTTTATTCATTTACCTTAAATTTCAATTTAATCCTATGTTGTTTTTTTTATCTAAGCATTATCTATGATAATTTGTCTATAGTTTAAATTTAGTCCCATGTCTACAGCTAGCTATTTATTCACATCTCTTATCTAACAATTTTTCAGGGTTTGGGTATATAAAGCAAAGTAAAATAACTTAAAAAAAACAACGTCCATGATAAATAAAAAGAAAATTATAGTTAAATAGATATATATTCAGTCATCAATAATCACTCTAAGAAAATGCCATAACTTAGTTTCATGTTTTAATGTCTTGTAAAGACGTTTATGGCAACGGTTACATCATAAATTCGACGTAAATTTAAAATTTCAGAAAAAAAGCAGATAGAGATATACAAACACTTAGTACCTCTCTTTATATTATGTTAAATTATGAATAAATAAATAGATAAATACCAAATTTATAAATAAGTTAAATATAATATAGTTAATTTTCTTAAGATAAGGTTATTTACGTTACATTTTTTTAATAAAGCAATTTATGTACCAATATAATATAATAAAAAACAATTACTACTAATAAATTTGCGCATAATTAAAATATATATAATTTATCTATAATTTCAAAAATGAATAAAGAATATGATACAAGGAATAAATAAATGAATAGATAAGCAAATTTTTAAAAATCGTCCCTTCCCTTATTTGCTTTAAAATATAACGTTTTCTAGGAGCGACGAAAAAAGACGTTCATTGATTTCAACGTCAGCGTTCCGTAACCATATATATATATATATATATATATATATATATATATATATATATATATATATATATATATATATACAGTTCATCCGAAGAAATGAAGTCAATTATAAAGATTTGTTAGCTGAAAAAAAGAAGAAAAAACAAATGATTACTTCCCAAAACTGTTATTAGAATAATCTCTGTGGATATTGGTCGTCGATGGGATTTCTTGCAGCTAAACAGACGACTTCATTTCTGGTTGGCAATTTTCTATTAAAAGGTGAACGGATTTTTAATATTTGCCGAATGAGAATGGGAAATAATTTCACAGTTAGATAAAGAAAAATAAATAAAGAAAAAGATGTAACGAAAAAAAAAAAAAACTATACGTAGAATAAGGTTTTAAATCAGAGTATATTATTACCTAAGGTAGCAAAACTGAATAATCTAACAAACAAATAAACAAACACGTACATAGATAAATATTTATTGTAATGAGTAAGGAGAGGATTTTAGATGAAAACTATGTTTGTTAAAGATAAAATCAACAGAAGCATTATTAATAACGTCAATGTAAGTAATTTCAGATTTTAAAAACCTTTTCGGAAATATCTAGGATAAAAAAGATGTTATATATAGTTATTCACTAAGCTTATATGTAGAACAAAGTCAGAACTATGTGGTGCCCAAAGAGAATTGAACTCACTAGCAATAGTCTGTGAATCTAGCTTGCACCACATGTGGTGACCAAAGATGTTAGATATAGGTATTGGTAAGAAATAACCATTTGATACATATTTAAGAAAGATTAAATTCCAACTCCTTGACGGACAATGATAATTTTCATGTGGATACAGTATATACATACATACTACTATTACTACAATTAGCCTTCATCATGGAAATAGCTCAATTCGAGAATATTCACTTTCTTTTCTCATTTCTCGTATTCATTTTATCATTTAACAAGTCTTCCATGTTTTTTTCTTCTTTTCTCTTTTCCTTCTTTCTTTCCCCAGTCGGTTAGGATAGTAAAATACTCCAACTGCTTCTCTGCAGAGGGGTAAGACCCCCCCACCCAATGAGTGTCCTGGATATAGCACTAAACAATCTGATGGTAAGGTTCCATTAATGCTGGAGCTTTGGGGAATACGGAGCACCCCTTCATTGCCATCGCTCCCAAGTCCACTCTGGCTCGGAGTGGTAGGACCTGATAGGATCCTATTTATGTGTCAAATAGAACTATGCTGTTTATTTATGCTAAACTGAATTGTTTGAATTAGAACTGTTTTTGTATGCTAAACTGAATTGTTTGAAATAGAACTGTTTTAAGAATGAGAATTGATTCGGCATTAATAACCAACAATAGTTGATATGCCATAAAACCAAACCGTGGTGTAATGGTTATCGTCGGAGGAAATGGACACGGCGACACGAGTTCAAATCCTGGACGAGGCTGATTGCATTTCACATAGCACTAATACCCTTGGGAAAGGTATGAATCCAATTATTCTCCCTCCAGCTATGAGTAAATAGTAAGGCAGACTATGTTCTCCAGCCTTGGTGAGGCAACTAGTCTAGGAGAAGGAAAACTGAGAATTCAAACCTGTTAAACTCCGCTTAAAAAATTGACCTTGTGTCATATCCTGCGCGGGGCTGGTAAATATGATCAAACAAAACCAAACCTTCCTTACTTCATTCATTCATTTCTTCCTATTCTTCTTCTTTCATTCCTTTCTTCCTTCCTTCATTCATTCATTTCTTTATTTCTTCCTTCCTTCCTTCACCCTTCCTTCGTTCATTAATTCATTACTTCCTTCCTTCGCTCATTTATTCTTTTATTCCTTCTTTTCCTCTTTCCTGGCTTAATTCCTTCCTTCTTTCATTCATTAATTCCTTCCTCCTTCCCTCCCTTCCTTCCTTCATTATTTTCTCCCTTTCTTCATTTATTCCTTCATTTCTTTCTTCTTTTCCTTCCTTCCTTCCTTCCTTCATTCATTCCTTTATTTATTCCTTCTTTTCTTCATTTCTTTCTTCTTTTCCTCGTTCCTTCCTCCCTTGCTTTCTTCATCTATTTATTAATTCCTTTCTTCCTTCCTTCCTTTCCTCTTTCCTTCTTCTTTTCCTTCATATTTTCCTTCATTCCTCCATTTCTTCCTCCTTTTCCTCTTTCCTTTTTTAATTCCTTCTTTCCTTTATTTATTCCTTCCTTTCTACCTTCCTACTTTCATTTTTAATTCTTTCCTTTTTTCATTTATTCCTTCGTTCCTTCATTTCTTTCTTCTTTTTCTTCCTTTCTTTCTCCTTTCCTTCATCTCTTCATTCCTTCCTTCGTCTATTTCTTTATTCCTTCATTTCTTCCTTCCCTCCTCTCTTTTTTCTTCATTCATTCATTCATTGATTTATTCCTTCATTTCTTTGTTTCCTCCTTCCTTCATTCTTCCCATTCTGCATTCATTAATTCCTTCCTTCTTTTCTTCATTCCTTTATTTATTCCGTCATTCGTTCATTCCTTCTTTCCTTCCTTCATTTATTGCTTCATTCATTCTTTTCTTTCTTCCTTCCTTTCATCCTTCATTTATTCATTCCTTCTTTCCTTCCTTCATTTATTGCTTCATTCCTTCATTTCTTCCTTCATTTCTTCTTCCAGTCGTTCCTTCGTTCATTCCTCCGTTTCTTCCTTTCATCCTTCTTTCATTCCTCTCCTCCTTCATTCATTAATTCCTACCTTCATTCATTCCTACTTTCATTTATTCTTTCATTCGTTAATTTCTTCCTTCCTTCCCTCTTTCCTTCCTAGATTCATTCATTCATTCATTCCGTCTTTCCTACCGTCCTTCATTTATTCCTTAATTCCTTCATATATTCTTTATTTTTTTCCTTTTTCCTTCTTTCCTTCTTTCCTCCATTCCTTTACACCTTCCTTCATTTCTATTTCTTTCATTCCTTTTTTCCTTTCTTCATTCCTTCTTTCCTACCTGATTACATCATGTTCTTCACTTGAACTACTTTTGGGAAAAGACATGAAACTGACTTGATCTAAATACACAATTTAATGACAGACCCACTTTAGGGGCTTATCCTTGAAGTCTTTTCTTGGGAAAAGATCGGAGAGTGAATCCTCAACCAAAGTTTTCTGGAAGCAGCAGAAGTGCGCGTGTGTAAGGGAGAGGAGGTGTTTGCTAAATTCATAAGACAACCAATCAGTGTAAAGAAACGGGCCAATGGATTAAAATGAATTGTCGGTGGTCAAAACGCAAATGTTTTACGTCATTTATCTACGAGTGATTGTCGCACAAGGAAAACACTCAAGATATATTACTAAATAATACAATGTAATAATAGTAAATAGTGAAAATAGTAAAAAATCTATCAATCTATCTATCTATCTATCTCACTTTGTTCATGATCTATCAATCCATGACAGTCTGTTAATTTCTCTATCTATCTATGACAGTTTATTCATATCTATCTATCTATCTATCTATCTATCTATCTCCTTCTATTCAGATCTATCTATCTCATTCTGTTTAGATCTATCTATCTATCTATCTATCTCTCAGTTTGTTCATGATCTATCAATCCATGACAGTCTGTTAATTTCTTTATCTATCTATGACAGTTTATTCATATCTATCAATCAATCGATCTATCTATCTATCTATCTCAGTTTGTTCATTATCCATGACAGTCTGTTAATTTCTCTCTCTATCTCAGTTTGTTCATATCTATCTATCTATCTATCTATGTTCACTACAATTTTTATGGTTTAGCTTCCTTTACCTCGAAGACTTTCCTCGCAACCAACAATTGCCATTTTTATCACCTTCCTTCCTGCCAGTGGGCAAAAATTATGTTTATAATGAAGAACCAACTTACAATCTTAAATAAACCACATCGTAATTTATCTTTATCTGTCCTTGAAAGACTGCGTATGGCTTCTTTAATAGACCATCATTGCTCTGTAAGATGCTCTGAATAGGGATTATTTGACATGGCTAGTCGATTGGTTGGATGTCAACATTTGTTTAGAGATTCTATGTCGAAGTCAGTCTTTTGGCAGTCAATTATAAGGTTCAAATGACTACTAGGTTTGGTTTCTTTGTTTAATTGCATATCAACCTTTGTAGGTTATTTAATGCCAAAGCAATTCTTCTAGAAGAATAGTAGTGGAACTATTTAACCCATAGATAGGAGGATTAAAGGGTTCATACCTTTCCCAATGGTATTTGCCCGAAAGTGAACGTAATAGGCGACTGGAGAACAAACTCGCGTACTACGATTCCGCATTCCATCGCTTAAACCATTACACCACGAGGACACCACCAACTGACTACTACTACTAATAATAATAATAATACACGACTGGGTGGGCAAGGTGATCAACTGGGAAATCTGCAAGAAATTCAAATTTGACTATGCCAACAAATGATATATGCACAACCCAGCACCTGTCCTAGATAATGACACGCACAAACTCCTGTGGGACTTTGACATACAAACGGATCACCTAATCTCGGTCCGAAGACCAGACCTTATAATAATCAACAAAAAAAAAAAAAAAGAAAATCTGCAAAATTCTCGACTTTGCTGTCCCGGCTGATCACAGAATAAAACTGAAAGAATGTGAAAAGAGAGATAAGTACCTTGACCTTGCTAGGCAATTGAAAAAACTATGGAACATGAAGGTGACAATTATACCAATTGTGACTGGTGCTTTTGGCACGGTAACTAAAGGCTTATTAAAGGGCCTGAAGGATTTGGCAGTTGGAGGCCGAGTGGAGACCATCCAAACAACAGCATTATTGAAAACGGCCAGAATACCGAGAAGAGTCCTGGAGACTTGAGGAGACTTGCTGTCACTCAATCTCCAGTGAAAGACCATCAGCTAACGCTGGTGTGATAAACTCGATAGGAATAATACCAATTGTGATTGGTGCTTTTGGCACGGTAACTAAAGGCTTATTAAAGGGCCTGAAGGATTTGGCAGTTGGAGGCCGAGTGGAGACCATCCAAACAACAGCATTATTGAAAACGGCCAGAATACTGAGAAGAGTCCTGGAGACTTGAAGAGACCTGCTGTCACTCAAACTCCAGTGAGAAAACATCAGCTAATGCAAGAGTGAAGAACTCTCAAATAATAATAATAATAATAAGGAGACTGGCTGTCACTCAATCTCCAGTGAAAGACCATCAGCTTACGATGATGTGAAAAACTCTAATGAGTATATAATAATAATAATAATAATAATACGTTGCAACAGATCAAGTTTCAGTCATTCTTAATACAAATAAGTAAGTAAGTAAAGCTGTTTCCCTTTAGTCGAGGGTGACCCGAAGGCTCTCTTTTCAATAGCTAGTAGAGTGTTGAGGAGGGCGCTACTCCTTTCCCTGGTTTGCTCCACTTTACCCTTGATACGCACCTTATAATGCTGAGTGTTAAGCAAGAATGCTGAGTGTTAAGCAAGGAGGCATCAAGTACCATTTTTGAGTGTTTGGTACGACAATCTGGGATTAAACCTAGGTCTCCTGGACCATTGGCGAACATTGTACAGGTTAGACCAAGTTTCAAGTATTCCTATCAAATACTAATAATTTCACACGTAATTTCAAGTGTTCCTATTAAATACTAATAACTTTTAAGCAATGATATGATTTCAAGCGTTTCAAATAAATAACATTAATAATTGTAAACTAACATTAATAATTGTAAATAATCATCGCTCAATAGATCGGTCGATTTCAGCATAGTAATGAGATTTTTCGGTGGTAAATGATGTGCGACTTCTCACCACATTGAAATTAGAGAGAAGACACACAAGAAAAGCCTTTTCGCAGGTGCAGTGATTTGATCTTCATTGAAGTTTCCATCGCTCTAAAGTTGCATTTAACTATGTTAACTTTTGCGAAGATCTCTCTCTCTCTCTCTCTATATATATATATATATATATATATCGGCAAAGTGTGTAAACGATTGAATTAAACGGTGGTCTGTGAAATTTAATAAATTCTATTTCCTTTAATTGTGTGAAATGTTTGTTGAAAAACAAAAGTTACAGGGTGTAAGAAAAGATAATATTATTCAGAGCGTAAATATTTTCCTAATATTTGCATTACTAGAAAGAAAAGTTAATGCATTTAACGTAGTAGTTTGCACAGTCTAAATTTAGTTGATATATATTTTGTGTGTGTAGAAGATCTTTGTGTGAGTGTGTCACTATGTAGGGAAGAAAGTATATCTAGATGCTTATTTGTAAACGGATGCAACAAACAATATTTTATCAGCAGACGAAAACTGAAATGGGAGTACAAGCATGTCCTATTAACAATATTTTCATTCAATTTAGAATAATCAAGCGAAGTCAAAATCAAATTCAATTTGAAGGAACAGAATGTTAGATTTTCACTTAAAAGAAATAAAGTCGAAAATTTTGTTTAGACTTACAGAATGATTCCTGGAAGCTACAAAATACATGGTGCATTCAATAAGTTTCCAGACTTCTTTTGGACAGGCATTTAAAATTGTCGTAGACTCTTGAAAATTCACTATGTTATTGCTATACATCTTATGAGATCACTGACCAATTTTTATGATTTCAGGTTCAAATGAACAGCTACAGCAGAAATTGGAATACCCTACTAAAGCCTGATTTTCACAGCTGGTGAATTTCAAAAATGCAATCTGGACGTGAGGACACTTTAGAAGAACGATATGCAATAAAATTCTGTTTTAAACTTGGAAAAAATGTCACAGAAATGTATGGAAAGCTTCAGACTGCTTTTTGACCATCTTGCATGAATCGAGCATCAGTTTTTGAGTGGCATAAGAGATTTAAGGAAGCCAGGGACTCTGTGAGGGATGATGAGAGGTGTGGTAGGAGTAAGGAAGTCAATACACCACAGTTGATTGGCCAAAGGGTAGGGTTATGGGTTACTATGCCGAGGTTTTAAGGGAGTTCAGGAAGAGATTCCGTCGGAAGAAGTCAGCACTCTTCAAATCGGGTCAGTGGAATTTCCAGCAGGACAATGCACCAGTCCACAACTCCATTCTTGTCACAGACTATTTGACCAAGATGGGTATCAAGACAGTTCCTCAGCCTCCCTATGGTCCAGACCTTGCTCCCTATGACTTTTGCTTATTCCCCAAGCTCAGGGCTGTCGTTATGAGACAACTGCGGAGATGAAAGAGGCTGTGACGAAGGTGATTGACACGCTCACACAAGAGGACTTCCATGGTGTTGTGTTGGCGACCATTGTCGAGGGTGACCCTAAAGCTTCCTTTTTGATAGCTACTACACCAAGGTGTAGGGGAAGGCGCTACTCCTTTCCCTGGATTGCTCCACTTTACCCTTGATCCATACCTTATAATGCTGAGTGTTAAGCAAGGTATCATCAAGTACTATTTTTTAGTCTTCGGTATGACTTGACCTAGAATTGAACCCAGGTCTCCCGAGCCACTGGCGAACACTCTAACCATTATGCTAATGTCCAGTTCAAACTTACATTTCTATAAACATTGATGACTTATGTATTATCCTAATTGGTTAAAAGATGTAGTTTTTAACATTCTAGAAGGGGAAAGGTTTCTTAAATTATTTTTGATTCTGGTCCTTTAAATTTAGAACGGAAAGTCAAATATTGTCATCTATGTATTTTAAAGAAATTTTAAAACGAGCACGTAAGCATCAATTGGTCAATAAACACAAAAATTACAGCTTCTCAAGCCTAAAATTGATTATTAAAACTTAGCGAACTCTTAATAATCCATATATATATATATATATATATAGGGATTATAAAGATTTCACCAAGTTTTCCTACCACTCCTTGAATCAGCATAGTCGACTGGGTCTGTAGAATACACTAACTGCATCTCTGCAGAGTGGTAACCCATCACCCCATCCAACGAGTGTCCTGATATGATTTTAAACAATCTGATGATGAGGCTCCAAGCTTGGAGATTTGGGGAATGTGGATTACCCCTTAATTGCCATTCCTCTCAGGTCCACTCTGACCCGGAGTGGTAGCACCTGATAGGATCCTATCTATAGCCCAAATAGAACTGTTTGACATTTAAGGTTTGGTTTCTTTGTTTAATGGCAAATAAACTTTTGTAGGTTATTTAATGCCAAAGCTATTCTCCTAAAAGAACAGTAGTGATGCTATTTAACTCATAGCTGGGAGGATAAGGGGGTTCATACCTTTCCCAAGGGTATTTGCCCGAAAGTGAACCCAATAGAGTACGAACTCGCTTACTACGATTCTTCCGCAGCCCATCTCTTTAAGCATTACACCACGAGGGCACCCCCTGTTTGACATTCAAGCTGCGTGGAAACAAATGACTTATGTTATACTGAATTGTTAGAAATAGAAGTGTTTGATCATTTAACTGTGTGTAAACAAATGATTGATGTTTGATTGAAATATTAATGATTCATAGCAACACTTTGAACCATTTAACTGTGTGCAGACGAATGAGTAATGTTGAATAGAATTATTAGTGTTAGATAGCAATGATTGAAACAATTTAATTGTGTAGAAACAAAAGTAATACTAGTGTGCAAACAAATTAGTTCTAACTCATTTAAAATGACATTAAACTGTGTGCAAAAAAATAAGCTCAGACTCGTTTAAAAATGTTATCGACTAAACGTGTTTTAAAATCATGTGTCTAATATATATATATATATATATATAAATTTGTTGGTTGGCAACCGTAGTCGAGGGTGACCCGAAGTCTCTCTTTTCAATAGCTACTACACCAGGGTGTAGGGGAGGGCGCTACTCCTTTCCCTGGATTACTCCACCTTACCCTTGATCCGTACCTTATAATGCTGAGTGTTAAGCGAGGTAGCATCAAGTACCATTTTTTGAGTCTTTGGTATGACTCGACCTAGGATTGAACCTATGTCTCCCGGGCCATTGACGAACACTCTAACAATCATGCCAATGTCCGGTTCCCCAACCCAACAAACCAGCCTCTTTCTCCTCTTTCTCTCTCTTGATGACCTCTTTTTATTTAGATTTTGGTCTTATTTCCTTTGTAGCAACAATTGCCAATGATGACCAACTCCAAGATTGTCTTCATGCTTTCAATCTTATACAAAGGTAAGTTTTACATTAGTCTCCCAATATCTTGCGGGGTGTCCTCGTGGTGTAATGGTTAAAGCGATGGACTGCAGAATCGTAGAAAGCGAGTTCAAACTCCAGTCGTGCTATTCCATTCACTTTCGGGCAAATACCGTTGGGAAAGGTATGAACCCCCTTATCCTCCCAGCTATGGGTTAAATAGTACCACTAATGTTCTTCTAGGAGAATGGCTTTGGCATTAGATAACCTACAAGGGTTGCTATGCCATTAAACAAAGAAACAAAACCCAATATCTTGACACTATGATACCTTAAGTAACTATTTGCTAAACAGCAATGCTTGAAAATTTTTAACTATTTACCTAAATTGAATTATTGTTATCACTTAGCAGTACTTCGAACCATTTGTGTGCAAATTAATGAATAGTGTTTATTAGAGTGAGTGTTAAACAGCAATACTTGTAACCACTTCACTGTCAGCAAACATGATTACTACAGAATAGAATTATTAGTGTTTAGATATCAATAATTCAAACCATTTAACTCTATACAAACAATGATTATTAGTAAATAAAATTATTCGTGATAGATACTTGCAATCATTTTACTGTGGGTGAAAGGAAAATGAGGACAGGCTTATTAAAAATGTTACCAACAAAATGTGTTTACAAATCATATATATTTGATATAAATGTAAAAGAGAATTTGGCATTAAATAACTTACAATGGTTGGTATGCCATAAAACCCAACCAAACCAAATATGGAATATATATGTATAAAGAGGATTTGGCATTGAATAACCCATAATAGTTGATATGCCATAAAACCCTACCAAACCAAATCATAAATATTTAATATAAATGTATCAAGAGGACATGGCATTAAATAACCTACAATAGTTGATATGCCATAAAACCCAACCAAACCAACATAGTTAATAAATAACAATTATCAGGTTGGCAACTAAATAGAGTGAATAAGGAAGTAGGTTATCAAATGTAGACCCGAAGCCAAACTTTTTCTTTCAAATTTTCTGTTACATAATAAAATGGAGGAATCTCTTATTAACAGATAGTGCAGCATTCAAATTAAACGAATGGAAAGATACAGTGAATCATTCATTTGAGTGACAGACAGTTAACCTAGGGTCAGTTTAAACCCATAACTTGGTCGAAACACACTTCGGCTGGCCGTATTCTCTGGCACGCAGATCAGGCCGGGTGTGTTTTGGCTTGGTTGTAGTCGATTGAGGATGCTTGATGCAAGTGCTGGGGAGACCCAGCATTCACGTCTCGTAGCTGAAACCGGCGTCCTAGAGTCTCAAGTACCCACAATAAAAAGTCTTTGTATCAAACTTGCGTGTACGTGTGTTGCTCGACAAATACCAGTTGCAGTGTAGACGTCTGAACCGAATGGTTGTCCTCCTTCTGTGCCCTCAACTCCCCATAAATTTGCGCGTGTAAAATGGTTGCCATATGATAAAAATGAGCGTTGTTGTCATCCCAGCGAAAAAAAAAACAGAACTGAAATAGCAACAAACAAGAGGAGAGAAGACACAGAGATGCGACACGAGACAACAGCAACAACATCAACAAAGATGGCAGCCGAAGATAAAATATAGACCTGGTGATAAACGAAAGACAAGAGCATTGAGAAAACAGATTAGGTAAAATTTAAGCAGGGCAAACCAGAATAAAATGTAATATAATGGCCGAGGGATTTCGTTTTATGCCTTTGGGTTTAGTTAGGCTGAGAACCTTTCGGCTCAGTGCATGGGTTACTTAGGTGCAACATTAACACAGGTGTTCACGCGAGCGCGCGGAGCGGACGTGTCACTCAGAGATGTCACAATAGCCCAGATGGGAAACGGGGCTAGCAAGTGCGAATGTCGTCACACACCGGAAGCGCGTGGAGGATTTTGGCATTTTGAAAAAGTCAGTGAGTAGAGTTGAGTCCTGCCTCGGAAGAAGACGGTTGTCTTTCGCTTGCTCGCCGAAGCCAGGCCAGTGGCCTTTGTGGCGGGTGCCACAAGTGTTGGGAGGGGTAGATGGAAAATCCAGAATAGAAAGAATGTGTATCTTTCTCCTTATGTCGAAGAACCTTTAAACTCAAAGGTAATAAAAAGTTTCGTACCTGAACAAAGAAGTCGTAAGTGTTTTTCGTGTTTCGAGATTCCTATGTTCTATGTATATATGTTCTATGTACGTTTCATCCATATCCGTATCTGGCTATGGTATAAAAAGAGTAGGAGGAAATGCAAGAGCTCAAAAATGGTTATGTTACATTGCTACCGAAATTGTTTAAATCGATGAGACAATTTTTAAAACAAATAATTAAAATCTGAAAAGGCGAACGAAAAGGAGTTTTAATCGCATGACTAGTTTACATCACGTGACATGTTTTATCAGGTGACAAGCGTTTTAAAATATAAAATCGTTTTTTCATTGTTTTACCAATTGTTTGTTGTTTGTTTCCCGGTGTAAATAACAGGTGCATCCGGTCGAGGAATAGCAGAGTATAAGCTTGACAGTGGATGGGTTGAATGAGTGCAATTTGTGACGCCCATAAGAAATGGTGGACGTGGAACTATTATATAACTCAGTGCACAGGAAATCCAATCAGTTGGAGACAAAATGCAGTAGAGAAAGCCAGCACCCAGCAGAGGGAGCCCTCGGGCCCCCGATTGAGTTTGGAGATCAGATCTGTTGGAGATAAGATTGAGGAACATGTCCCAGAGAGACTGGGCCCCCAGGCCCCCGGTTGATCAGCCCAGGAGAACGGGAGAGAAACGCTGATGGCCATAAGAGTGGGGCTCAATATGTTGCAGTTCTGTTCGGTCTCCAACTCCCTCTCACACACAACCCTTTTCTTAGAACTGTGTCGCTCGTCTTTATTGTGTCGTCGTTATGATTCTGCATGCATATGTAGATGTATATGTATTATGTGTTCGTATAGTTGGTCATGGCTATACAACACTCAATGCACGAAAATATAGAACAATATTACAATATAATTCAAGTCTAAAGTATAAGATAAAAAACAGGATTAAACATTATGAGCTACTATTCTATCTTCACACACACACAGACACACACACACACACACACACACACACACACACACACACACACACACACACACACACACACACACACATTTCGATCCCAGCTTGAAGCGTCCTGGGTGCCTAGCCACACTGTAGAGTTATGATACAACGAAACAGTCTGTCTGTGGATGACAATATATATATATATATATATATACCCCACGGAGATTGAGAGCACTCTGACGAAGGAATTAACAGCACTCTGGTATCCGATAGTTCAAAATGTAAACAAACGAAAGCTAATACATACGCGTTATAAATCTTGAGCGGACGTATATCGTCGAAATGGCTGAGCGGTTAGATGGCAATATATATATATATATATATATATATGGTGGAACGATAAAATTGTCACCCTAGAAAAGACGACATGATTCCATTTCCGTTTAATGAAAACCGGTTTTCTTTTTTAGTTGCAGACCATCTACTAGTTGGCCAGTTGTGTACAAATCCCAAGAGCGATAGGAGCCTTCTATCATGTCTGAAAGTGACACAATGTTCAACGAGCGAGATCGGAGATGCGCCGCTGTACAACACATGCTCTCTACCGATCCAAGTTATGACAACAGGACCATTGCTAGCACCCTCGCTAGGTTGCAACGAATAACAGGGACGTGCCCAGGGTTATGAAAACAAAGTTTCCGGCTACGGTTATGGTCTTTGTTGTGGTTTCAAGTGAGGGCCACATCATGCCACCTCACATCTTCGAAGTCGGCTTGAAAGTTAACACCAAAGTGTACCTGAATGTACTGAATAGTGTGGTGATCCCCTGGTGCAATCAGGTGGGCGGTGGCAGACCCTGGGTGTGGCAGCAGGACTTGGCGCCCGCCTACAAGTCCAAAGTGACCCAGGCTTGGCTTCAGGAGTGCTACGACATAGTACCCTTCTCTCACTGGCCCCGTCCTCTCCCGACCTGAACCCGCTGGACTACTTCGTTTGGTCATACGTCGAGAACATCACCAACATGACCTCCCACAACACCAAAGCCAGCCTGATCACCGCCATCCGCCAAGTATTCGCCGAGCTCCCGCCGGCGCTTGTGAAAAAGGCATGCTCCCAGTACCGGATCCGTATCGAGGCAGTGATTGAGGCTGAAGGCGGCTACATTGAATAGATGTCACCTCTACTACATAATCAAGTTACGTGAATTGATTTTTTCAATAAAAGTTTTAAAATAAAGCTATGGTGTTGTTTTCTTTAGGACAATTTTATCGTTCCACCCTATATATATATATATATATATATATATATATATATATATATATATATATAAACACTAGTATTGACACAGCAACAGCACTCACAGCACATGAACTTTAATGACATGCTCGAAGAAAAATCTAGACGGGAACTACAAAAAGGTTACTGGGTACTGTTTTGAAAAATTTTGGAAGTAACAACCCACAAAATAGCACTTGTACGGTCACTTGCCTCTAACTATGACGAATAATACATTCTGGGAACTGCTTGAGAAGTGAGAATAAATTCATAAGTGACATTCTCCAATGGACTCCTACACATGGACACACTATCCATCAGTACTGAGCAGACACTGGGTGCCGTCTAGAGTATTTATCAAGACCAGTAGCCGATAGGAGCAGATGGTGAAAAGAGAGAGAAAAAGATAGAGAGTATGTAAGTCAAAGGAATCCATGCTGTCGGTATGCCTTGATGATATATATATATATATATATATATATAAAGAGAGAAAGAGAGTGCGTTTGGTTTTATTTGATTTCTTTGTTTAATGGCATATCAAACTTTGTGGGTTATGCAATACCAAAGCTTATAGAAGAACAGCAGTGTTACGATTCATCTCATAGCTAAGGGGAATAAGGGGGTTTAAAACTTTCCCAAAGGTATTATTCAGAAACTAAATGTAATAACTGGACAGGAGTTCGAACTCGTTTAGTAAGATGTCACAGCCCAACACGTAACCTTTTACACCACGGGGAATCCCGCGATGAATCAAAAGATAGCTAGCTGTAGAGAAAAAGAGGGTGATGAATATAATGTGAGGAATAGATAGATACATAGATAGATAATATATAGAGTGTGATATATATATACAATTCTATTCATATATATATATATATATATATATATAATGATAGATTAATAGATGATAAATAGAATTAGATATATATGAATAGAATTGTGTATATAAATATATATGTGTGCATATATATAAAGAGATAGATAGATATGAATAGAATTGTGTGCATATATATATATATATATATATATATAGATAGATAGATAGATATTAACATACATACATACATACATACGAGTTTAATACAGTTCAATATATTTGTCCCCTCCTTTTAACTTGTGAAGGAAGACGTAGGAAAACTTATTTACCTGCTAACGAGTTAATTTACTACCACCTGTTTTATCTTTCCTTCATTTTGTCGCCTTTTATTTTTCTTTCTTCTTGAGTCGACGTCATTCGACAGAGATTCACACTTTTAGTGCAAATTATCATTTCTGCGC
This sequence comes from Sepioteuthis lessoniana, assembly GCA_963585895.1. Classification (NCBI taxonomy): domain Eukaryota; kingdom Metazoa; phylum Mollusca; class Cephalopoda; order Myopsida; family Loliginidae; genus Sepioteuthis; species Sepioteuthis lessoniana. The sequence continues at coordinate 23,418,073 of OY757926.1, forward strand.
ATAGACTTCTAGTTCACTTCTTCGTTGCTTATACCCAATCATACTTAGATAGATAGATAGATAGATCGATCCTTTTACAAAAGTTTTGAAGATATTTTCATATATGGACATAAATTTGTAGAAATAGATAGGTAGATACCCGTTTAGCTATTTCACTGACAATTCTTTTTTTTTTCTTTCTTCTTTTGAGCTTCTAAGCAAATAAAGTGCGAAAATCTTTGAAAAAATGGATCTAATAAAGACGAATTTCCTCAAAAGACACATGAATTGAGCGTGTATATATATATATATATATATATATATATATATATATATATATATATATACGTTGATAGAGGAAATCTGTGGCTTTAACTTGAAATCTCTGTTCGTGCACCTGCTGCATATTTAAATAGATAACTCTTCAATTTACGACGTGTCAACAAAAAAGGTAAGAATATAAAAAATAAACAAAAATTAATAAAAAAAATATATACATTCAGGTAAGAGAACAAAAAGCGCCAATTCTGTAATTGACAAAGAAATTTACGAGAATGGAAACTGATTGTTATTTGATGACTTTGCAAAGGCACCGAGTTTTTTTATTTATTATTATTTCACATTGTCATTTCACATTAGAAAGAAAATAATTGGGTTTTCAGCTCAATAATCTCAAGATATAGTTCAACCTATTTTGTTTATATCAGTCCAGTTTATACAGCACCGCCTATCAACTTAATGGCCTGGGAGACCTGGGTTCAATCTCAGGTCAAGTCATACCAAAGACTCAAAAATGGTACTTGATGCTACCTTGCTTAACTTTCAGCATTATAAGAAAAGAATCAAGAGTAAAGTGGAGCAATCCAGGGAAAGGAGTAGCGCCCTCCCCTACACCTTGGTGTAGTAGCTATCGAAAAGGAAGTCTTCAGGTAGCCCTCGACTAAGGTCGCCAAAGGCAAAGGATTAAAGGAATCATCAGTAAAAATGGGAAAAACAATTCTATATTTTTAAAAAATTGTTTTTCCCCTTTTTACTGATGATTCCTTTAATCCTTTGCCTGTATAAACTTTCGTGCACATCCAGTTTATTAGAATATATATATATATATATATATATATATATATATATATATATATATATATATATATATTCAGCTGCACACCCATATACATACACATTCACTCACCCTGATATATATATATATATATATATATATATATATATATATATATATATATCAGGGTGTGTGAATATATATATCGTCATTTCACATTTCATTTATATATATATATATATATATATATATATATATATATATATATATATATATATATGAGAGTGTGTGAGTGTGTATGTATGTGCATGTGCATAAGACACATGGCTTATTAACCATTGTCAGCTATTTAATGCCAAATCCTGTTTATACATATATTTATAATTTGGTTTTGTGGCATATCAACCATTGTAGGTCCTTTAATACTAAATCCTGGCGACCCAAAGACTCCCTTTTCAGTAGCTAGGACACCGAGGTGTAATGGTGGGCGCTACTTCTTTTCCTTGGATAACTCCACTTTACCCTTGATCCGTACCTTATAGTCCAGAGTGTTAAGCAAGGCGGTATCCAATACCATCTTTGAGTCTTTTGTATAACTTGACCAGGGATTGAACCCTGGTATTCCGGGCTATTGACGAACACACTACTCACTAGGCCAATCGGCGGCTTTTATACGTATATATTAGATATATATGATTTGATTTGGTGCTGTTTTATGGCATATCAACAATTGTTGGTCATTTATTGCCAAATCATTTATATATATATATATATATATATATATATATATATTAATAAATGATTAATATTTGTAAACATATCTGAGCTCATTTTTTTTCACGAAGTTTCACTTATTTCTATCTAATACGAATATTTATTGTATTAAGTTTTTTAAAGTTGGAATTATTGATATTTATCGTTTCAACAATTTATTATGCGTTGAGGGTATGTGGAAAAACGTTTTAAAAGCTGTATTGTTTGCATATTATACAAAATTTGTTCATATGATTTCACATGATTTGCTATTGTTGCTCTTCTTCTTTGTATTATTATTATTGTTATTATTATCATTTACTCATTAGAGTTTTTCACATCAGCGTTAGCTGATGGTTTTTCCCTGGAGTCTGAGTGACAGCATGTCTCCTCAAGTCTCCAGGACTAGTGTCAGATAATGTAGTAGTTTGCATGGTCTCCACTCGTCCGCCAACTTCCAAGTCTCCCAGTCCCTTTAGTAATCCTTTAGTTATTGTTCCAAACGCACCAATTACTACTGGTATAATTGTCATGTTCCATAGTTTTTTCAATTCCCTAGCAAGGTCTAGATACTTATCTTTCTTTTTACTTTCTTTCAGTTTTATTCTGCCGGGACAACAAAGTCAACAATTTTGCAAGTTCTCTTCTTTTTTTTTATTATTATGAGGTCTGGTCCTCTGGCCGAGATTAGGTGATCCGTGTGTATGTCAAAGTCCCATAGGAGTTCATGTGTGTTATTTTCTAGGACAGGTGCTGGGTTGTGCATATACCATTTGTTTGTATGGTCAAATTTAAATTTCTTGCACATTTCCCAGCGGATCACCTTGCCAACCCAATCGTGTATAGTCTTATACTCCTTCTGTGCTATTTTGCTGCATTAGCTTTTGGTTTCTTTGTTTAATGGCATATCGACCTTCGTGGGTAATTTAATACTAAAGCCAGTCTTGTCGAAGAAGAGCAGAGATAATATTCAAACCATAGCGAGGGGGGGAGATAAAAGGAGTTTATACCTTTTCTAAGGTTCTAAAGTGAACTTAACAATGGGACTGGAGTCTGAACTGATTCACTTCGCAACTGCAGTCCAGCAATTGAACCATAATGCTATGGTCACTCATCCATTTATTAACATTTACTCCTTTGAGAGTTTTTCACACTAGCATTGGTTGATGCTTTTTCCCTTGAGTTTCAATGACAACAAGTCTCCTCAAGTCCCCAGGACTCTTCTCAGTATTCTGGTCGATCTTAATAATGCTGTAGTTAAATATAAAAACAGTTATATTTCAAATAATTCAGTTTAGCATATACACATTTTAAATGTCAGCAGTTCTATTTCAAACAATTCAGTCTAGTATGTCAACAAAGTTAAATGTTTTCAAGTATTACTATGTATCACTAACAATTCAATTAAAAATCAGTCATTTGTTTACATACAGTTAAATGTAAAAAAGGTTCTATCCCAAACAACTCAGTTTAGCAGTTTACAGTTTAAATGACAAACAGAACTCTTTGACCGAAAGATAAACCCCTATCAGGTGCTACCAAAGTGGACCTGGGAGCAATGGCAATGAAGGGGTACTCCGCATTCACCAAAACTCCAACATTACTGAAGCCTCACCATCAGATTTTTAGTGACATATCCAGGACACTCATTGGAGGAGTCTTACCCCTCTGCAGAGATGACTAGAATCACTGTTCTTTCCTGACGATGGTGCATATTACACTGGGAAAACACCGACACTGTTGCTATAAAAAGCAGCAATAATAATATGGAATAACCTAGTCATAAAATGGAATAACCTCGTCATAAAATGTAATCACCTAGTAATAAAATGGAATAACCTAGTAATAAAATAATTCAAACCATAGAGTTATCCTTCTGACACAAATAACTTACTTCCTGTTAATATAAGAAAGTCGGAAGCCGCCATTGTTAACAGCAAATATCAGTCCCCTCTCTTCATTATAATTCTTTACACAATACATCCTGAATAAAATAGCACACAAACTATGGATATTTTTATTGCGGACTTTTTACCCTCATCTTCGTAGTTTTTTTGCTGTTTTTCTCACTACGTTTCGGCCAAATTTCACTTCTGGCCTTCTTCAGGTGATTAACCTCGACCTCGGATAGGAATACTGAGTCTTGTAACCGTATCTCCAGTAATTACTGCCTTCTATAGTTGTTGTCTAGCAGTAATTACTGGGGATACGGTTACAAGACTCAGCATTCCTATCTGATGTCGAGGTTAATCACCTGAAGAAGGCCAGAGGTGAAATTTGACCGAAACGCAGTGAGAAAAACAACAAAAAAAACCTACCAAGATGAGGACAAAAGTCCGCAATAAAAATAAGATTAATTCTCAGACTAAGAATTTTCATCTCAAAGGGATTCCCAATAAAGACAAAACTATGGATACTTTTGATATGAAAGAAAAAAAAATAAAATGATGAAAAAAAACAATCATAAAATAATACTCATTTCCGTAGGACAGACTAGGTTCTTCAGCCTTGGTGCGGCAACTAGTCTAGGAGAAGGAAAACTCTGAATTCAAACCTGTTAAACTCCGCTTAAAAAATTGACCTTGTGTCATATCCTGCCCGAGCGGGGGGGGGTAAATATGATAATACTCATTTCCGTAATTGTTTAATGGCATATCAACCTGGATGGATTATTTAATGTCAAAGCCATCCATGTAGAAGAACAGTATTTATATATAAATGGAAATAAAGAAGAACAGTATTTAACCCATAGCTGGGGTAATAAGCGGCTCCATACCTTTCCCACGGGTATTACTCTGAAAGTGAACGTAATAGCGCGACTGGAGTTCGAACTCACTTACTTCGGGGGTCGCAGCCCAGCACTTTAGCCATTTCACCACCGGGATTCCCTACTAATTCCCATTATAATAATTAAATTTACATCTCAATTTCATATCATAAATGTATTTACCACACTCCTAATACAAGGCTATTCTTAAGCGGAGTACAGCTGGTTTGAAGTCATTTTTCCGTTATCAAGACTGGTTACTTTGCCAAGACTAAAGAACACATCTGTACTTCAATTTACCTTGCCCTGTCGGCTCGGGCTGTAGAATACACCGGCTGTCTCTCTGCGGAGGGGTAAGACCCCCACTCACCCAATGAGTATGACACTAAACAATATAATGATGAGGCTCTAGTAATGCTGGAGCTTTGGGGAATGCGGAGCACCCCTTCATTGCCATTGCCCCCGGGTTCACTCTCGCCCGGAATAGTAGCACCTGATAGGGCCCTATCTATTGGTTAAATAGAACTAAACTGCATACTAATGCTACACTGAATTGTTTGAATTAGAACTCTTTGACTAAACTGAATAGCTTGAAATAGAAATGTTTTTCACAATTAAACTGTACTTACATTTAAACTGCGTGCTTATGGTAAACTGAATTCTTTGAAATGGAACTGTTTTTTGACATTGAAACTGTACTTACACTAAACTGAATTATTTAATATAGAACTGTTTTGACATTTAACTGTGTGTAATGAAAATCTGTACTTATACTAAACTGAATTAGTTGAAGTTTGAAAAAACTGAATTGTTTGAAATAGAACTATTTGCATAAAAGTGGATTTGGCGTCAAATAACCTACAAAGGTTGATATACCATAAAACCCAAACAACCAAAAAATCAGTTTATCTATATATATCTACCTAACCCCTCCGCACGAGCAGGATGCGACACAAAGTCATTTTTTTTAATTTTACATGTTTGAATTCAGAGGGGTTTTTTTTATCCTAGATTGGTTGACATGCCAAATTTAAAGAGCTCTGTCTACCCTTCTATTTCCCCATCGCTGAAAAGAGATTAGTTGGATTCGTACCTTTCCCAAGGGTTTCAGCGCAATATGAAATGCAAAAAGCCTTGTCCGGGAATTGAACTAGGATCGCCATATCCATTTTCTACAACGATAAGCGTTACTCAACGAGCGTCTCCTACTATATACCCATAGCGAGTGAGAGAATAGATGGATTTATGCGTTTCCCACAGGCATTAGGGCGAAGTGAGCACTGACAGTCTCAAGCGGGATTTAAGATTGGTTCGATGATACCATTTCATGCGATAATTATCCTTACGCTTCTGGTAATTATAATGACTCTTATGCAGCAGGTGTAGCTGAGTTTGGTACAAGGCCAGAATTATGAGTTGGTTGGTTGGGTTTTATGGCATATCACCCTTTGTAGATTATTCAATGCCAAATTCTGTTTATACATATATTAAACCGAATATTTCTATACGAGTACATTGTAGATAATATTTTAAAACAAACTAGAGTTCATTTGTTAGCATACAATTAAATGGCTTGGTTTGCTTTAGTTTAGTTTTATCGTAAATCAACCATTGTAAATTATTTAATACCAAATCCCGTCAATACATATATATCAATATATATATATATATATATATATATATATATATATATATATATATATATATGAGCTATAAACACATTTTATTGGTTGTATTCTTAAACGGGCCTGACCTCTTTTTTACGCACAATTAAAGGGTTTCAAGTATTGCGATATAACAGTCACAATTTAACATCAGTCATTTGTTTACACTCATAGTTTGATCTATTTGACCCATAGATAGGACCCTATCAGGTGCTACCACTCCGGGCCATAATGGACCTGGGAGCGATGGCAATGAAGAGGTACTCCACATTCCCCAAATCTCAAAGGCTGGGGCCTCACCATCAGATTGTTTAAAGTCATATCCGGGACACTCGTTGAGGGGGGTCTTACCCCTCTGCTGAGATGCAGTCGGTGTATTCTTCATCCCCAGCCGACTGGGCAAGCAAGAAGTTTGGGACCCCCAGTGAGGATCGTACTCACTAGTTATGGTCATCTACCGTTGCATCCTCTATAGGACAGTTGTTGCATAGTTTTATATTGAGATTTTACCACAAAGTTTTACAATATTAATTAACAGACTTGAAATGCTATTTCAAAAGAGCCAAGATCAAATACGCAGAATAAATTAATTAATCATTTTTAATTTTAGAACTGCCTCCACAAAACCAGATCTGGCGTTGACACTATTTTTTGTGGGGGGTTGGACCATTTTAAACTTGATCAGAAAATAAAATGATCAAAAACAAAAATGGCACGTAAAATGCTATTTCTTATTTCTCCCCACCCCCACACAGCAAAAAAAAAAAAAAGAACTGACGGAATATTTTTACCCACCTACGCATGTGCAATACGTTTCCGAAACGCACGTGCGTAGATCATACTTCATCTGATAAACATGAACAAAATGGCGGAACAATTTATCTAAATCGTCGTTTTTTGGGTTTTTTTTAATTTTTTTTATTTATCCCTTCACCGCTTGATTGTTTCTGCGTTTGACTTTCCTGCTAGCAAAAATCAAATGTCAGTGAATTCAAATCACGAAACGCTTGGATTTTAAAAGAAGATTTGAAAAAGAAATAAAAGCCTACTTCGTAATGACGCCGTCATATTTCTTTTGTTTATTTATTTATTTATTTATTTAGTTGGGTTTTCTTTTTGCTTTTTGTTGTTGTTTTTTTAGCTTTAATGGAAAAAAAATGTTAAAACGATAACTAGAATGAAATTTGTAAAAATATCGAAATTTTTAACGCAAAATTGCTCTCAATTGTTGACCTTTAATCTAACACGACATTAAAATCTTTCTAAGGTAACAAAATTTTTTAAAAATTCAATAGAAAAAAGGTTTCTTTGATTTTATTATTTTATTTTATTTTATTTTATTTTTTTTTTTTGCACGCGGTACTTATATCCGATTGCTATTTGACATCTAGTTTGAAAAGAACAATGTCGTTTAGATCAGAAAAAAGAAGTTAATTTAATTTTTAAAGTTTTCCAAAGTTTTTTTTCTTCATGCTGACGTGATACCATAATCAAACAAGAAGCATTAATCACCCATTTGTTATTCTCATGAATGACTACCCCCACCCCAATTATTTATACATCAATATACAGTGTCTCAATATACATGGGATCAATGGGACTGCTAATAACTCAACAAATTAATGTGTTCTTTTTGTTTCAGATTTAAAAATCGTGTTCTATAACAACTATTAATCCTCGATCACAATTCCTTGGACAAAAGAGGAAAAATATTTTGCCTCCCTATTTATTTGGAGACAAAATCCTTTCAAAACTGTACAATCAAAATTTCGCAGGAAGTTTAACCTTAACAATTATCCCCAGTTTCGAGTTTTCACCCTATTAGAGGTTTTAATTGTAGTCTGAATGACACCAATTCTTCTCTCACGCAGTTCCTCGTGGATCACCCTTCCCACCCAGTCATGCTTGCTTCTTTATAACTTTTGTGCCTATTTTCTGCATTCACTTATTATATGATAAACTGTTTCATCTCTCTTACCACATAACCAACACTTGCTGCTCTCCTACAATTTTCTTTAGATATTATTGGTCCTTATAGCATTTTGTACATAATATAAAGATTCAGTTTCTCTTTTCAGATTTCCTCTTCGTAGCCATGTCCAGGTGATCTCATGTGTAATTTCTTTAGTTTGTCGCTTGACGAATCTGCATTGTTGTTTTCTTCCCGTTTTTGTTTCCTAGATTTTTTTTGTTTTCCTCTTGTTATTGCTGTTATTGGATGCAGTAATCAGTCACCCTTTCATTAATATTTTTTTCAATACCCTAAATTTTTACACCAACGCAATCCTCACTGCTGGTGATTATTATTATTATCATTATTATTATTATTTGCTTAAGTTGAGGCTGAAAAAAATTGTTCAGTGCAAAATTCACGATTCCCTCAACGCACTGAAACTTTTGTTTCCTTTTGGCAGTGATAAAATCTTTTCCTTCATTTGCAGACAATTGTTCATAATTTTGTATTATCTCACTTTGGTTAGGAATCGGGTTTTGTTAAAAAAAAGAAAAAGAAAAGAAAGAAATTCTATCGCTATTCATTAAAATCGTGAAAGGAAAGAATGAAAACGTTGAGAAAGCCTAAATTGCCATTTTATATCAGCTCATCCGTTTCGTAGACAATAAGACCCGGAAAATGACGAATCTTTCCTTCTGAGAAAATTTCCTTCTTTAAAGTTATTGATCCGCTATAAAGGAGGATTTAGTGATTAAACTTTTGTTTTTAAAAACAATTTAATTCATTTTTTCGTCGTTTTCCTGCATCCTTTCGCGCAAACGTTAAACCAAGTTAGTTATTTAATATTTTACATGTATACTAACATTTGATAGATATGCTTTCAATGACAAAAGTACTTCAAAAGTTTTCCATCAGTGGATAGTAGTATGTAAAACAGTCTATTTTTTTAAAGAGTCATTATTATTCCATGTGTTCGGACTACTAAACTAATTCTTAGCGTTTGATATACTTTCTGTTATTTTGAGTAGAGTCATTATTATTCCATGTGTTCGGACTACTAAACTAATTCTTAGCGTTTGATACACCTTGTGTTATTTTGAGTAGAGTCATTCTTATTCCAAGTGTTCGGACTACTAAACTAATTCTTAGTTTATTTCATTGTATTGTATTTATGTAGAAGGCTATTTCAATGCAAATTGATAAAACCGGGTATAATTAATTTCGAAGTAAAACTTCATCATCAGACTTTTTTTCAAAATGAACTTGGTGTTGTATGTACAGTAGAGAAGAGGAAAATCTCGTATTTTGTTTTGGCGCGCAATTTAATTCAACACTGAATTTCACCCAATCAGGATGACATCCTATTCAGCCCGGACCTTCATTTCCGGCTAGCAAAACGGGTGCGCGGCCAAATCCGCTCTCTTCGGCGTGAGACGGCGACCAGAACAGACGTTCCTTTGGTCGTCCCAGCTTAGTGATGCTTTTTAGCTAAACAAGCCACCCAGTGTGGACATCTCACTGTGGCTTTAACACTAGCAACAGCAACATGGACACTCAACGAGGGATCATCTAATTTATGGATCCTTTTCGAGGAATCCCAGTTGAACATAAATTAGAAACATTCAGCATGCCTTCCTCAGGCCCCACTTAATGTCACCCCAAAAATTGACTATGTCGATCCGAGCGTAACTCCGCTCTCGACAACATGGAGATATCGCAGACTCTCCTCCAAAAACCAGATACAAAACTACTCGGTGACTTTAAACACATCCCTCACACGTCCAACAACACGCTGCCATCTCAACATCCCGCTAAGCCATTTCGTCTCTAAAACTAACAAGTCTAAACACCACGTGTCTTGCAGCTTCCAAAAGCAAACCATATTCCATGCTGCAAATAAAGAACTTTCGTTGTTGTGTTATTAAAGCAAAGTTTCGTAATTCATTTGTGTTTGCCTAAAAAATATAGTGTTAAATAAATAACCATTTCCACAAACCGCTATAAATTGGTTACCCCGCATGGCACCTTCTGAATTGCGAAACAAATAAAAACTATCCACAACAACACCTTTCGACCTTCGCCATCTTACTTCATCTTCAACCACCCTTTATATATCCAACAACACTAAGCGAGGAAACGACACAACGTAAACACACATACGTTACACCCTCTTCCTCGCTGAACCAAACAAACTTTTCCTCGCTTCCCAACAACAAAAACTCTGGCTACAAAAATGGCTTCCTCTCGCTAAACAATAATACTCACTTCCAACATCACTAAAGTACCAATTTTGAGGAGACTTTATAAACTTGGTGCAACGTGGGATATTAGAACACCATGTTTGGTGTTTTAACTATGGTGATATTTGTCGCTGCCTCCCACCAGATTTTTTGGTGTTTTAACTATGGTGATATTTGTCGCTGCCTCCCACTAGATTTTTTGGTGTTTTAACTATGGTACCACGTTGGGTATTTAAACGCCATGCAGAAGAGATGTGACTTCAGTTGTCTTAATTTCATTTTTTTTTTTAAATTTCAGTTGGTATTTAAAGAATGTGCACGCTAATTAATGATATATCCAGTATTTAATTCTAGCCTATTGTTAATCTGAGGGTATTACTTAGCAGCTATTAACAGTAAAAGTAAAGTTGGCGACCGTAGTCGAAGGCGACCAGAAGGCTTACTTTTCAGTGGCTAGTTGCATTGTTTTAAAACTAAATAAAGCGTGTGTAAAAGATATTTTGTGTATATTTCACTATGTTGAGTGCAAAGTATAAAGTAAAGTTGGCGGCTGCAGTCGAGGGCGACCAGAAGGCCCCCTTTTCAATAGCTACTACACTGAGGTGTAGGGGGGCGCTACTCCTTTCCCTGGGTTGCTCCACTTTACCCTTGATACGTACCTTATATTGCTGAGTGTTAAGCAAGGAGGTATCAAGTACCATTTTAAAAGTACCATTTTATATATATATATATATATATATATATATATATATATATATATATATATAGTGGAGGTGCCCGTGGTGTAATCGTTATCGTCGCTGAAAATGGACACGGCAACACGAGTGCAAATCCTGGACGAGACTGTTTGCTTTTCTCATAGCACTAATACCCTTGGGAGAGGTATGAATCCAATTAGTCTCCCTCCAGCTATGGGTAAATAGTAGGGCAGACTAGATTCTTCAGCCTTGGTGATGCAACTACTCTAGGAGAAGGAAAACTCTGAATTCAAACCTGTTAAACCTGTTAGGTTGGTAGATAAGATATACATATGGGGGGGTGTATGTGTGTGTGTCGATATTTGTCGATACAAATTAAACTGTGGAATTTTCGTTAAACAAGGTTTTATGGGACTTAAGTAAATATTAGAAAGAGCTTTTTTTCATAGACGCGAATAATGGTAAGAAGCCAAAAGCAGATTCTTCGTCACTGTCGTCATCTAGGAAACACTAGGAGTCCAAAGTGCTAAACAATGTTAAACGTGTCGAACATTCATTATTTAATTTAAATATTCGATATATGACGGTGAGATAATTAACCATAAACAACGGGCGCGTCTGGAGAATAAATCACTGATTCAAATGACTGGTGGATGATTGTATATTCTACAAAAGGTAATGTTAGAGATTTCAGCCTCTTTTTCGAAACGACAAGCCATTCATTTTAGAAACAGCTTTTTTTTTTAATTTGACGGACAAAATAAAAATGATGAATTGTCTGATTTTCACTGCTGAAATATAGTCATTATTCAATTATTAGGACTTCGTCGTGTTGTCTGAAGTTCTAACAGTAAGCGTTGTCTTTATCTAACGAACCATCTAAATTAGTATTCTCAACTTTTTTCTCACGGCATTATGTACTGGGTGCTACTGTCTAGTGCCGTGTTCAAGTCTGCCTCGAGGTGTGCTAAAGACAGACGTCGCTGTCCCCGAGGGATGAGAACAGATTCTTATTTCCATGTGTAGGAGTCCAAAAGAGAATGTCTCTTTTCCTGCAGTGCCTAGCATATATTGCTCGTCTTATTTGGATGGTTTGTGAGATGAGAGGCAAGTGGCTGTACAGTTGCTGTTTTGCATGGTGCTGCTTCCAGGATTTTTTTCAAAACAGCACGTAGCATTCCTGTGTTTTTCACATCAAGCTTTTTCTTCAAATGTTTTGTTAAAGTCCAGGTGTTGTAACCATACAGCAGTACTGATACGGCTACAGCTTGAAAGAATTCACGTTTTGTTTATCGGAGGGATCAGATATGATCGATAACCTGTCAACAGCAGTCCATGATTTTCCTATGCGTACGCTGACATCACTTTCAATAGATGAGATATTGTTACTGAGGTATGTGAACTGGTCAACTAAATTTAGAGGCCTGCCATTTAATATGAAGATGGCGCTATCTTCTACTTTTAATTTCAGCCTTAGAAAATTATTTCTCGTATTCGTCGACCTCGAATTGTTTGCCTAAAACTTAGAAGGACTGCAGCTCCGAAGTTTGCGAGTTCGAACTCCAGTCGCTCAATTAGGTTCAATTTCGAATTAATCATCATCATCATCATGTCGAACCGCTAGCACGGATATCCCTGACCCTCTCTCGCCACTTCTCCCTATCGTTCATCGCCTCTGGCAGGTCTTCAGGGCTACATCCCGTATCCTCACATAGCTGCTGTATGTATGTTCTAGCTGGTCGTCCTGCTTTAGTTCGTCCATATGTGGGGGTCCATAGGAGTACATCACTTATGAGCTCGTTCCTGCTCCCCCAGCAGTGTCTTGCGAGCCTGGTTTGTCTTAACTTGGATAGTTTTCGTGGTGGGAGGCAGGTGGCCGTATAGTTGGTTGGAAATGTAAAAGTAAGTTGGTGATCGGAGTCGAAGGCGACCCGAAGGCTCCCTTTTCGATAGCTACTACACCTAGATGTAGGGGAAGCCGTTACTTCTTTCCCTGGATTGCTCTGCTTTACCCTTGATACGTACCTTATAATGTTGAGTGTTAAGCAAGAAGGCATCAAGTACTATTTTTTGAGTCTTTAGTATGACTCGACCTGGAATTGAACCCTGGTCTCCCTGGCATTTGGCGAACACTCTACCCACTAGACCAAAGGGCCGGTATGAACCTCTTCTCCGCAAAATATATGGGTTAAATAGTACCACTGTTGTTCTTCTACGGGGATGGCTTTGGGATTAAATAACCCGCGAAGGTTGATATGTCATTCAACTAGAAAACACACCTATACATAATTAGAGTATTTAGCACGAAAACGAGTGCTGAAATTTTGATCAATATCTCCTATCATTTGAATATCTAAGTGTCCGTATTCAACACAAAAAAGAAAGAACATTCAAATAAAATCAAATAATCGCGATGTTTTATTTTTCAACCGGAGAATGAACATATTCTTTTTCAAGTTGAGATTGAGCACACTTTTAAAAATCGAAAAATTTTTTTTTCGATTTACAAAATTAAAAGAAAAGAAAAAGTATTATTTAAGGAAAAAAAATAGGAGTAATAATTTTTTTTTAAAAAAAACGTTGGTGATTCGTAAAACCTTTGAGGAATAGAAAAAATCAATAAATCATTTAATTTCATTGATTTGATTGATCTAATGAAAGATTAATCTCTTATTTTTGTTCAGTTCTTTTCTCTTTATGACACAGTTGAATTCCTTTTTTTCTTATCCCGAAATAAGGGAATCCATTTATCAAGCTCAGCTTAAGTACAAGAATTGATGTACACAAAACCGAGTAAAAATCGAATTCATTAACAACTGCTTACGAGTCTAGCTTGTTAACCATTACACTGAATAAAACATTTAAGAGTGAATGTGACCTAGTACTGTCCTTGCCTAGTTCTGGTATGACTGATTATTAACTGAAAAGAATTTAACCTTCTTTGTAATTGCTACTATAAATATACTAGACGGCTCGCGGACCAATTGGGTTCACGTTGTATCAGCGGTCCATGATTATTTTGATACTCCTGCTTTTGAAGGAGTGTAGAATTCTAATCTACATATGATCGTTATATCTTTATCTGTCTGAAATTTTGAGACGAGGCTTGATGTGCAATATTTTGCGAGTGATTTTTCGGACCGTTATTCTCAACTTTATCATTGTAAGTTGAAACACAACATTTCGGCCGCTGTATCCTCCGAGTTTCGTCTTGAGCGCCTTGTTTATTCAACCGTCAAACTTTTAGAATGATTTCACAGGTTGAATCCTTTCTATGCCCTGACAAACAAGGGACACCCGAGGAAGGCCTGAAGCAACCGAAACGTGTTTCAACTAACAACAATAAAGATCAGGACAACAGTCCGAAAAATCACACAAAATACTGCAGTTAACTCTTTGATATCGAGAATTTGGATGATATTTTTAAACTTACGTTCAGTACGGCTGCACACACAAATATATATATATATATATATATATATATATATATATATATATATATATGTGTGTGTGTGTGTGTGTGTGTGTGTGTTTTGACACCATTTCTTCATTGATACATATTTGATTGAATATTATAGACATTTTTTGTCAACATATTTTCTGTTAATCCTTTCGAAATGTCGCATCAAACGTATTCGGCGGGAATTGGTTAATAAACCTTCCATAATTAGTTATTTTCAAAGTAAAAGTAAACGCTATACCAGTATAAACGCTCATTCTTACGAAGTAGTAATGTGCATACAAAAGTTACATCACTTTTGTAATACATCCTCTCCTGATGATGGCCCAAAGTTGGGCAGAAAATACTTGGAAAATAACTAATTATGGAAGGTTTATCAATCAATTCCCGCCGAATATCATAGGACTGATACGGCAACTCGAAAGGATTAACAAAAAATATATTGACAAAAAATGTCTATAATGTTCAATCATATATATATATATATATATATATATACCCCAAAAAATGAGCCAAGACGATTTTTAGTATTTATTGAACAAAAAAAAAACAACATATGGTAAGCATTGTAAAATAAATTTGAACAATTATACTCTTAGATTTGTTTGTTTGTTTGTTTGGGTTTTATACTATTTACCAACCCCTCCGCTCGGGCAGGATATGACACAAAGTCAGTTTTTAAGCGGAGTTTAACAGGTTTGAATTCAGAGTTGTCCTTCTCCTAGACTAGTTGCCTAACCAAGGCTGAAGAACCTAGTCTGTCCTACTATTTACCCATAGCTGGAGGGAGAATAATTGGATTCATACCTTTCCCAAGGGTATCTGTTTGTTTGGGTTTTATGGCATATCAACCTTTGTACGTTATTTAACGCCTAATCCCCTTTTATGCAAATAGTCTGTTCTGTTTTTTTTTTAATTCAGTTTAGCATGAGTACACTGTTTAATTATCAAAAAATTTCTATTTCAAGCTATTCAGATTATTCAAACACTTCTAATTCAGCTAATTCAGTTTAGTATAAGTATAGCTTTTCTTTACACACAATTAAATGTCAAGACAGTTCTATATTAAACAATTCGGTTTAGTGTGAGTAGTTTCAATGTCAAAAATAGTTCCATTTCAAAGAATTCAGTTTATCATAAGCACGCAGTTTAAATGTAAGTACAGTTTGCCAAAAACATTTCTATTTCAAGCTATTCAGTTTAGTCAAACAGTTCTAATTCAAACAATTCAGTTTAGCATAAGTATATAGTTAGCTCTATTCAACCCATAGATAGGACCCTATCAGGTGCTACCATTACGGACCAGAGCAGAACTGGGAGCAATGAATGGGTACTCTGAATTCCACAAAGCTCCAGCATCACTGAAACCTCACCATCAGATTGTTTTGTGTCATACTGTAAGAAATGAACATACAAAGCATTTACTGATAAATATAATCAGTATTGAATTGAATTTCTTTTCAAATTATCAAAAAAGAAATTCTCTTTGGCGTGCTCTCAATTAGCTTCTGGCACTATGATGCGGAAATGTGGTTCTATTCACTCTCTACTGTCCTCCGCTCATATCTTATCTTTGTTAGAAAATGTTTTCTCTTATAGAGAAATAATTGACCTGATATTTTCAATTGGATTTAAATCAGGGTTTTCGTCAAGCCAGAACATTAACTCAAATAATTTTTTTGCCAATTACTTTTTAGTCACTTTACCAGTGTGGAGCATTATCCCGTTCAAATATTATTTCTGTCATCATGAGCTATTGAACAAATAATGGAAGGCCTCTTTCAAGGTTTGGTTTGGTTTCTCTGTTTAATGGCATATCAACCTTTGTAGGGTATTCAATGCCAAAGCTATTCTCCTAAAAGAACAGTAGTGACACTATTTAACCCATAGCTGGGAGGATAAGGGGGTTCATACTTTCCCGAGGGTATTTGCCCGAAAGTGAACGTAATAGCGCGACTGGGGTACGAACTCGCTTACTACGATTCTGCAGTCCATCACTTTAACCATTAGACTACGAAGACACCCTCCTCTTTCTAGTATTCTTTTGTATTTATTGACACTTCACTTTATACCAGTTTACCAACACCTGCAGCAGTAAAGGCGAATATTTGTCGCTGCCTCCCACCAGACATGACTTGACACAAGGTCAAAAGCCCGAAGGCCAATTAAAGTGGGGATAAAGGGGAGGGGAGGTCGGGAACGAATCGAGACTCGAACCCTGCTTGTCAGTGCTGCTCATCGGCTCACTTAGTGCAATGTGAGCCTGATGAGGCAAGCAGTTTCACGAACCTAAATGTGGGTCCGGGCACGTATGCCATTTTACGGCTTAAACTAGACGCATGGTCTAGTGCCGTACAAGGGGGACAAAGGAGACAAAAATGCAGCTCGCCCACCCGAAGGTAGCCTAGTCGAAACTAGGTGCCTAATTAAAGGCCCCAAGCTTGCCATTGTTCCTTTTCCAGGGCCACGCTCCGGACCGAAGTCCAGAACAGGCCCCGGGGCGCTCGGCCCTGCTGCAGTAAAGGCGCCCCACATCATTATCCCCCTCCATTTCCATGCTTCACAGTCGTTTTGATGCAATTTTGATGATAATTTTCACCTGGTCTTCTAATAAAACTTTCTGGGGCATCACCGGAGAGACAAAATCACGATTCACCAGACCAGATAACATTGCTAAACCAGTCTGCATCTTTCTTGCCATTTGTCAGTGATAATTTTTAGTTAACAAGGGCTTCCGAGCACATATTTTTGAAGAGAAACAGACTTCATTTATTCTTCTAGATATTGTCATTCAAGAAAGTGAGCTTCTATTCGTGGTTTTAAAAACTTTAGACATCATATAAAAGATGGTTTACCTCATTTTTAAGAGTTTCAGCCTGTGGTCATCCTTGTTTGTGGAAGCTCTTAAGCGGCCAGATCCCAATTTTCTACCAATAGAACTTTCTTTTTCATATTTCAGACCAATTCTCTTCACAGTTGGCAAAGGTGTTTTAATATTTTCTTTCTTTAATAGAGCAAAAATCATCCGAAAGGTCATCTTTGCCTGTCTTAATCCAACAATTCTGTTTTTTAATTTATCTAGATGTCTTGTTTTTAAGAGGTCGCAGATAAGGATGAAGGCTGGTTAATGGTAAAGTTGCCTACTGCTGTCGTGGGTGACCCGAAGGCTTCCTTTTCGATAGCTACTACACCAAGGTGTAGGGGAGGGCACTACTTCTTTCCCTGTATTACTCCACTTTACCCTTGATCCTTACCTTATAATACTGAGTGTTAAGCAAGGAGGCATCAAGTACCATTTTTTGAGTCTTAGGTATGACTCGACCTGGGATTGAACCCAGATCTCCCGGGCCATTGGTGAACACTCTAACCATAATACCAATGTCCGGTACAAGTCCGAAATCTCTGATGTAACAGTCCAAGTACACGTGCTTTCAAAGATTCATCTGTTTATTGTCTAGGATATGGGTCCGACCACGCCATTACTTATAAGATGTTTTATGTGATCAATGAATATTTTGAAACCAGTACCAAAAGACTGCGCGTTTCAAATACGACGTCCACTGTATGCGATGAATGCTTTTATTCAAAATATATTTCTCGAAGAATTTCAGAAATTCTTTCCGTAAATGTAAACTCTGCATGATTTAGAATTGGTTTATAGCAAAAAATATTTAAATCCCACAAAAATATAGCGCCAAATAAACACAATGCTCTTAGCTTGAACAGAGGTCTGTCATCTATATTTTGCTGGCTGAGAAGTGCAAACCATGTGAAAGTTATAGAATAATGTGTGATGTGTACGGAGAAGCACGTTTCAGTCAAAACATTTTACATGAATTTGCTACCACGAGACTGAGTCGAAATGATAGTCCATGGAGTAGAAACAAACTGACTCTTAATTAAAAAAAGTTCTGGGGGCAGTGGTCAGTAAAGATGGTCATGCTGGGGCATGAAAGAATCCACCTCTATTGACTTTCTTGAAAAAGGCGTAACTGTAAATAATGGTTCCTATTACCCCCACACACACACACACACAATTCACCTTATTTATTGAATGACCATACTGTATATATATATATATATATATTGACCGGAAATATCCTTTTGATGTAATACATAAGTTGCGTTAGTGACATGACAGGATGTGCACCTATTTCCTAAAGTAAAAAGAATGCAGGTATTTTATCAGTGGAAGTGCCGTGTAAGTTGCAAGTGTGGCATGATAAACAGGAAGCTCGTTCATACGCGACGCGTTGACGGGAGGTGTAACCACGAGGATTTGCGTGGGCGTCCTTAAAATTATATAAACCATGGAAGATTTCGACACCTGGAGAGACGATCGGAACGGAGAGAGAGACCGGAAGGCAGACTAGACATTACTTTGCTCTAGGCTCTGACCTTGCACCAGATCACCCAGTCTCGTACAGCTCAGGCTTTTTTCTACCTTAAGAGGTAGAAAAAAGCCTGGTCAAGAATATACAAATGAAACGTATTGCATATGTTACCAGCACTACTATGCAACTTTACCACATTGTCACCTTCGAGATTGATGCTCTGCATAAATACCCTCCTCGGAAAACATGGAATCAAGTTAGTCAACTGCTTTCGAACCCAATGAGATGACACTTGACGATACCCCAGCTCCTCCTGGACGAATCATGGATCTCTGATTTCGGAAGATCAAGTTCCGCTGTTATATCATGAAGATTGCAAATGCGTGCCACCGTGAATCAAAGCGCAATGTCTATTTGACGCCACGTTCTTCATTGTGGGTATTCATACTTGCGTGCATCGATGGGGTAAGTGAACCAATCTCGATGTTGACTACGTGGTAAAGTAACCGAGTAGTTCTGGTAATTTATTCACAATGTTTTATTTGTATAATGATCAACAAGTTGGATTAGCAAACACTTGTACTTTACGTTTCTGGTATCCTTCATATATATATACATATATATATATAGGTGTCGGAGAAGTAAAGTACAATGGCTTTTCTAATGAATTGACCTCTCCTGATAGCTGATAATGTATATGTAAAACGTTATACGTAAAAAATTCCTTCACTAACTCAGAGAATGATGATGATGTAAGATATCTGTCTGACGTAAAATCAGTTTCCATCCCAGCTCGAAGCATCTCCCGTGTCTCACAACACTGTAAAGTTTTGATACAAGGAAACAGTCTGTCTATGGATGACTATATATATGTATATATAAGTAAGTCAAGTTGGCGACCGTAGTCGAGGGCGACAAGAAGGTTTCCTTTTCAATAGCTGCTACACCGAGATGTAGGGGAAGGCGCTACTCGTTTCCTTGGATTGCTCCACTTTACCCTTGATACGTACGTTATATTGTTGAGAGTTAAACAAGGAGTTATCAAGTACCATTTTTAAAGTCTTTGGTATGATCCCCAGTCTCCCGGACCATTGGCAAACACTCAATGAGCCGGTCTTTATATGTATATATAGTCACAAAGATATTTTTTAGAAGAATTCGACTCTCAGTAGGCATATACAAAAACGCATACCTGCTAAAAGCTTCCTTAAAAACATAATAATTCCCTCGGCTAATTATCAGATTTTAATAAAATTTTTCGGTACTTAAACAATAAAAGACGAGCTTTCTTGCAAAAAATATTCATACACGAAATTTTGTGGACAAAATGAATTTTTTTTTTACTTATTTTGTCAGACTCGCCTTCAGACATTATTTAATTTGATCTCGTAAATGAAGTTTCCACTGAATTATTTTCCCATAATTCCATCGAAAATATATATTTTGTTAATCTTTTAAAGACAGAATGAGAAAGTGTTCGTTCCGATGCCTTATTTTTTTTATGTAATTTAAAAACGGTACAATATTGCTATTCTAAATTATTGGCTTCTTTCTTTCTTTCTTTCTTTTATTTATTCATTTATTTATTTATTTTTAGGAATATTGTATTGTTACATATTCACTCAAAATATTCTTTTAAATATTCACTTAAAATATTTTTTAAATATTTATAAAATTGATAACCAAAGATTTTTTTTTACTGTCACAAACTGAGATTTTGGTTACTTAGTATAAAACTCTAAGTAAATAGATATAGCAGCTATTGAGGAAAAATATTTAAGGATCGTTCAAAAGGTTCTAAGCCTCATCCAGAAAGAAGAGTATAACTGAATATTTTTGTTGTGGCAACATGCTACTGCTTCTTTGAAACTAGAAAAACTAATTAAGACGTTTTAAATTTTATTAGAAGTAATTGTGTTTCCACAACGAAAATGTTCCGCTATACTCTTCTTTCTTGAGGAGGTTTAGGACTTTTTTTGTAGCCTATTTATTTTCTAAAAATTTCTTATTTATTTATTTTATTTATTATTTTGCCTGTAAACGAAAGTTTTGTTATGGATTTCTGTAAGTGCTATGAATATACTATGTAGGGGTAATAATATTTTCGATGATTAAACGCTTATTTTTTTTTAGCTGCAAAACAATTGTCTATGTACATTTCCTTTTAAATATCTCTAAGCTTTTATTTCTTTCCTTTCTTTTTTTTTTTTATTTTTCCTTCTTTTTTTTTTCTTTTTATTTTGTTGTTGAATTCAGAATATATACCGTTTAGGAAGCATAAAACTCAAATGCAAAAAAATGATTACGCTTTTGATCTTCATACATAATACGATACATTTGGATCAATAAACAACAACAGTTTTCATAATAATAGATAAAAGAAGGGTTTACTTTTTTTAGGCAGAAATTTAGATGTGTTTGTATCTCGTAAGAAAAAAAATTATGCAAAATCAAGAAAAACATTTTTTACATTTTTGTTTTAAATATAGTTTGTGAAGTTCTCCCATCAAAAAAGTCCGTGTTTTCTAAGACACCTAATTCTTTGTAAATAATTTTTAAAAATGAGGATTTTTATGATTTAAGAAAGAAGAGGAAAAAGAGAAACAGAAAAAGAGAGAATACGAGAAAGATGTTCAAATTTGAGTGATTTGAGTGTATTTGAAAGGTTTCTAGATTTCTTCCTTGAAAAATGCGGTCAGGAAGAAAATTTCAGAAAAAAAAAAAACATTATCATGGAAATTATTAAAATGGAAATACTAAATTAATGATAAAGAAATAAACCAATACAAACTTATATTTTTGCCATTATTGAAAATTTTTTAAAAATAAAGAAGGATGTTAAAGAAATACGAAACGTAAGATCATTAGAAACTGTCGAATTATTGGAGGAGAAAAATAAATTATGAATAAAAGAAAGAAATACAAAGAAAGAAAGAAAGAAAGATCAGAGTAATGAGACAAAAATCTACTTTACACACACACCCACACACAGAAGCATATATATATATATATGTAGATATATATATATATATATATATATATTGTAATGAAAAACGGGCGAAATAATAGCTTGACATGAAGCTTTATTGAAATATAATAAAACAGTGATCGGTAAGGCTGGATTCTTTTTTAATATATATAGGTCCCTGATCCAGGGAAAGACAACTATGGTTGACTTCATCACACACACACACACACACACACATGTATGTGTGTGTGTGTGTGTGTGTGTGTGTGTAGATGAATGATTAAATAAAACGCAGTTCTACAAATTTAACAAATTCTATATCTTTGAGTAAAAAGATTGTTGAAAAGCAAAAAATATTAGTCTCTTTTCTTTAGTGCTTTTGTATCGCCCTTATAGTAGATAGATACTCATTCGGTTCCCTACAAGGTCAAAATGTGACAAAGGCGGTTTAATGTTAGAGTGAACCATAGGAAGCAATCATCATGTGGGATGGATACCAAAATGCCCATTTAGACGTGCCACAGGCACCGAGTAATAAACCCAGCCCTTACCCACTTTTTTTAAGTAACTAAATAAAGTAAAGGTCATATTAGTTTAAACGTTAATATGTCCTAATATGGTTTTCTCAAGAAATTATTTAATGCGCAGTTTGCATTGTTTTAAAACTAGATGATGCGTGTGTAAAAGATATTTTTGTGTGTATGTCACTATGTTGAGTGCAAAGTATACTTATTCACTAATATACATGTGTACTGGTAGGAATTAAATATCAGTAATTAGGAATGTTGTATCAATATAAACAGCTCTATCGTAAAATAAATTAAAAAGATGTTTGGGTGGGGGGCTCTTTCTTTTAGAAATAATTAAGCTATGTTAAAATGAAATCCTATCTGAACCCGTTTAACATTGGAAAATAGCTGAAAATGCATACTAAATAATTGAGTAGGTTATCACTTTATTCATAAGATTTAGATAGGTTCCAAATTAAAGCAAAAGTAGGTTAATTCATGTATGATTTTAATTGGTTAAGAATGTATTTTCTATAATCTAGGAGGGAAAAGATTTCTTTTGCTCCTACAAATTTTTGCGAGGCGAATTAAATCGTATCATCTGAAAACTCAAAATGAATAAATAAATGAATAAATAAATAAAAGCGGCGATCTGAATAAAGAAAAAGTGCAAAATCACGAACTTAAATTTCAAGGCTTCTGGAAAGCTCATTTCTGGTTTAGTATGGAAATCAACTGATTTTTCATATATATATATAGAGAGAGAGAGGGAGAGAGAGAGAGAGAGAGAGAGAGAGAGAGAGAGAGTGTGTGTGTGTGTGTGTGTGTGTGTATTTGCCAATGGTCTGGGAGACCTGGGTTCAATCCCAGGTCGAGTCATACCAAAGACTTTAAAAATGGTACTTGATACCTCCTTGCTTAAACTCAGCAATATAAGGTACGAATCAAGGGTAAAGTGGAGCTATCCAGGGAAAGGAGTAGCGCCCTCCCCTACGCCTCGGTGTAGGAGCTATTGAAAAGGGAGCCTTCTGGTCGCTCTCGACTAAAGGTCGCCAACTTTACATATATATATATATATATATATATGTGTGTGTGTGTGCCGGATTTTCTTGTCATGGTGATTTCTAACTTAATATATCAATTCCTCCATTCATAATTATAATTATATTTCCTGTCCATGAGGCTTATGTTATGAGGACTCGTAACTCTGACTTGAGAAAACGTAGCCCCGGAGATGGCAGTGTCCGCTGTAGGGAATACGTACCTATAAAAAAAAGACACAGTAGGTCAAGTGGTCGCGCAATTTACCATGATTTGTTAATTCGGCATCGCTTATACGTGGCATGAACCAGTGGCCCAGTGGTAGAGTTTCGGCTTCTGCATACTGTGGTTGTTGGTTCGATCTCCAGTGGTGGAGATCACGGTGTGCACTTCTGATGAGACTTACTAAGGTCGAAACAGTTGTTCAATGCTCCGTATGTCACACGTAGGTGTGTGCCGGATTTTCTTGTCATGCTAAATTTCTAACTTAATTTATAATTATATATATACGAGGGTTAGCTAAGAGCTGAAAAGTTCTTATGATAACGTTATATCTACTGTTACTTACGTTTTTGATCAATGGGATCCAAGCACTGAAACACCGATGAAAGAATTTTTCGGACCACAAGTGAGATTATCTCAGGTCGTTAGCACAATAGAATAGATAAGGAGCTAAACATTTCCCCCGTTTAAATATTTTACCGTTTTTCACGTGACTTAAATTGTCATGAAGCACGTATTTTCTAAAACGTTTTTCACCTGTCAAAATATGTCACAGGATCTAAAATAATGCAATGAATATATTTTTGCACACCTTTTTTGCTTTAAATTATTTATCACTTGATTTAAACTCGTCAAGCGGTAAATTTGAGTATATATATATATATATATATATATATATATATATATATATATATATATATATTCGGATCACCCTTGACTATATCCGGCCGTTTACTTATATATATATATATATATATATATAAGTAAATGACCGGCCATAGTCAAGGGCAATCCGAAGGATCTCTTTTCAATAGCTACTATACTAATGTGTTGGAAAGGGCACTACTCCTCTTCCTGGATAGCTCCGCTTACCCTTGATCCTTACATTATAATGCTGAGTGTTAAGCAAGAAGCATTTTTTTGAGTCTTTGGTATGACGATTTGGAATTGAACCCCTATCCCCCGGACTATTGTCGAAGACTCAACCCATTATACTAATTGGCCGGTAAATATATATATATATATATAGAGAGAGAGAGATTCATAACAACGAGGTCTGGGTGGAAATGGACAGCAAAAACTACCATTCAATAACTAGAGAGTTTACTTGCAAGACATTGTTTGACTGCATTGCATTGGGAAATAACACCTTGAGATATTTCCAGCAGTGAGCAAAGGCAACCCTCAAGGAGAGATTAACCATTGTTCAAGCCGAAGTGAGGAATCTGTAGGAAAGGAGATTAAGAGTTGTTGAACAGGGTACACTTGGGGGCCTGGGCAAAATGGGACTTTCCGAAAAAGAAGAATCACTTAAACCGATCTTTGGCGGCTTGAGCCGTTTCGTCTATGTTTTCTTTTGAAGGCAGTCTATAATACATTCTCTTCTGCAGTGTGACTTCATGGCTGGAGTATTGCAGAATGATCATTTGTGTAGGTTGTATGACAAAGGAGAAACCCGGGCACATGTCTTGTTGGGATGTAAGATATTACTGGCTTAAGGCAGGTGTGGAAAGCGGCATTATAAGGCTTTCTTGACATTAGCAGATATCTTGGAACGAGAATAGAGAAAAAAACATTTGGTCAGAGCCAAAACATTCCAAAGCATCGCCTTTGTTAAAGAAGGTGTAGTCTCGTGATGTGGTGGCTAAAGTTCTGGACTGTGAAATCGTAGTAAGCGAGTTCGAACCCCGGTCATACTATTATATTCACTTTAGAAGTATTACCCTCGGGAAGTTCATATGAACTCATAAGAGATGTACTCTTATGGATCCCCACACATGGCCGCGCAAAAGCAGGACGACCAGCTCGAACGTACATTCAGCAGCTATGTGAGGATACAGGATGTTGTCCTGAAGACCTACCTAGGGCGATGAACGATAGGGAGGAGAGGCGAGAGAGGGTCAGGGATATCCGTGCTACCAGCGCGATATGATGATGACCCTCGGGAAAGTTATGAACCCCCTTACACCGACAGTTATGGGTTAAGAAATACCACTACTGTTCTATGGCACAGTCGGCTGGGGCTGTAGAATACACCGACTGCTTCTCTGCAGAGGAGTAAGACCCTCCCAACGCGTGTCCTAGATATAACACTAAACAATCTGATGGTGATGTTCCAGTAATGCTTTAGGAAATGCAGAGTACTCCTTCATTGCCATCACTCCTAGGTCCACTGTGACCCTAAGTGGTAGCACCTGATAGGGTCCTATCTAAGGGTCAAATAAAACTGAACTGTGTATTTATGCTTAACTAAATTGCTTGAAATAGAACTGTTTTTGTATGCTAAACTAAATTGTTTGAATTAGAACTGTTTGACTAAATTCAATAGCTTGAAGCTAAAATATTTTTGATGATCAAATTATGTACTTATGCTAAACTGAATTGTTTGAAATAGAACTGTTTATTGATATGCCATAAAACACAAAGGATGGCTTTGACAATGAATTACCCGACAGGGTTTATATGACAATAAACAGAGAAATCAAAATCTTTAACTCCTCTCTCTCTCTCTCTCTCTCTCTCTTCTTTTACTTCTCTTCCTAAAGCTTTATATACGTCAATGTTCTTCCTTCATTTCGTCATTTTCTTTTATTTTTTTCTTCGAACTTTTTCACTCCTCGTTCTTCCAACTTTTTCACTCCTCGCTCTTCCAACTTATTCTCTCCTCGGTCTTCTCTCTCGTTATTCTGTTTACTCGTATGATTTTAAAACATTTCAGTCGACCGAAGCTCCTGCATTCTTTACTCACAAGCACTACTAAATGCCACCATCTCGACCCCTTAGACAAGCTGAGATGTATATCTATAAGTAATCTCGTCATTTATAGAAACTACATAAGAACTAAAATAAAGACGAAGACGTGGGGATGGTAATTTCTAAACGTTTTCTTCCTCTCTCATTTCCTTCGTGACTGTTCAGTGGTAATATATAAAAAATATATAAAAATATGATACTTAAACTTACTTTTATCTGGAATTGAATGTAAGTCATTTGCAGCATTATTTTACTGATTAGTTAAATGACAAAAGTACGTTTTCAACCAGCTATAATTTAGCCTGTGACCATATCTTTTTTAGTTTTTCCCTACCCCAACCACTAAGTTGACAAATTTTAAAATTCTAGGATTTAACTATAACTGCTCAATAAAAAAATGAAGCAAAACACTGAAACTAGCTCTTATCTGGATAGTGAATGTAAGTATATATATATTATATTTCTATATATTTTTGTTGTATTTTACCACAGAAATAACAAAATTTTCATTTCATCAAAGCGCTATTCTGAGTAAGTATCTCTTTCTTTCTTTATTTCTTTTTTCTTTCTTTTCTCGAGTGATTTGAAAGGATTTCCGGTGACCAAAGTTCCTGCAGTCTCAACTCGACAACTCAGCTGATGTAACCGTTCTGTTGATTGAGTTTAGAGAAAGCTGGCTTTACCCTCTGCAGGTTGCTAACACCCCCACAAAAAAAAAAAAAAAAAAAAAAAAAAGAGTGTCTTGGGTATAACACCAAACTGAATTTGGTGTTGACGCTTCAGTTCTGGAAATCTAGTGAGTGTTGAGCGTCCCCTTTATTGCGATTACTCCCAAGTCCACTCTGACCTGGAGTGGTAGTACCTGTTAGGGTCTCATCTTTCGGTCTTACAGATCTGTTTAAAAATCATTTGTATTAGATGAGACTGTGTACAAAACATCTTTTAAGAAACAACTACACAAAAAAATGTAATTATGACCGTACGAGAAACACAATTCCCTAACTACTAGGCATAAAGTAAACCTAGATGGGTTGGCATACTGTTAAAATCAATCAATCAATTGATGCAAGTATTTTAAGCTTATAGGCAAGCAGAAGAGCCGATCAAAATGAAAATAGCCTTATCATTTAGCACTGGAGCTATGCAAGTAATTAAGATAAAGACGAATGCGGAGAAAGGCAAAACCTTTTCTTAGAAACAAAAAAAGAAAAGAGAATCTTTAAAACATAAAAAGTGTAGACAAAAGAATAAGAAAAAAATGTTAAGAAATTAAAAGTATTCCCATAAAAGTCCTTCACTGAAAAGCAATTCCGCTACTGTAGTATTTTGGGACATCTATAAACGTATCTCTAAAAGAGGAGAGCGCAAAAAGGATAGAAGTGATGAAGGCTGTTAATCAGGTGGGAGTTAAATAGAAAAATCGGACAAATACGAATAAATAATAATCAAAGTAGGAAAAATTTAAACAATATCAATTGGAATTGGGAATGAGTCTTTATTGAGAGGAAAAGGACAGATAAATGACCAAAAAATAAAATAAAGCAAAACAAAAAAACAAAAAAAAAACGACAACTGAGATTTAATCAAAGCCTGTAAGATAAAAACCAGATAGAAAGCGATTTTTTTTTTTTTTGCAACGCATACGGAACAAGAAGAATCGCAGATTACCTCACAGATAACGGTGTTGAAGATTTAATTGGCGAAGCGAGTTCAAACTCTGTCTGAGGTAGTTTGTGCTCATTTCATAGGAATGTCATAAAACAACCCTTCTCGGGGTGGATTGTAACTCAAGTCCGTAACTTTTATTCGTTAAAAGCCTCTTTAACGCCCAATAAAAGATCATATCAGGGAAAGTTACTTGCTACTGATACAATATAACCTAATACAATCTGTCGCAAAAGATTGATAGCATCAAGTAACCCTGTTTCTCTGAGATATCTCTTGAAGGGAGATTAGCCAGCATGGCACTCCGATAATCCAAAAGGTTATGAATAAGGAGATGGGCGCAGTCAAGTAACATTTATAACAAGATGTCACGAAGGGAAATCATTCAGCATGGTTTCTTAACAACCTAATTGGTTTTGATTAAGGAGATGGGCGCTGCCAGTAAACTCTATTGATCTGAGAGACATCATGAAAGGGAATTACTCGATATGGAGTATGGCAATAATTGTACAAAAATGCGGAATGCAAGTATTACTCTTGACAAAGGGGCTGTGGAAAAGATTTGAACAGCTGGAAAACACAAGCCTGGTTGGCTTATAATAAGATAGACCAAACCTGACGTCTGCACACAGCTATATGGTTTCAAGTATTTCTATCTAATATAAATAATTTTTAAACAGATCTGTCTGACCCATAGATAGGACACTAATAAGTTAGAAAGTAAAGTTGGGGACCTTAGTCGAGGGGGACCCGAATGCTCCCTTTTTAATAGCTACTACACTAAGGTATAGGGGAGGGCGCTACTCCATTTCGAGGATTGCTCACTTTACCCTTGATCCTCACCTTATAGTGCTGATTGCTAAGCAAGGCGGCATCAAGTACCATTTTTAGAGTCTTTGGTATTGAACTCCGGTCTCCCGGACCATTGGCGAACACTCTACTCATTAGGCAAATAGCCCGGTGGGACACTAATAGGCACTACCATTTCTAGTCAAATGGAGGTGCCCGAGGTGGAGTCGTTATCGTCGTAGGAAATGGACACGGCGACACGAGTTCAAATCCTGGACGTGACTGATTGCATTTCACATTGCACTAATACCCTTGGGGAAGGTATGAATCCAATTATTCTCCCTCCAGCTATGGTTAAATAGTAAGACAAACTAGATTCTTCAGCCTTGGTGAGTCAACTAGTCTAGGAGAAGGAAAACTCTGAATTCAAACCTGTTAAACTCCGCTTAAAAATTGACCTTGTGTCATATCCTGCCCGAGCGGAGGGGTTGGTAAATATTACCATTTCTAGTCAAATTGAACCTGGGAGTAATGGCAATGAAGTGGGGTGACTTCACATGTCCCAAAACCTCACCATCGAATGTAACTGAGTGTCATACCTAGGATGCAATAAAATTTCAAGGAAGTTATTTAACAAAATTTTAAACTTCAGATTTTGTTTTCAATTTACAAAAAAAAAAAAAAATTGAGGGAGGGGGCTTCTTAATAGACAATAAATTTCAGTGTCATCCTTTGACCACAAAGGACTTCAGTAAGTCTTTTTACATTCAGTTTTTGAATACATTAGTTTATACGTTCCCTGCATCTATACAAACTTCTGGAAAAGAAGTCCTTAAACAGATCTATTTGACCAAGAGATGAAAGCCTCACAGGTAATCCGACTCCGAGACTGAGTGGACCTAAGAGTAATGGCAATGAAATGGTACCCCACACTCTCAGGAACATCAGAAACGGAGTCTCACCACCAGATGCAGCCTAGTCTTCATATATATATATATATTGGTAGCATTTCTTCATTGATACATATTTGATTGAACACAATAAACTTTTTTTGTCTCTCTATTTTTTTTGTTAATCCTTTCGAATTGCCGTATCGATCTTATGATATTCGGCGGTAATTGGTTGATAAACCTTCCATGATTAGTTATTTCCCAAATACTTTCAGCCCAACAATGGGCCATCATCAGGGGAGGATGTATTACAAAAATGATATAACTTTTGTATGTACATTACTACTTTGTAAGAATGAGCGTTTGTACTGTTGTATTGTGTAGCGTTTGCTTTTCGAATTTTTTTTCTATAAATAACGTCAGTAGTGTGACGTCGCCTAAATAATTATCCCAGGACGAGAGTCCATTCTATGCGCATGTGACGTCGAGGGTAGTTTGGCACTTGATACTCCGTAAAATAAGTCCCGGTCAAGACTATTTCGGGCATATGGTAAACCGGCAAATAATGTGGAGGTTAATTTGGGGCTAGACTGATCTCAGACGCTGGTAAGTGGGTGCCAATTCATTTTCATATACACCACCAAGTCCTTTGTCTTCCTACCCCCTCAGATAGAAGAACAGACCTCTAGGTTAAAAAATATTAACTGTAGCCAAATTTCCAAAATTCTTTTGTAATGTTTTAAGGATGCAATAAGACGTTTGGCGAGAATTAATGAAAGCGATACGAGGCTGAAACAGATACGTGCAAAAGAAGACAAATCGATAGAGGAAATAACACGACCAAAAGATTTTAACACAAGGGTGCATTTACACTACAACGAACTTTTAATAGGCGACGACCAAACAAATAATGATGAGATTTCAGAAACAGTTCTTTTTCCTTTCTCTTTTCTATTTACAATATAACAAAATGTTTAGCCAACAGGAAAGCATCAAACAGTAATATCTCTCAACAGTCCTTTTTTTCTCCTTTTTTCCTTTCTTTCTTTTTCTCTTACTAGAGAAAAGTGTCAAAGTCGCTGGACTGGAGCATGTAACAAAGTTCATTCACTAATTTAACTATTGATGAAACAGAACCTTTTCAGTTTCTCTCTTTCTTTTTTGAATACATATAACTTTCCAATATTAAGGAATTGTAGAAGGAAAACGGTTTAAGTTATACTTATCTTTGACGGGTTTTCAATGTTCAGATTTCTTTCTCTCTTTTTTTACGGGTGAGTGATCTTCCCGGAGTTGGCGGAATCAGCATGTTGTCCTCGCTGACTTCTGTCCAAAACTCTGTTCTACTCTTTTTACGGGTGACTTTCCCCGGAGTCGGCTGAATTCAGCATGTCTTTCTAACACTGACTGCTGTCCCAAACTAAAGATTCTTCTTCAAATTTCTTTAACGGGTAATGGCATTTTGGCGCGAAGAATCTGTGGGCCAATCATTTGATTTTCTTCTTCCACCACCTCGTCAGGTCACGCCACTCGATTGACCTAGACTTCGTTCAACAGACTACAGGTCCCAGAGTGCAGGTACCTTGACCTTCTTTCCCCTTCCGTTTTAACGGTCAGTCCTAATGCCTGTTGAAAAATAAAATGAGGGTAAGGGAATTGAACTCCCCTTCCCTCTCTCTGTAGCATACCACGTCACAGACATTTAAGTATATTAGCACTGGTTTCAAAATTAATTATATTAAGTTTGTGTTGCATATTCCTAATATGTAGTTCCTCGAGAATCTGCAGTTTTTGCTTATTATTTTGTTGTTCTAATATTGTTGTGTTTTCGGTAAGAATTTTCCGTTATTCTGTTGTTGGGCATGAATGTTCTTTTTAAATGCTGTGCTATTGAACTGGTATCAGAAAGGTGCATTGTAAGTCTTCTTGAGGTACTTGGGGAATAACTAATTATGGAAGGTTTATCAACCAATTCCCGACGAATATCATAAGATAGATACGGCAATTCGAAAGGATTAACCAAAAAAAAATATGTAGAAAAAATGTCTATTATGTTCAATCAAATATATATATATATACCAAGACGGGAACTAACAATGAATGAAATGTTAATTTTCTTTAAAATCGTTACCTTAGAATTCAACACACTAATTACAATGAGTATTCTATTGGTTGAAGTCGTAATCTACTAAGCTTCTTACTTAGATATGACACAGGGCCGTATGAATGGGGCATCCAGTGAGACTCGAACTCATTCATGTAGGTTTACTAGATTATCTTGCAAAACCATTACACTACCCGAAGGACCTTTTCTATTGGTTGAAGTACATTTGAAATTCTTCTTTTAATATGATGTGAAGTTTTGCGTCACATTTTTGCCAAAGTCTTCCATATCTTACCCTTAAGATCAATCTTCAGCACAGGAAACCCGAAAAAGCTGCACGGACCTTGAGTTGGTGTATATGTACGGGACAACATTTACACAAGGCGTTTTGCCAAAACTTGCTACACAAAAATCTCAGATAGATGTCATCACTTTATAATAAAAGTTGCTCCCCTGTTGTGATTTACAAAGCTTTGGTTAGAAATTAAAACAAGCTTTAGCTTGCTTACAGTGCCTACGGGGTGCGGAAGCTAAATTAGGAATATTCCAGTTTAATAATAAATTACTTTATTATAAGACAAGATTAATTTTAATTTTAAGAAATAAACAACAAAATAAGAAGATAGACACTGAACGGTAAATTTACGCAATATGGCCATTATTTTTTTTTTTTTATCAATTATTGTATCAACACCTCTTCGAAATGATTTGCATGCCTTCAAAATAAATTTTTCAGACATTTTATTCCATTCCTCCTCAATAGCATTCTTAAGCGAACCAATATTTGGATGGGAAGTAGCATTTTTGTTTTGTTTTCTAAAACGCCTCATATAGCGTAATCAAGGGGATTATAGTCTGAGCTTGAATCTTGTTTAATTGCTGTCTTCACAGTTTTCTCGTGGACTTTCTATTTATTAGCGTCTGTTCTTATTGATGTTGTGAGGTCCTTCTTAATCACCGTGGCAAGAACAGTTAAAAACCCTTCTTTTCGTTTTTTCTTCAATCCTCCACTCCTACGTTTCCTTTAAAAAAAAAGCCCTTTTTTCTGTAATATTTTTTCTTTGCTTTGTATACGGTAGACAAAGAGTCTTTGGCTTGGTTTCGGCGTTAAGGAAATCATAGATTCTTTGTTGTTTCTTCTTGCTCACTCATATTAGGCTGAGTTTTAATGAAAAATTGCTTGAATAATAGAACTTACATTTATCACGCTTTTTTTTTTTTTTTTTACAAAAATTGGACCAATCAAACTAAAAAAAAAAGAAAACTTTAAAAAATTATTCCATATTTTGCTTCTGCGCCCTGAACAGTTCCTAAGAACGGAACAGGTTCATCGCTGCTTAACTTCGGGGATCTAGTGTAGTGGTTTTTAAACAGGAGGTGCGCAACGTCTAAAACAGAAGTGTGGTGATGCTGCAAGAAAGACTTCAATATTTATATTTTATTCAATTAGTAATTGAACCACAAATTCGTATTTCTAGTTATAAGTATTTACCTTTGAAAATTTAGTTTAAAAAACAACTATTCCCAAAATTTTGGCTAAGTTTGGTTTCTGTCCCAAAAGGCAGTCAAAATGCTGCTACCTTTTGCAACAACATATACGAAACATCATTCTCAGTATTTACTAATATGGTGACCAAATAGATGTAGACTTGTGTAAAGGAAATTGCGTGTATCTTTGTTAAAATATATCACCAAGAATTGACAAATTGAGTCAAGAAAGTCAAGCACATTTTTCTCACTCAATGTCATTACTCTGTGCAAATATTGAATGCAATGTGCATTAAATATTTTTGATAAATTTCATTTTTATTTATATGGGGATCCACGAGATAGACCTGGAAATAAAAAGGGGTCCTGGCTCCAAAAAGTTTGAAAACCATTTGTCTCGCGGGAACCTGTGCTTTCAGTAATTATTTACTTAGTTGTGACGCAAGACCAGATACATGGGGCACCCAGATAGACTCGAACGCTGGAGAAAAGGTCTTCTAGCCCAGCTTCTCAATTCTTACTCAATATGAGGTACCCAAAAGCTGCTTGCCTTTACGCATGATTTCGTTAAAATTTTGAATTTTAGAATTAGAAAAAAAGAATAAAGATTCGATCCCGAATCACTGATAAAATGAAATGGGAATTCTTCTGAACTGTAGTCGTGTCATTAATACTTGGACTCTCATGAAACGCTTGAATAAAAATCTAGATGATAACTATATAAGGATGCTGTGCAGTTTTTGACAAATCCCAAAAGTAACATCCTACGAAATATCCAAGTAGGACGAGCAAGACATGATGGACACTTTAGGGAACGTAAAGACGTACTCATAAGCGACGTTCTCCATACAGAGACATGAGATTGTGTGGACACTGAGTGTCATTTAGAGGACTACTAGCCGATTGAGACGATGATGAGTAAGAATCCAGGGAATCTTAACTGTCGCTGATATGTATATATATATATATATAGGACATTCAATGACTATGGGGAATTTTTTGAAAAAAACGATTTTTTTTTCTGTAAATGGAAACTCTGCATTATTTAGAATTGATTTATAGCAAAAATTATTTTAATCTCATGAAAATATTCGTTTTGAGGCTATTCAAAATGGCGTCAGATCAAACTGAACGCTCCCGGCTTGAACAGAAGTCTGTCATCAAAAGTTTTGATGGCTGAGAAGTGCAAACCATGTGAAATTTATAGATGAGTGTATGGTGTGTACGAAAAAGCAGTTTTTAGTATCAAAAAATGTTTGTAACTAGGCTAAATATGGATATAAGTAAATAAGGTCATGCTGCAATTTTCTGGAACATGAAAGGTCCCATCATAATTGTTTTCTTGAAAAAGGTACAACTATAAACAAGGCTTCCGACTGCAGACTCCTAAGAAAAAATCACATTATTTATTGAATTATCCTACAATGTATCATCATGATTACGTCATGCTCACAACACGAACTCCCTTGACTCTCTCTCTCTCGCCATCCGTCCCTATCATACATAATTCTTGGCAAGTCTTCTTGACGGCATCCAATGTCCATTCAGAGTTGATGTATTAATGTTTTTGCTGGTCGGCCGACAGGGGTGTGTCCATGTGGGTGTCCACCGGAGAACTTCACGTATGAGTTTGTCCCTGCTTCCTTAGCAGTGCCCAGCATTCCTCTTACTTTGATAGTTTGTGAGATAGGAGGCAAGTGACAATACAGCTGCTGTTTTGGGGGTGCTGCTTCCGAGATTTGCGCAAAACAGTTTTTCAGCATCCTCGTGTAATTTAACTCTTGCTTTTTCTCGAGGTGTTTCGTCCAAGTCATGCAGGTATACAATAGTACTGACATGGTTACAGCTTGGAAAAATTTCCATTATATTTTATCAAAGTGATTAGATTTTCACATAATTGATTGTCTGTCGATGACAGTCGATGTCTTTTTTTATGTGTATGTTCACTTTGCTTTCGATTGATGAGATATTGCTACCGAGGTATGTGAAATGGTCTACTAATTTCAGGCTTGTCATTTGATGTAGACATGGAACCATTTTATTTAACACACTTGAAATTTGTTTTATCTGATTTCACGTTGAGACCAATGCCTCTTGCTGCCTGTAGCAGGTTATATAGCAGACATTCGGCTTGCGCAGTTATATTTGCGAAAAGTACTAGATCATCTGCGTAATCTGTATCCTCGACAATTTCTGCCAAAAATCGTCTACTTCTTGCAGAAAATCGTCCACTTCTTGCCGTGACCATTTTCTTATATATATATATATATATATACATATATACCAACCCATCCCAACGGAAAAAGATGTGACACAAGGTCAATTTTTAAGAGGGGTTTAATTGGTTTGAATCAGGAATTTTCCTTCTCTTAGACTGGTTTCTAACTGAGGTTAAAGAACATAGCCTACCCAACTATTTATTTATAGCTGGAGGGAGAATAATTGGATTCAAACCTTACCAAAGGATATTAGTGCCATGTGAAATGTAATTAGCCTCGTTCAGTTATTGAACTCGTGTCACCGTGTCCATTTCCTACGACCATTACACCACGGGTCGTTGAAAAAGTTCGAAGCCTTACCCAGAAGGAGTCAGAGAAACAAAAAGCAACCACCTTGCCACAAAAACGCTGCCTACTTGAACTTATTCAGAGTGGAGAACCAGTGTTTCCTCTGCTTTGAAACTTTGGTGAACACAGGTTTCATCTTGAATTACTAATGTGCGGTGGAAATTCTTAGGGTTAGCCTCGAAGCTTGTCAGAAGTGTCCTGGAAATGTCAACCCTTCACAGCTTCTATCCTGGCATCAGCATTCTTGGGATCCATCGTACAGAAACTTTGCTCATCTCATATGCCATACAACCAAACCTAACCAAATTCGAAGTGTTGAACCTAGCCTGAAACCGAGTCAGAAGTGTCCTGGAAATGTCAAACCTTTTCAGCTTGTACTCTGGGATCAGTATTAAGACTCACCTTGCAGACATCTAGTTCATCTCCGAGCTCTAAATTAAAACAGTGAGAACCAAATGGGAACTAATACTGATGGACTTAGCTATCTGCTACACAGTAAGAGGTCAGTCATTCAAAACCATACGATGAATGTTATCAACTTGTTCGTCAGTGATTGAGATTTTTGGAAGACCCGACTCAGGGTCATCTTCTGTGCTGTCCCTGCCACGCAACCTACTCCTTCACTGTTGGATAGGAATGGAAGGCCTCAATAAGTATCTGTACTATGTTCTCATGGATTTCTTTGGGGGTCATGCTTTTCTTTTGCGGGTAGTTTATGACTACTCGAGCCTCTGTTTTGTCTATTTTTAGATTTTTCCCACTCTTCTCAACTTTGTATGGGCCTCACCTGCATAGAAATTAAGATAGAAATCTGAATTAGTTTTTTTTTTTTTGAGTTTTATAAGAAGAGGTAGTGTATTACCACAACAATAATGTTCAGCTCTCTTCTTTCTAGATGAGGTTTAGAACTTTTTGAACGCTATATATATATATATATATATATATATATATATATATATATATGTTGTTCTGTCTGTATTGTTATATATTGTTATTAGTCGAGACTCGGATTGAAAGCTTAGGAGTAGAAAAAAGCAAAAGATCACGAACGCTTCTGGAGGTAGTTAGATAGATTTAGAGATTTTTTTTAATGTTTTTCCTTGTTTTAATTTTTTTCTTCAATTATAGTGTTTATTGCTTTCCTTCTATATTTATATTTTTTTACCCCCATTTTTTTTTTCTTTTCTGGCAAAGTGAATATGAGATGCAGTGTCAAAAGGATTTTCTTTGTGATTACTGAACAAATATTTGCAGCCCACTTGATCCACTGAAAGATGACGAAACCTTGCACACATAAACACCACAACACATCAGCATTAAGTAAAAAAAAAAAGAAAGGAATAGCAACAGCAAAAACAAAACAAAAACGAGAGATGAATAAACAAAAATCCAGAGATTTCAAGTTTTAGAGGATTTTTTTATTTTCTACTATTAAAACAAATAATTTATTTCAAGTCGTCTTTCTTTGTTTTTCTTTGCTCTTCTTAGAACTCTCTCTCTCTCTCTCTCTCTCTCTCTCTCTCTCTCTCTCTCTCTCTCACACACACTCTTTCTTCATCTCTCTCTTTCTCTTTCGTTTTATCTCTCCCCCCCTCTCTCTCTTGCTTCATGGATTTATCTATTTATTTCTATTTTCCAGTTTCCCCTTATTTTTTCTTCCTTTCTTTTTCCTCAGTTACTTTTTTTCAATTCATTTGTTCTATCTTTCTTTCTTTCTTTTTCTTCTAGATTTACTTCTT
This sequence comes from Sepioteuthis lessoniana, assembly GCA_963585895.1. Lineage (NCBI taxonomy): Eukaryota > Metazoa > Mollusca > Cephalopoda > Myopsida > Loliginidae > Sepioteuthis > Sepioteuthis lessoniana. The sequence continues at coordinate 23,455,712 of OY757926.1, forward strand.
TCTTTCTTTCTTTCTTTTTTTTCTTTTTTTTTTCTTTTTGATTTGCTTCCGTCTTTCTTTCTCTTTTCCTCAGTTTCTTTTTCTTCTAAATCTATTTTTTTTTTTATTACGAGGTCTACCGCTTTCTTTCTCTTTTCATCAGTTTCTTTCTTTTCCTTTCTTTCTTTCTTTCTTTCTTTTCCTCGTTTTCTTTCTTTTTCTTGGTTTCTTTCTTCTAGATTTGTTTCTCTTTTTCTCTTTCCTTTTTCTTTCTTTCTTTCTTTCTTTTTCTTCTAGATTTGTTTCTTCATTTCTAGTTTGTTCTTTCTTTTCTTTTAGGTCTGTTTGTTTATATATTTATTTTCTCTTTCCCTAAGTTTCTTTCTTTTTCAACTATATTTGTGTGTAAACAAATGAATGATATTTAATTGAATTGTTAGTGATACATAACAATACTTGAAACTATTTAACTTTGTTGACTTATGTTTACAAATCATATATATATATATATATATATATATATATCTAATAAACATGAATAAACCGGATTTGGCATTAAATAACCTACAATGGTTTATATGCCATAAAACCCAACCAAACCAACGGATGGGACCTCTTTGCCAGAAGATGAAGAGTTTAGTTTGGTTTCTTTGTTTAATGACATATCATCCTCCGTGGGTTATTTAATGCCAAAGCCATCCTTGTATAAGGAGAGTAATGATACTGTTTAACCCATACCAGGAGTTCCTATTTTTCCCCGTGAGTATCAGTCCGAAAGTGAACGTAATAGCACGACGGGGGTTCGAACTCGTTGGTTGCTACGAATTCGCAGTCCAGTATGTTAGCCACAAGGCCATGGGGATAATAAGAAGAAAATATAAGAAATCGTTTAGATCATATGGAAAATTCATTTCTTTTTCTTATTTTATTAAACGTATTTCCTTATTTTACGATACATTTTATGAATGAATTACATTTGACCACCAAATTAATCGTTATGTTCTAAATAGACAGTGAAGCGATTATAAAGAATAACGACAAGCAGTATTCCTTCCATTATGGCCCTGTCAGCAGGACCTCGAGAAAAAAAAGGGGGGTTCATTGTCATTACTCCCAGATCCACTCTGATCCGGAATGGTAGTATCTGTCACGCTCCCATATATAAGTCAAATAGATCTGCTTGAAAATTACTAGCATTTAATAGGAATACTTGAAACTGTGTACAAATTATTTGGATTAAAATTTTGTTTGGTTTCGTTGTTTAATAGTATATCAAACTTCGTGGGTTATTTTATGCCAAAGTCATTATTGTAACAAAACAGGGGCGGTTCTATTTAACTCATTACTGGGATTTGTATTTTGAATAGTAACTTGAAGTTTTAAATTGATAGAAAGAAATTATCATTATTAATTACTTAAAACCATATAATTGCTTGAAATACTTGAAATCATATGTGTGCAAATTATTTGTATTGGATAGGAATACTTGAAATCATATGAATGTGTGCGAATTATTTGTATTTGATAGGAATACTTGAAACCATGTGATGCGAATACTTGAAACCATATAAATGTGTGTAAATTATTTGTATTTGATAGGACTACTTGAATCCATATAACTGTGTTCGAGAATTATTTGTATTAGATAGGAATACTTAAAACCATAAAACTGTGTGCAAATGATTTGAATTAAAGTTTGGTTTGGTTTCTTTGTTTATTGGCGTATCAACCTTCGTGGGTTATTCACAGCCAAAGCCATCCTTGTAAAAAATAAAAAATAAAATAAATAAATAAATAATCGCGGTACTGTTTAACCGATAGATGGGATTTGTATTAAGAATAGTCACTTGAAGTTTTAACTAGGTAGTGTTGTATATTGACCTCCGACCCAGCCAAACATGCCATTCCAAAGACGCGGAAGTTGCATATTCCATTGGCGTGGGCGAGCTTGGCTGACAATATAGGACAGGGTTAAAATCCCACGGTACAATCACAAACTGAAGAGAGTGACCTGTGAGCTGCATGACAGTTATTTCCGCTCGATGACGATCAAACTTGCCATTCCAAAGACGGCGGAAGTGCATATTCCGATGGCCAGTTATAGGGAGAGATTGAGTGGGTGTTGAACAATTAAATAACTCAGGGCACAGGAAATTCAACCAGTTTGGAGATCAGTGAGTTGGAAAATGATGCTGTAGAGAAAACAGCACCCAGAGAAGCCGAGCCCCAGGCCCCCGGTAGAACAACCCAGGAGAACGGGAAAGAAATGCTGATGGCCATAAGAGTGGGGGGTCAATATGTTGCCGTTCTGTTCGGTCCCCAACTCCCTCTCACACACAACCCTTTCAAATAAAGTGAGAGGTATATTTTTCTAAGAACAGTGTCGCTCGTTATTATTGTGTCGTTGTGCATGCATGCATATGTATATGAGTATACAACACTTGGAGGTTATCTCCCCTAGTGTCAAGTAGAGTTGGTATATATTGAGGAGGAATAGTATACTACAGGTAGAAGGAAATTATCATTATTAGTTACTTGAAAGAAAATAATCGCTTAAGCGCTTGAAACCATATAACTATCTACAAATTATAGATATTAGATAAACATATTTAAATACATATTACTGTGTACAAATTATTTGTATCAGAATGGAATACTTGAAACCATATAACTATGTGCAAATTATTTGTGCTAGATTGGATTGCTTGAAACCTTGTAACTGTGAACAAATTATCTGTATTAGATTAGAATACTTGAAACCATGTAACTGTGTGCTAATTATTTGTATTAGATTAGAATACTTAAAACCATGTATCTATGTGCAAATTATTTGTATTAGATTGGAATACTTAAAACCAAATAAAAGTATTCAAACTATTTGTATTAGATTGGAATACTTGAAACCATGTAACTGAGAGCAAACTGTTTGTATTAGGAATACTTGAAACAACCCAACTGTGAGCGAACTATTTCTATTAGACTGGAATACATGAAACTATACAATTCTGTGCAAATTATTTGTTTCATCATTTCATCATGTCGTGTCGCAGGCACGGATATCCCTGACCATCTCTCGCCACTTCTCCCTATCTTTCATTACCTCTGGCAGGTCTTCAGGGCCACATCTTGTATCCTCACATAGCTGCTGGATGTATGTTCGTGCTGGGCGTCCTGCTTTTACCCGGCCATATGTGAGGGTCCATAGGAGTACATCACTTATGAGCTCGTCCCTGCTTCCCCAGCAGTGACCTGCATATCTGGTTCGTCTAACTTGGATAGTTTTCGTGATGGGAGGCAGGTGGCCGTATAGTTGGTGCCTTGTTGGGTGTTGTCGCCAGGACTTGTTCAATATTGCTCGCAGCATTCTTGTGTAATTGCCGTCTAGCTTCTTCTCCAGCCGTTTAGTTAGCGTCCAAGTAGTGCATCCATACAGCAGTATCGATACGACCGCTGCCTGGAAGAAACTGTGTTTCATTTTATCGGTCAGGTCTGATTTCTATATGATCGATAGACTATCTATAGCTGTCCATGCCTTCGTTAGCCGCGTGTCGATGTCCTTTTCTGTTGATGATACGTTGTTTCCTAGGTAGGTGAATTTGTCTACTAGTTTAAGAGGGGTTCCATCTAGTGTGGTGATGTCACCTGTTTGATTATAGCACATATATTCCGTTTTGTGTGCATTGACATGGAGGCCAATGCCTGCGGCGGCTCATTCCAAACTATGTAGTAGTGTTTCGGCTTGGTTGGGTGTATTTGCCAGTATCGCTATGTCATCGGCATACATGAAACCATATAAGTGTGCGCAAAAAAGTTATTATCATTATTGAATTCTGATAGTTATTTGAAATCCTAAAATTGTGTAAAAATTATATTGATATTAAGAATTATTACTTGAAGCTATAATTCTTTACAATTAATCATTATCATTAGTCAATTGAATAACTTCTTTAAAAAGACTTATTCCGAAATTAAATAATCCATCAGCGGTTGATATGCCATAAAACCAATTGACTATTCAATCAACTTTCTATCAATATCGGTTCCATTAACTGCTAATTCGGGACAGTCCATTAATTTCTAATTTTAATTTCTTTCGATTATATATAATATATCGATCATATATATTAGAGACTTATTTTGTCAATAACAATTTCACTAATTCCTGACCACTGACTATCCATTTATCCCTAATTTCCAAGTATTATCAGAATAATCAAGGAAAATGACAAATGCATGCTAATGGTCTTATAACACAAATCAGAATTGAAAATAAGAAAGAAACAGTTTCATTTGTTAATTTCAACGGCACGCCAACTCATCTAGAGTTATTTAATGCCAAGAGATTTGGGAATTGCGTTCGTTGTATGTTGATATGTGCATTTTTCGTGTAATTGTTTCTTTTTTATTCGAGCACAGTCAGCTGGGACTGTAGAATACACCGACTGGATCTCTGCAGAGGAGTAAGAAATCCCAATGAGTGTCCTGATATGACATTAAACAATCTGATGGTGAGGTTCCATTTATGCTGGAGCTTTGGGGAATGCAGAGTATCCTTTCGTTGCCATCACTCTCAGGTCCACTCTGACCGAGAGTTGTAGCACCTGATAGGGTCCTATCTATGAATCAAATAGAACTGCTTAATATTTAAACTATGTGCAAACAAATGACATAAGCTAAATTGAATTGTTAGAGATAGAACTGTTGTATCATTTAACCGTTGTTTAATTGAATTGTTCGTGATGCATAGCAATACTTGGAAGCATTAACCGTGTGCAAAAGAATGAGCTTAGGCTCGTTTAAAAATGTTATCAACAAAATGTGATTACAAATCATTTATATTTAATATATGTGTATAATGAGGATTTGGCATTATATAACCTAGAATGTTTAATATGTCATAAAATGAAACCAAACCTAACTTATCAAATATGAATAATTTTCAAACAGATCTATTTGATCCATTGCTGGGACCCTAAAAGGTAGAACCACTCCGAGTCAGAGTGGACCTGGGAGTAATACGAATGAAGGGATACTCTACACTTTCCAGATTTGCTGAACTTTATTCCCGGGAGGATGTACTTCTATATCCTAAGCTCTATAGACAGGACGGTGATAATCCGAGTAAGTTAAGATTCAAGATATATCATGATATCAAGTATTTCTATCAAATGCAAATAATTTGTATTTAGTTACATAGTTTCAAGTATTACAAATACAAATAATTTTTAACGCGTTATTTGATCCAAGTAGATACCACTAGTCAAGGAGTAATATCAAGGAAGTGGTACTCCACACTTCCCAGATCTCCGAAACTGAAACCTCACCATCAGATGCAGTTTAGTGTCATTCCCAGGATACACCTTTTTTGAGGGAAGGCTCATACACTTCAGCCTGGAATACAGTTAACATATTTTAATTCCTATTGGCGAGACTGAGAATGAAGGAATTGTCAGAGGTCAGGAATAGAGGCAAGTTTCATTGCTAAAATAAGGTATGAGAGAGCACCTTCCTAACAATTGAGCTGTAAACCAGGCGTTGGGAATAAATTTTGCTCATACGCAGTAGCTAAGATAACTCACAGAAATCCTCGCAACTCTGCATTTGTCATAACTTTTGTACATTATACTAAACTTCGAAGATGAAGAGAACACCGGTAACGACTTGAATTGCCGACTAGGCTTGGCTTAATGCATCGAGGAACCCGTATAAATGGAACGACTATCAATTTGAGCGAATGTTTGCTTATTCGACTTGCAAACTTTGAGCCAGAGATCTCAGGAACTTTTGGTTACTTTTCGCCGAGGATTAATACACATCCACTTTGCGCCATTTCTTATTCGGGTGACTGGTCAGCGTTTCAGTTACCTGATAGCAGGGGCGAAATCCTGTGGTTATTGATGGTGGCGAGGGTTTGTACTAGGGGGTCGATGTGAACGTAAGATGCTGAATATTCGCGCCAATAGAATAAAAGAGAGGGAGAGATGTTTCTAATTACAGTACGTCAACAGAAGCAAAGGAAGTTGTTTAATGCAGTGTGGTTAGGTGGGAGGGGGAGTTTTTAAGAAGAATTGGCTAAATGTGTAAATTTTAATGGGCCTTGTATGTGAAGAGTTAAAAAGAATGACAACGGATATGACGTTAGTTTGCCATTTGGAAGGGAGAGAACTGGATATAAAAACTGAAAAAGGAGAGAGTAGAAAAGAAACAAAGGAGAGAAAGAGAGAGAAAGAGAGAGAGAGATGAATAGCTTAGAAGAAAAAGGATAAATAGATAGATAGTGAGAGAGAGAGAGAGAGAGAGAGAGAGAGAGAGAGAGAGATGAATAGCTTAGAAGAAAAAGGATAGATAGATAGATAGATAGATAGATAGTGAGAGAGAGAGAGAGATGAATAGCTTAGAAGAAAAAGGATAGATAGATAGATAGATAGATAGTGAGAGAGAGAGAGAGATGAATAGCTTAGAAGAAAAAGGATAGATAGATAGATAGTGAGAGAGAGAGAGAGATGAATAGCTTAGAAGAAAAGGGATAGATAGATAGATAGATAGATAGAGAGAGAGAGAGTAGTTGTTTACGTTTCTTGATTTTGTCAAGGCTTCGTTATCGTGGGGATGGAGCACATTGGATTGTGAGATATAAACAAATACATAATAAAAAGTGCGTTTGTTTGTTTGTTTAGGTTTTATGGCATATCAACAATTTTAGGTTATTTATTGCCAAATGCATTTTATACAAATAAACAGTTCTATTTCAAATAATTCAGTTTAGCATAAGTCCTCATCATCATTATGTTGCGCAGCCAGCAAGGATCTCACTGACTCTCTCTCTCTCTCTCTCTCTCTCTCTCTCTCTCCGTTTCTATCTTCCATCGCTCCCGGGAGGTCTTCAAGGCTATCTCCTGTATCGGCGCAGAGCTGTTGTATGTAGGTCGTCCTGCCTTTGCTCGTCCATGAGAAGGGATGCACAGCAGTATTATCGCTTATGAGGTGCCTGTGGTGTAGTCGTTATCGTCGTAGGAAATGGACACGGCGACACGAGTTCAAATCCTAGACGAGACTGATTGCATTTCACATAGCACTAATACCCTTGGGAAAGGTATGAATCCAATAATTCTCCCTCAAGCTATGGGTAAATAGTAGGACAGACTAGGTTCTTCAGCCTTGGCGAGGCAACTAGTCTAGGAGAAGGAAAACTCTGAATTCAAACCTGTTAAACTCCGCTTAAAAATTGACCTTGTGTCATATCCTGCCCGAGCGGAGGGGTTGGTAAATAGTATCGCTTATGAGTTCGTCCTCACTTCTCCAGCAGTGTCCCTCATATCTGGTTTGTCTAACTTTGATAGTTTTCGGGATGGGTGGTAGGTGACCGTATGGCTGCTGTTTTGAAGGGTTTTGCCTCTAGTTTACCATAAGTATGCAGATTAGTTCTATTTGACCCATAGATAGAACCCTTTCAGGTGCTACCACTCCGGGCCAGAGTGAACCTGGGAGTGATGGCAATGAAGGGGTACTCTGCATTCCCCAAAGTTCCAGCATTACTGGAGCCTCACTATCTGATTGTTTAGTGTAATATCCAGGACACTGATTGTGGTGGTGGGGGGTCTTACCTCTCTACAGAGAAGCAGTCGGTATATTCTACAGCCATACCCGACCGGGAATAAAAGCTGGTGGTGTAATGGTTAAAGCGATGGACAGCGGAATCGTAGTAAGTGAGTTCGAACTCCAGTCGCGCTATTACGTCCACTTTCGGACAAATACCCTTGGGAAAGGTATGAACCCCTTTCTCCTCCCAACTATGGGTTAAATAGTACCATTACTGTTCATCTAGACGGATGGCTTTGGCATTAAATAACCTACAAAGGTTGATATGCCATTAAATAAAGAAACCATCATTTCGTTTATTCCCAGTTCGAAAATGTATTCGGATTCGTTTAGATAAACAGCTAAAAATGAATTTTAAAAAATTGAATAAAGATTTAGTTCTATAATTTTCCTGACTTTCTTTAATTAGGTTACTAAATATATATTTTTTTAACTGGGCGAACGTTGAGATGAAAGGAATTACCCTGACACTTGAACGTCACAGAAAGGGCTTTAGTGAAAAGAAAGAGGCTATTTGTCTCTCAGCACGATTACCAAAAAGGAATGGTGTGCTTTGATTAGAATGTGTCAGCTGGGTCGGCTGGGGCTGGAGAATACACCGACGGCATCTCTGCAGAGGTGTAAGACCCCACACACACACCAACGAATGTCTTGGAAGCTTTGGTGAATGTAGAGTACCCCTTCGTTGCTATTATTCCCTGGTCCACTCTGACCTGGAGTGATAGCACCTGATAGGGTCCTATCTATGGGTCAAATAGAACTGTTTGACATTTAAACTGTGTGTAAACAAATGACTTATGTTTAATTGAAGTGTTGTGATACATAGGAATACTTGGAACAATTTAACTGAGAGCAAACGAATTGATAATGCTGAGTAGGATTATTAGTGTCGATTAACAATACTTGAAAGTTTTTAACTATGTGCGTAAATTGAATTATTTGTATTATAAAGAAATACTTGAAACCATTTACCTTGATGCAAATAAAACTATTAGTATCGAATACTGTAAACCGTTTCACTGGGTACAAAACAGAATTATTGGTATTACATTGCAATACTTGAAACTATTTAACTGTCTGCAAATGAATTGTGTTGAATTAAGTAATTTGTACTGAATAGTAATAATTGTAACTAACTGTATGCAACTAAATGAGCTCAGGCTTGTTTTAAAATGTTATCTACAAAATATGCGTTTACAAATCCAACATATATTTGATATATATGTATTTATAGGATTTGGCATTAAATAACCTTCAAGGGTTGATATGCCATAAAAACCCAACTAAACCAAACTAAACTAGACTGTTATTTCAAAAGGATTTACCGGTTTCAGAATTTAGAAAAGTTTATTATGGTAATTTTCTTGTAACTCTCGAAATAAAAAAATTAAATCTTTTTTGTCGAACTCAAAAAAGATGGTTTAAAAATAGAAAAAAAAACCCAGAATATTAGACATGCCATATTCCAAATAGAAGACCATTTAATATCGAACATCTCCTTCGCCGCCAAAGAAATTATATAAAACAGGAAATGTTTTTTGCAAGGAAAAGATTGGCATGTAGAAGGGAAAATAATTGCCTTCCCTTGGATTAGGGGTGTAGCTTCCTGCGTCTCGTGTTGGTCACAAACTAAGCCCTTATTTCTTTCTCTTTTTGTCTTCGTTCTTTGAACGGTCAAGACTTTCCGAGCTCGACTTCAAGCTCGTGAAGCGTTATTGACATGGCTTTCATTTCTGTTCGTTGGGATCAATTGATACCTTTATCTCTAATTCCGGCTGGGCACTTTAATTCACCTCGCCAGGAAAACCTTCAGAGAAAGTAAGACTCATCTTTTTTGTATCCCCTTTCACACTCTGTTTGTTCTCGGAACAATATGTATGATTTTTTTTTTTTTTGGTACACGTTACTTATTGTTGCAACGTTTGTGGCATTATTATATGTACATACTGAATGTTATATGTACCTATTAAATGCTATATGTGTTATATAACATATGACAAGGATTTTCGGTTCGATCCTAGTGACCCCGTGTACTTTGACAAGCTGTCACGCTGTGATGAGTAAACAGGGATATGACGGCACATCAGGGCACTCGGGTACAACAGGTGTGTAACCGGAAGGCGACCACGTGATGAGAACCACGCGGTCAGATTTAGACAGAGTGCAGAGAATCGGAGTCGAGCGTGGGACACGCAGCCGAGCAGGTTGTCTCTGACGATCTTGCCAGGAGGTGCAAGCATTGGCACCCCCTGGCTCTCGGAAGAAGATATGGGAAGAAGTCCTCTCTCAGAGTATATGTCTCTCCGTTTATCTTTCAACTAATAACAAACTGTGGGCCCTTTTCGAGAATAAAATGAGAGATATATTTTTATAAAGAAATGTGTTTCGTTCGTTCATTGAAGTCGTAAATCAACTTTGATTATGTTTCCGCTTGTATTTGTATTATGGCTATACAACATATGTGTTTGGTTGGTTTTATGGCATATCAACCTTTGTAGGTTATTTAACGCCAAATCCATTTTTATGTAAATAATCTGTTCTAATGAAAACAGTTCAGTTTAGCATAAGTACACAGTTTAATGGACAAAAACATTTCCATTTCTAACAATTCAAGCAGTTATATGTAATAATTCAGTTAAGTGTAAATACAGTTTTAATGTCGAAAAACAGTTCTATTTTAAATAATTCAGTTAAGCATGAGCACGCAGTTTAAATGTAAGTACGGTTTAATTGTCAAATTCATTTCTATTTCAAACTATTCAGTTTTACTCAAACAATTCAGTTTAGCATAAGTATGCTGTTAATTCTATTTAATCCATAGATAGGACCCTTATCAGGTGCTACCACTCCGGGCCAGAGTGGACCTGAGAGCGATGGCAATGAAGGGGTACTCCACATTCCCCAAAGCTCCAGCATTGCTGGAACCTCACCATCAGATTGTTTAGTGTCATATCCAGGACACTCGTTAGGGGAGTCTTACCCCTCTGCAGAGGTGCAGTCAGTGTATTCTACAGCCCCAGGCCAGAATGGACCTGGGAGCAATGGCAATGAAGGGGTAATCCGCATTTCCCAAAGCTCCAGCAGTGCTGGAACCTCACCATCAGATTGTTTAGTGTCAGTGTATTCAACAGCCCCAGCTGACTGGGCAATGAGAACATAATGATTAAGCCCCAGTTACATTATCATGAACTTTTGGACATACACGTTTTAACATGACTGCGAATACGTCTCTTGAGTGGTTCGGGATGCTTTGGAAAATTATCTGTTTGTGTCAGACATATGTAAATTTATGTCTCTTTGGAGAGCCATACGATTAAATGAGGAAACGTTATATTCGGCTGAAATCAGTGACAATACAAAACACATTCAAGGAAATTTAATAAGTCGAGGGTTGACTAAACTAAAGCACTAATGAATAAAAGCAATTTTTAAAAAGATATTTATTATGATAGAATTCAAAATTATGTTCGACAAATATTCTGCGTTTTTATTCGAGTATTTAATCAAGTCACTTTTAATAAGATTTTACGATATTATTTAAAACAAACGAAAAACAGACGACCTTTCCAAAAGCGAATATATGGAAAACGGAAGAATAAACCCATTATATTAATACACCTGGTCATTATGGGAATCACACACACACACACACACACACACACATATATATATATATATATATATTGCAACAGTGTTGGTTTGTTATATATTGACCCTCTACCGAGCTGTCAATCAAGAGATTCACCTGTGTAAATAAGCGGAAGAACAGCGGAAGCAGGTGAACGTTAGAAAATAATATAACCAGGTGCCCGGGCGGTTCGAGTCAGTTGGAGACAGGATGCCAAAGTGAGAACCAGCTGCAGATTGAGGGCTTTGGGCCCTTAGTGACCCCGGTTGAGTAACGCAAGGTAAGATGCGAAAAAAGTGCTGCTATGGTCGAGAGTTGAACTGGGGTCAATATAGCTGTCCGTCCTTGTCTCCACTCATTTCTCACACATAACAAACATCACCTTTTCGAAAATAAAGTGTGAGAGATTTATATCTATATAAAAAGGTGTGTTCGTTCGTTATTGAAGTCGTCATTATCAGTGTTCGTTCGTTATTGAAGTCGTCATTACCGTGTATATTTGTATACGCGTAGTATACAATACAACAGGTCGTCACTAATTCACTTTGTGGGTTTGTGGCGAACCAAGTGCGATATAATTTGGAGCGTGCTCAATATCTGCGATAGATCTATCATATAATAATAATAAATGAACATATATTGGATTTATATATCTAATGTTTAATTCAATGGCATTAAATATATAAATCTAATATATATTTATTATATATATATATATATATATACTAATCAACTCGTAAATCTTCAGTTGATTCTTGTTATAACAGTGGTCCATAATGATACTTATGCTGCAATTTACTTAGAAGCAAAAGATTTTAACTAGTATTTCACAGCTAACTCCATCATATCGAGATTAGGTTTGGTTTGATTTGGTTTTATGATATATCAGTCATTATAGGTTATCCTTTTCATACATATCAAATATATGATTAATATTTTTAAACGAGCCTGAGCTCATTTTTTGACACAGTTAAATGACTAAACAGTTCTACTTCAAACAATTCAATCTAGCATATGTACACAGTTTCTTGTTTGCACACTGTAAGTCATTTATTTAAATACAGTTTTTGCTTCCAGACACTTGAATGTAAAAACAGTTCTGTTTCAAGCAATTCAGTTTAGCATGCCAGCAAAGTTAGATAGTTCCAAGTATTGTAATATATCACTAACAATTTTATCATATATCAGTCATTTGTTTACACACAGTTAAATGGTCAAAGAGTTTTATTTTAAACAATTTAGTTTAGCAAAAGTACACAGTTTTTTGTTTATATACAGTTAAAGCTAAAAACAGTTCTATTTCTAAAAATTCAGTTTAGCATAGGTACACAGTTTAAATGTCAAAAAAAGTTCCATTTGACCCATATAGAGAATCCTGTTAGGTGCAACCACTCCAAGCCTAATTGGACCTGGGAGCACTGGCAATGAAGAAGTACTCCGCGTTCCCCATCCATCCAGCATTATTGAAGCCTCACCATTAGATTGTTTAGTGTCATATCCAGGACACTCGTTTGGAGAGTCTTACTCTTCTGCAGAGATACAGTCGGTGTATTCTGCAACCCAAGCCGACTGGACTCTCGAGCTTACGGCCTGGCGCTCGATTGTAAATTTAACCATTTGCATTAAATATCTCTCTCCGTTATATCGAATATCTAGGGGTTAATACTGACCCCAGAAAATCATCATTCTCTTGACAATTAGCCTGGAAATTGATTTATTGTATGTTAGAGTATTTAGATGTATTGCTCAATAAAAAAAATTGGCTACGAAGTGCTGTTTTTACTGGTTAAAACATATTCATGATAAGTAATGTTTTGACACCTAGACAGCAGTCTATATACATCAGTGTCAATTAACTATACTTTTTTATTAACTGTCTTGATCCCATTTGGTAAAACACAGAATTGTATAAGCGCAGCATACTTACCAGACTTAGCTCTGTACGACTTTTTCTTGTTTCCTAAACTGAAGATTCATCTCGATAGTAAAATTTGAGGATTAGGAGATTAACAGAAATGCAATGGTGCAAATTCGCCCCATTTTAAAAGAGGAGTTACAAACGTGCTCCTACAAATGGAAAACTCACGGGAATGAGCGTGTTGAATGCCAAGTGTACTATCTGGAAGAAAATTAACATTACATTCATTGCTAATTACTATCTTGGTAAATACAGCTTCAGTTTCGATATTTCTTAAACTTTCCTCGTATACCGTGATGAAAAACGTAGTTTGTAAATATCACTTTTCGTTAATAGTTCTTCAACAAAGCCGACTATCAAATTTGATGTGATGCCACAGGAGCTTTAGAATACGCCGATTGCACTTCTGCAGAGACAAGAACCCCCACCCACCCAACGTGTATCCTGGGTATGACACTAAACTGCATCAGATGGAGCTTTAGTGAATGTAGAGTACCACTCTATCAACATTACTCCCGGGTCCACTCTAACTCTGAGTGGTAGTACCTGATAGAACTGTTCAATCACTTACTGAGGATTATTATAATTATTGCTTTTTTTTTTAAACATACCGCTGACGGTTGTGTAAGGGTTATCATCGTAGGAAATGGACACGGTGACACGCGTTCAAATTTTGGACGAGGTTGATTGCATTTAATATAGCATTAATACCATTTGAAAAGGTATGAATCCAGTTATTCTCCCTCCAGCTAAGGGTAAATAGTAGGACAGACTGGGTTAGGTAACCAGTCTAGGAGAAGGAAAACTTTGAATTCAAACCTATTAAACTCCGCTTAAAAATTGACCTTCTGTCGCAACCTGGCCGTGTGGAGGGGTTGGTAAATATATACAACTGTATGCAAATTGATGGTATTAGATAGGAATATTTGATAAATAGAATTAAAAATGTTAAATAGCAATACTTAAAACCATCTAACTGCGTGCAAACGAATGATTAAAGTTAAATAGAATTATTTGTGTTAAATAAGAATACTTGAAACCATTTAACAATGTGCAAACAAATGAGCTTTAACAACTTATTTAGAAATAAAGTTACCTACAAGCTATTTTCTTGCAAATCCTACACACACACACACACACACACACACACACACACACACACACACATATATGTGTGTGTGTGTGTGTGGCAGTTCACCCCGCTTCCTTAAATACTGGGGTGATTCCGCTTTCAATCCAATGATTGTACCGCTTGGCTGGTTATATATATATATATATAGAGAGAGAGAGAGAAAGAGATAGAGAGAGATGACACAATTGATCCGTTTAGCAGCCCACGTTGAGTTTTTGATCCAGATAGCAGATCATTCGCTAATTGGAGTCGCCAGTCGATGAGTGGATGGATAAGACCGCACAATTAAGAAAGTAAAAAAAGTCGACACTAACAAACAGAAAACAGAATACGGCTTGGTAACAATAATAATATTTAGTTTTTAAAAAAGTGTCTTAAAAATGGTATATTTGTACCGGGCCATTGGCCTAATGAGTAGAGTGTTTGCCAATGGCCCTAGGTCGAGTCATATCAAAGACTCAAAAAATGGGACTTGATACCGCCTTGCTTAGTACTCAGCACTATAAGGTGCGGATCAAAGGTAAAGTGGAGCAATCCTGGGAATGGAGTAGCGCCCTCCCCCAACATCCCGGTGTGGTAGCTATTGAATAGGGAGCCTTAGAGTCACCTGCGACAAAGGTCGCCAACTTTACTTACTTATATATTCACCCAACCCAGAGGTTGGGAGTTTATAGTCGGAGACCCAGTTCACGAATTAACAGTCAGTCAATTTCTGGGCATTCAAAGTCCGGCACAAGGCCTCTCGATTTATCGTATAATTTTTAGGCTTTTCTATTCTCACTTTCTATTGTTTGGCTCAAGGCAATCTCAAATGGCGGTTATGGTTGCCTTTCTCAGTCTTTTGCTCTCAGCTTCACTCGGTTCCTTGATAGTCTGGTACAAGGTGATTTCACAAGTCAGATGTTATGTTAATTTCTCCTCGCTTCTTTACTTTCGCGAATCTTGTACAAGGGCGTCTCAAAGTATCGTGTTATTTCACAAAGTGGCATATTATCCTAGGCTCTCCCTTTCTCAAAATGTTGTATTATATTAGTTCTCTTCGCTTTTCTATACCCTCGGTAGTCTGGTAAAAGGTCAAAATTCAGAGTATCATGAAGCCTGTTAGTCGGTTTGTGCTGGTCTCTGGCGAGGAACTAAAACTCTTGTTTTTATGTATATCAATCAGCTGAGGGGGTGGTAGTGGGTGAGCTATTGACAATATCAGTTTTTTTCCTTATTTGAATTTCAATAATTAATTCCACTCGTTTGATTCCGCCTCCCTTCTTTTGGTGTCTAATTTCCACTAACTTTCACCCAAAAGGGGCGGTCTTCCCTAATTTAGAAACACGACCAATTTTTTGCATGCGTGATATGACGTCAGAAACGTTTTAAAAAATTTTCCGCATTGGAATTTTTTTTTAAAATGTTATTTCCGAATTTTCGTTTCTCAAGTAGCCCATCTAGATGATTGACTGGGGTCAAATTCACCGTCGATTTCACCTTACACTATTTCATAGACATAACAATTTGTCTTCATTCCATCCTGTTATTTCAGTTTTAAAAAAGCTATATTTTTTCCCGTTTTCTTTCCCATCAAATAATGCCTTTTTGACTGTTTCTTTTAAATCCATTTCCGTTAACTTCTACTGTTGTAATGTACTTTATTTTTCTAAAATTCAATTCGGCTGAATCTTATTTTCTCTGGTTAACAAATTTATTCGACTAGGTCTCCGATTTACCAGGTCACACACACACACACACACACACACACACACACACACGTGTGTGTGTGTGTGTGTGTGATTTGGCATTAAATAACCTTCAAGAGTTGATATGCCATGAAACTCCAACCAAACAAATCAACCCAGAGAACAACCAAAAGTCCTGTTATATCACAGAAGACAAGTCAACGGATCAACCGAAAAAAAGGAGCATAGAAAGAAAACGAGTCTGTTCTCTCACGACAAAACTTCTCTCCTGTTTTTCATCTAGAAAAGGAACAAATTATGAAGGTTGGGGTTCCCTTTGAGTATTTTCGTGAATATAATAGATAAAGGCAGAATTTTAGAAGTCAGACAATACGATGCATCTTACATACCGTAAAATTTTTAAAGTGGTTTTAAAAAATACCACCCAAAAAAAGAAGAAACATCATGTGAGACGTGGCTGATATAAATATTGTATATTGTCTGTCTCAGCTCATCGCTTGTGTCGTCCGATCCTTAATTTATGGACAGTTTCGAAGATTTCTTTTTATCATTATATCGTATTTCATCATAATCAGCTGATATTTGAATCAGTTCAAGAATTTTAACAAATCAGATGATGAAAAATTGGACTCGAGTAGACAAGAATCTGCTTGGAGAATTCCCTGGTCGGAGTTCTAATTGCAAATATTTAATAAATTCCAGATTCTGTTTGGAATCTAAATTGTAGCCAGTCTCATGGTAGGTTTGTTTTCCTGAAACTTGTTTGGTTTCTTTGTTTAATAGCATATCAACCTTCGTGGGTTATTTAAGGTCAAATCTATCCTTGTAGAAGGAAAGTAGTGATACTATTTTTGCCATATTTGTGTGGATAAGCAGCATCATATCTTTCTCAATGGTATTAGTTCGAAAGCAAAGATTGAATTAGCTTATTACGATGTCGTAGTCTAGTACGTTAGCCACTGCATCACAAGGATTCCTGTGTTGCTCCTAATTATATGGTTAGTTATCATTTATTAGGCTTAGCCTAGTTTAGTACAAGGCTGGAAATAAGTATTTACCCAACTCCTAAATGATGAGCAGGAAGAGACGAAAGGTCAGTCTTTAAATCAGAGTAAAGCTTGTTTGAATTCAAAATTTTTTTCTTCTCCTTCACCATCAAATGTAGTTTCATGTTATACACAGGAAACAATTAATTTCTCAAAGTAATGAGCAACGAGTTCGGAAAAAAACGACTATTTAAACTAAGTTAATTGAAGTGATAATGCATCGTAAATTTTTTCACATGGTTAATATTGACATGGGAGCAAATATTTCGTTCCACCTAAAAGAATTTGTTCGGATTATTGATATTTTTAACCGGCTCATTGGCCTAGAGGGTAAAGCGTTTGCCAATGGTCCCGAAGACCTGGGTTCAATCCCAGGTCGTGTCATATCAAAGACTTTAAAAGAGGTACTTGATACCTCCTTGCTAAACACTCAGCAATATAAGGTACGTATCAAGGGTAAAGTAGAGCAATCCAGGGAAGGAAGTAGCGCCCTCCCCTATACCTCGGTGTAGTAGCTATTGCAAACAGAGCCTTCTGGTCGCCCTCGGCTAAAGGGAGACAACTTTACTTACTTATTTATAATTTTGACTAGTTTTCTCTCATCTCATACGCTGACTAAATCCCCTGCTTAGGGGTAAGACCTCTCCTTAAAAATGGGGGGTTTCTAGATATGACACTGAACTATATCAGATAGTGATGTCCAGTTCAGGAAATCTGGGGAGTATGGAGTACCCTTTCATTGCCATTACTCCCAGGTCCACTTGTAGTGGTAGTATCTGTAAGGGTTCGATCTATGGTTCAAATAGATCTGTTTACAAATTGTTCGTACTCAATTGGACTGTTGGAAAAAAACACTTAATCAACACAAAAAAGTAAATAAGGACTTACAATGAACGCAATTCCCTAACCTTTAGTCATATGATATCCCTAGACAGGTTGACCAGCCATTAAAACCAATCAATCAATCGATCATAGATAAGAAGATAATAAAATAACCACCAACGAAATTCCAATTTCCACGTGTATTTTCGGAAACCCATCTGGCATGAACTGCCCTTCACTGATTTCTTTTTCGCGTATATGTGTGTATATATATATATATATTAAATTTATATATATATATATTTTTTTTTCTTATTTATATATATAAATATATATCTTAAATTTTCATCATACAACCTGTGAAAGCACGTGCAATACCCTGCACTCATCAGCCGCTAACCAGGGGAGATAACACAGTTTCGGTAGCTCAAGGTGGTACTGCCATTCCTGGCGCTACCAAGCAGCTTTTGCCACGGGACAGAGTATTTAAAAGAATTATATATATATATATATACGCCAGATCAACTAAAAACAGGAATTACATTGCACGTTTATCTTCATTTTTTGTGTAGTTTGTGATTTTTAAAAAACGCGTTTACTTTCGGTCGTTGATGTCATTACACGCTTACAGTAACCGTTTCTTGACGTTACGTAATCACACGGGAATGGTGGTTCCGCGTGCATTTCATTCATACTGCACACTTTTTGCTCTCAATCAAATCCAACTTTATGCATATTGCACTGTGGTCAAACGGTGCTTCAGCATTCTCTGTTCCGATCTTAACTTTCCTTTCTGTATCTGTTGAAATGATAGATTGTAGTGAATCTGACAATATGATAGAAATATGTGGAAAGTTGGATGAACCAAATACTTAACTCCCGCTCAGATGATATATTTCATCTGTTTTATTCCATCGAACTTCTTCAGACGGAGACTGTTTTCTGAGTTTTTCTATTTAAAAGCAACTGAGGAGAATCATAATATGGTGGAGAGGGTATATGTGTAACAGGAAGAAAGAGGGGTTTAAAAATCAAATGTATCAGGTTTCATTAAAGATGTTTTTTGTTGTGGTAGTGGAGATTGATTTTAGGGATCTGATAGGAAAAAGTAGGGAAGGGTTTAAAGTCACTTGTATAAGGTTTCATTGAAGATATTTGTTGTGAAAGTGGAGATTTATTTTAGGGATCTGATAGGAAAAAGTAGGGAAGGGTTTAAAGTCACTTGTATAAGGTTTCATTGAAGATATTTGTTGTGAAAGTGGAGATTGATTTTAGGGATCTGATAGGAAAAAGTAGGGAAGGGTTTAAAATCACTTGTATAAGGTTTCATTGAAGATATTTGTTGTGAAAGTGGAGATAGATCTTATCGAGCTGATGAGGAGAAGTAAGGAAGATTTAAAGTCAAATATATCAGGTTTCATTAAAGATTATTTTTGAAAGTGGAAATGGTTATTGTGAGCTGATGGGAAGAAATAGGAAGACGTTGGGAGGAAGGGGTTTCGGCATATCTTGTTTCGTGGAAAAATATTGATTATAATGTGATGGTGCAGAACTTTGTCTACATTGTGGTGTCTAGGTGTCATATATATATACATGTATGTGTGTGTGTGTGTGTGTGTGTGTGTGTGTGTGTGTGTGTGTTTAGATATGTGTGTAAGTGAAAATATCTGTGTGTGTGTATATATATATATATATATACGAGGATCATTAATAGGTTTCCAGACTTTTTTCGTATCGGCACTTTTATTGATAGTACACACATGAAACTCAAGTCTCCTTCGATGTAATCTCCCCCGGCTGCAACGCACCTGTTTTACCATTACAAAAACTTCTGGAAGGCCCCATGGTGGTCCTCTTGTGTGAGCGTATCAATCACCTTCATCACAGCCTTTTTCATCTCCTCAATTGTCTCATAACGACATCCTCTGAGCTTAGGAAATAAGCAAAAGTCACAGGGAGCAAGGTCTAGACTATAGGGACGGTGAGAAACTGTCTTGATGCCCATCTTGGTCAAATAGTCAGTGACAAGGATGGAGTTGTGGACTGGTGGAAATGCCACTGACCCGATTTGAAGAGTGCAGGCCTCTTCCGACGGAATCTCTTCCTGAACTCCCTTAAAACCTCAACATAGTAACCCTAACCCTAAACCGGTGTATTGACTTCCTGACTCCTCCCACTCCTCTCATCATCTCTCACAGACTCCTTGCCTACCTTGAATCTCTTATGCCACTCAAAAACTGATGCTCGATTCATGCAAGATGGTTGAAAAGCAGTCTGAAGCATTCCATACGTTTCGGTGGCATTTTTTCCAAGTTTAAAACACAATTTTTTTGCATATCGTTCTTCTAAAGTGTCCTCGCGTCCAGATTGCATTTTTGAAATTCACCACCGGTGACAATCAGGCTTTAGTAACGTGTATTCCAATTGCTGCTGTAGGTGTTCATTTGAACCTGAAATCATAAAAATTCGTCAGTCATCTCATAAGATGTATAGCAATAACATACTGAATTTTCAAGAGTCTACGACAAATTTAAATGCCTGTACAAAAAAGTCTGGAAACTTATTGAATATATATGTTTGTGTGTGTGTGTGTGTGTGTGTGTGTGTGTGTGTGTGTGTGTGTGTGTATGTACTGTCCCTGATAAAATTATGGAATTAGTACTATTAGGGGAAGTTCACTAAGTTTGTTTTCATTTAGCGGTAGGTAAACTAATAACAGATCAGACGCAAGACATTTTTTCTTTAATAGCTGAACATTCCGGCTTTATAAAATATTCCTGAAACAAACAAGATTGAATTATTTAAATTAAGGGTATGATTTTTTTCCAAGTCATGCTGTGAAAAATATTATAGAATAATCCGATATTGAGGAAACAATCATGGAATTCATTGCCAAAAAAAAAAAAAAGAATTAAAACTTTGTTCGCCTATGAATTTTACCAGAGGTAGTAATACGAAATATTGAAATGAGAAAAAGCAAAATTTTGTAGAAAGAAAGAAGAGCAAAATCTACTTATATATATATATATAAAGTTTCTAAAAATCATTTTAAAAGTTTGAAAAAAAAATATATATATATATAAAGTTTCAAATTTTTAAAAAATCCATTGTAAATATGTTACTTTTTGAAATAAAATTTCAAGCACTAATTACGTTGCATATATCGAGACGGAAAAGTAAGAGAAAACTAAAAAATTTCTCATCTTTTCGTTTTATTTTTGAGTTGGTATATAATTCAGAAGATACATCACATTGCCCTGATAGGGGTTTGATAAAAGAATACGAACCGTTTAGCATGACATAATATTCAATTATAAATAAAATCTTACATACATATATACATACATATATATATATATATATATATATATATATATATATATACGGATTTTCATATACTGAGTGGTCTGATATAACGGATGGGTCCGATCCATATATTTTCTTTTTCGCATTCTATCCTGTTTTTGTTGTATAACCATGAACAACTATACATACACATATACATGCAGAAACATAATAACGAGCGGACGCAGTTCTTTAGAAAAATATACCTCTCACTTTATTGAAAGGGTTGTGTGTGAGAGGGAGTTGGAGACCGAACAAAGACTACAACATATTGACACCACAATTCTTCTGGCTTAGACAGCCTTTCTTTCCCGTTCTCCTGGGCTGCCCAACCGGGGGCCTAGGGGCCCAGCCTCTCCTGGGACATGGTTCTCATTCCAGCATCTTCTCTCCAACTGACCTGAAATTCCTGTCGCCGGGGTTATATAATAATTTGACGTACACCTACTTCCTGCGAGCGTCACAATTTGGCACTCAATTCAACGCCTGGACAGTCAATGTCGCCCCTGATCTCCTGATATCTTCGACCGGATGCACCTGTTATTTACACTGGTGCATTTCTTCTTTTGACAGCTTGGCCGGGTCGGAGGTCAATATGCAACATTTCTCTCTTTTGTCTTACCATTTAATTTTCAGTATTGACAGCTTGAATACTTCTCCTTCAACGCTCTGTTCTACACATAAGATATTTTGACAAATCTTGTCACTGGCATCTCATGATAGTGTTGGGAAATTAGAGTTTAGACACTTCACACTCTGAGAACTACTTTTACCTTATGAGGCAGCAGAAGACGAAAATGTCGCCCTTTTTCATCACTTTTAAAATAAATCAGTTTTATATCGAAACTTTAGGAATAAAAAACGTCTCCATTAACGAGACATGTGCATCCTTTCATATGCGTCCTTTTACACACGTCCAAAAATTAACTGTGTAAGTGTCAGGGTCTGGATTTATTATTCTGATCTTCATTGCCATAGAAAGTAAATTAATATGATACCTAACAGATGTAATAAAGGGCTGAAAAGTCGCTATCAGCAAGAATTAAGCCCGCCCTATCGGCGAAGTTAACAAACCATTTACTGCTTCCGTTGCAGAGAAATAAGACCTTAGCAAAAATGTTTATCCTGGGTATGCAAAACTGAGCCAAATCTCTGACCCTCTCCTGTCATTTTCAATGAAAAAGTTTTTGAATTAACAAAAATATGCAGCCGAAATATATTAAACACATATTATTCCCGACAAAATATAAATAAAAATCTACTACCTACCAAAAATGCCCTAATTCCAATTTTTAAAGTCCTTGAAGGAGACAAATGGAACCAAGGTTATAAATGTGTAAATCCGACCTTAGATATTAAACACATAGTTTGCAAAAATACAACAAAATATATTTAACATGACCTTCCTAAGATAATTTCTTAGGATGATTTAATATAATATTAAATAGATTAATAATCTTTAAATAAATTCATGATAGAAATTTTAAATGAAATATAAATGTTTAGTATTAGTATTGGTCTTGGAGCTAGAATGTTCGCCAATGGCCTGAGACACCCGGGTTCAATCCCAGGGCGATTCGTACCAAAGACTCAAAAATATGGAACTTGACGCTCCCTTGCTTAACACTCATCATCATAAGGTACGGATCATCATTGTTGAAGGGGAGTAATCCAGGGAAGAGATTTACGCCCTCCCCTACACCTCGATGGATTACCTAATGAAAAGGGAACCTTTGGGTTGCCCTCGACTAAGGGCGCCAACTTTATTTAATTAATATTAGTGTTAATATTCTTAGTATTAATTTCTCGGGTTTTTCATACATCAGATTTTGGTTTAACGATATAGACTGTCTATAAGAGAGAGGATGGAAGAGTAACAAAATATAAGAAGGTCGTAAGATTAAAAGACATAAGTGAATCATCTGAAAAAGATTTTTGTGTGAAAAACTCTGCTCACTATATATATATAGTCTGCTCACTATTATTATTATATTATCATTTATATATATATATATATATATATATATATATATATAATGATAATTTTCAAACCGATATATTGACCAATAAACGGTACCCTAACAGAAACGACCACTTGGGGTTATAGTGAATCTGGAAATAATGGCAATGAAAGGGTATTTCACATTTCTCAAAGATCCAGGAGTGGAGTCTCACGACCAGATGCAGTTTAGTGCAAGATCCGGGACACTCCAGGTCAGAGGTGTTCTTGGAATAACGGTAATGAAGGGGAGAGTTCTTACTACTCTACCGAGGATGCAGTTAGCATATTCTAAACATTGCCGACAGAACAAATATATATATATATATATATATATGTGTGTGTGTGTGTGTGTGTGTGTGTGTGTGTGTGTGTGTGTGTGTGTGTGTGTGCACTGTTGCCGAGGGTTATTAGACGCAGATACACACACACACACACACACACACACACACACATATATATATATATATATATATATATATATATATGGACACGGTGACACGAGTTCAAATCCTGGACAAGACTGATTACATTTCACATAGCACTAATGCTCTTGGGAAAGGTATGAATCCAATTATTCTCCCTCCAGCTATGAGTAAATAGTAGGACAGACTAGGTTCTTCAGCCTTAGTGAGGCAACTAGTCTAGGAGAAGGAAAACTCTGAATTCAAACCTGTTAAACTCCGCATAAAAAATTGACCTTGTGTCATATCCTGCCCGAGCGGGGGGGGGGTAAATATGTATATACACACACACATATATATATATATATATGTGTGTGTGTGTGTGTGTAGACACACCAGTGATGTCCAACCACCAAAGACTTGCATACATTAGCGCTTTGCAGATAGTCAAGAAAATCTGCCCGGAGCGATGGACGATAGGGATAGATAGCGAGAGATATAGAGTGAAAGAGAGAGAAAGAGAGAGAGAGAGAGAGAGAGAGTCAAGGTACCCCGTGATATCTGACTTCATGATATATATATAAATATATATATATATATATATATATATATATATATATATGCGCCGTTTGGTGAAGCAAAGAATACCCTAAGTTGTATAAAAAGTGTCAAAGAAATGTACATTGGTTCAGTTGAAAAAGCAAATGTGAACAGTACTAGCTCGCCTGAGAATCGTTATTGTGAAACTCTGGTGAGTTATTATCCCGCTTGGCATCTGAGCCCTGTAAAAATTTCACGAATTAAAAAACGCTTTTACACGGTAAAAATTTTACGAATTAAAAAACTATGTAAAATGTGATTGTTACAATGGTTAGAGTATTTCCAATGGTCCGGGAGACCGGGGTTCAATCCCTGGTCGAGTTCATACTAAAAATGCAAAAAATTGTAATTGATGCCTCCTTGGTTAACACTCAGCATTATAAGGTACGAATCGAGGGTAAGTGGTGCAATCCAGGGAAAGGAGTAACGCTCTCCTCAACACCACAGTGTAGTAGCTATTGAAAAGGGAGCCTTCGGATCACCCTTGACTACTGTCAGCCAACTTTATATATATATATATGTATATATATAAACAGAATTTCAGTAATATATTGATATTCTGTTTGATTTATACAATCAGGAATGTTCACAGATTAAAAGGAAAATCTTTGGAAATTTGGTGATTTTTGGAATCCAAACAGTCATGGCAGAATAACTTTTGATAACTCACGCGCTAAAAGAGTTGATTTTCTTGGCGTTGTCGTCTGCTTCTTTCGTCGAACGTGACAAATAGTTGGTCATTAATTTCTGACCATTCACACTCGACAATTAAAGATCGTTTATCAAAGGAATCAGATTAATTTTCAGCCAATCGTCTCAAGATACGTGTCACCAGTCTCTTCCTACGTACCGTGATCTTCCCAAAGCGGCGTAAGCCATTTACATCCTTTTACTAAAGTGAATCGCTCTGTCTGTCTGTCTGTCTGTCTCTCTCTCTTTCTCTCTCTCTTCGTTATGATATATGGCGGGGTAGACGTGTGAATAGGTATACTTTTAAATGAGTACATCTCTTGAATATATCACTTAATTGCCTTCGTTAATGTATTTCTCACAAGAGTTTTTTTCTTTTTACTTCGAATCTCAAATTTTTTAAACAAATACTTGCCGATAATGACTGATTATAAGATTCGAAATTTCAAGCAAAGAATCTGAAAGTAGCTTATCTCTTTTCCTTTGACTTAATTTGGAGAAGGGGAATCGAGTTAAAGTATCAAGTGTAAAACTAGTTATTATTAGTATAATACGTATCTGCAAGATAAAAAGGATAAAAAAAAATGACGGATGCAATAAAAAAATAAATTCAAAAATATTACATGTTCAAGGGAAAAATCAATGTAAGACTTATTCGACAGTTCTTGGCTTTAAAACTGATCGCAGGATGTATGTGTGAAGTTCGAGTCTTGGGCTTCGTGTTGATATAGGAATTTCAATTATCATTACAGTATTTAACAATAAAAAAAATTTTGCGTCGATTTATTCCAACAGTTGTTTTCATCTTGGTGGTCACTCTTTTAATGGAGCGTACAATATACCAATTGCAGCTTCTGCAGAGGGGTAAGAACCTCATCCGCAACAAAAAGGGGGGATCCTGCGTATGACACTAAACTGTACCCTATAGCAAGGTTCCAATTAATTCGGTGGTGAGGATCCAATACTGGACTTCTGGTGGAATATGGAGTCACTCGTTCATTCCCATAAAAATGAGTTTACATAAAATATGACAGATACGCCAACTCTATCTCCTGCGAAGGAGTAATAACCCAGAAAAATAAAAAGAATGGAAATTAAATTAATTGTGTCACAGTTATTACATCGGCACAAATTAAGGTAGTGAAAGATGGACTACAGAAATTTTACCGATAATACCATTGTCAGTACTCAGAAAAGATAGGTGAAGATTTTCTTATTAGTATTGGGATGCTGGGAAGCTACTGTCTAGCCACACTGATGAGTTCTGAACGAAACAGATCTGTTGGTGGATGACTATATATATAAACACACATATATATATATATCAATAATTTTAGTGAAAATATAGGAAAATAGCGTTTTCAAGTTGAAAATTTATTCTATACAATAATTTTGTGTTCTCGGTATATGCTGTTGTTTCCGTGGGAATGAATCAGACACAGTTTTTCCGATTACCCCCTCGAAGAATATGATGGCGTGATCGATTTTAACCACATGTCAACCCGTCTGGAATTATTTTATGCCTAGAAGTTAGGGAATCGCGTACATTTACGTTTATATGTACATTTTAGTGCAGTTCCTTAAGTTTATCTACATGGTTATAGGATATAAGGTATTCCTATCTAATACAAATAATTTTCAAACAGATCTATTTAACCCACAGACGGGACCCTGGCGAGTACTACCACCTGGGGTCGGATACAGTTTAGCACAATATTCGGAACACTTTTTCTTTTGGGGGGGGTCATATTTCTCTGCGTGGGATACAGTAAACGTATTATACGTTCCACAGACAGGGCATCCCTCATAGAATAATGAAACAGGTATGAAAATGAAGTTACAAGGAACACATAATGAGTTTCCAGACTTTTTTGTATGGGCACTTTTATTAATAGTACACACATGAAACTATAGTCCCCTTCGAAGTAATCTCCCCCGGCTGCAATGCACTTGTTGTACCGTTCCAATAAAGTCCTCTTGTGTGAGCGTGTCAATGACCTTCGTCACAGCCTCTTTTATCTCCTCAATTGTCCCATAACGACAACCTCTAAGTTTTTCCTTGAGCTTAGGGAATAAGCAAAAGTCACAGAGAGCAAGGTCTGGACTATAGGGAGGCTGACAAACTGTCTTAATGCCCATCTTGCTCAAATAGTCTGTAACAAGGATGGAGTTGTGGACTGGTGTATTGTCCTGGTGGAAATGCCACTGACCCAATTTGAAGAGTGCTGGCCTCTTCCCTAGCAATCTCTTCCTGAACTCCCTTAAAACCTCAACATAGTATTCCTTGTTGACTGTCTGTCCAGTGGGAACCCAGTGCATGTAGATCATGCCAGTGCTGTCAAAAAAAAAGGATCATCAAAGGTTTGTGGGTGGATTTACTCTGTCTGGCCTTCTTGGGTCTGGGAGAACCAGCATGCTTCCACTGGGAGCTCTGTCTCTTGGTCTCTGGGTCATAGCAGTAGATCCAGCTTTCATCGGAGGTCACCAGAGCATCAAGAACTGCGGGATCTGAATTGATCAGCTCGACCATCTCTCTGCTGTCATGACAACGTCTTTCTTTCTGGTTTTCTCTGAGCACCCTTGGGATAAACTTCGCGCAAATCTTCCGCATCTTCTGTTCCTTGCGAATAATTGTGTGTACAGTTCCCACACTGACATCAAACTGTGCACTTATTGTCTCTATAGACACACCGGTCCTTATAAAATTCTTTATTTGGCCAATCAACTTTGGTGTTCTGCAGGGGTGTCCTCGTGGTGTAATAGTTAAAGCGATGGACTGCGGAATCGTAGTACGCGAGTTCGTACTCCAGTCGCGCTATTACGTTCACTTTCGGGCAAATACCCTTGGGAAAGGTATGAACCCCCTTATCCTATCCTCCCAGCTATGGGTTAAATAGTACCACTACTGTTCTTCTAGGAGAATAGTTTTGGCATTAAATAACCTATAAAGGTTGATATGCCATTAAATAAAGAAACCAAACCAAACCTTTGGTGTTCTGACTTCCTTATTCCTCCCACACCTCTCATCATCCGTCACAGACTCCCTGTCTTCCTTGAATCTCTTATGCCACTCAAAAGCTGATGCTTGATTCATGCAAGATGCTCCAAAAGCAGTGTGAAGCATTCCATATGTTTCTGTGGCATTTTTTCCAAGTTTAAAACACAATTTTATTGCATACCGTTCTTCTAAAGTGTCCTCACGTCCAGATTGCATTTTTGAAATTCACCAGCTGTGACAATCAGGCTTTAGTAGGGTGTATTCCATTTGCTGCTGTAGCTGTTCATTTGAAGTTGAAATCATAAAAATTGGTCTGTCGTCTCATAAGATGTATAGCAATAACATAGTGAATTTTCAAGAGTCTACAACAATTTTAAATGCCTGTACAAAAAAGTCTAGAAACTTATTGAAGGTACCTCTTAATTTATTTCTCTTAAAATTATGAGTTTTTATTTTCACATATTCATTTTAATTTTCTATCTACTTATTCATTCAATCCATGAGGAAATTTTCTTTCGATTAACTTTCGACAGAGCTGCATACAGCATCTTAGGCATTGAAGAAAAAACATTGACCTTTCAAGTCTTGTTTTAATTTCGAATTAAATGTTTGACTGCACTCTTTGGATTATTTGCCCTTGCCCGTAACATGATTTTTTTACCATCCCACGGAAGCGACAAAATCAGTTACTATAGTGACATATCCGGGTACTTAAGGAAGAAAAACATCGATTTCTACTGTCCGTTGGATCTCCCCTCTTTTCCATCAGCCTTGGGCACTTATGTAATGCTGAACACAATTCTGGAATATATTACCAATGGGATATTGGCACATTACCAGATTTCATAAATTACAAAAAGTTTATAAATAGCTGGTCCCGTCCAAAATAACCATTGGAACATTACCAAATAGGTAAAATAACTATATATTTCTTTTGGACATAGACACACACACACACACACACACACACACACACACACACACACACACACACACACACATACACACATGGACCTTCTCTTTTTAAATCGTTGTTCCGGCTTTATCTTTACAAATGAATCAAGTTTGGTTTGGGTTCTTTTTAATGGCATATCAACCTTTTAGGCTTATTTACTACTATATCATCCCTGAAGAAGAAGTTGAAGCAATATTTAACCCATAACTTAGAGTATAAGGGTTCCTACCTTTCACAATCGTATTAGCACAAAAGTGAATTTGGAAGTGCAAATGGAATTCGAACCTGCCTAACACATTGTCAGAGGTCAGCGATTTAGTTATTACACCGCAGGTACTCCTCCTCAATAAAGTTATTATCTTTTAATTTTATTATCTTTTTTCTCTTTTTCTCACTGGTATTTCTCCAACACAAATCTTCCCAAAAATATGAACCTTCTCATAAATAGATTACATAAATTTCATAAATGAATTATATAAATCAAAAAATAAATTGTATAACTCTCATATATAGATTATATAAGTTCCACAAATAAGTTGGCGACCTTGTTCGAGGATGACCTGAAGGCTTCCATTTCAATAGCTACTGCACTGAGATGTAAGGGAGGGCGCTACTCCATTCCCTGGATTGCTCTACTTTACCCTTGATCCTTGCATTATAATGCTGAGTGTTAAGCAAAGCAGTATCACGTACCATTTTCTGAGTTTTTGGTATTGAACCCCTATCTCTATTCCACAAATAGTTGTTGTCGAGGGTGACCCAAAGGCTCCCTTTTCGATAGCTACTAGATCAAGTTGTAGGGGAGGGTGCTACTCCTTCCCAAGGATTGACCCGCTTTACCCTTGATCCGTACCTTATAATGCTGAGTGTTAAGCAAGGGGGCATCAAGTACATCCCACAAATAGATTATATGAATTTAATAGATTGTATAAACCTGATAAAAATTATATAAATCCCACAAATGATTATATAAACATAATTAACAGATTTTCATAAATAGATTATATAAATAAAAAAAATAGGTTATTTGAATCTAATGAATAGATTATATAAATCTCATTAATATATTGAATAAATCCGGCAAACAGATTATATTAATCCCACAAAGAGATTATATTAAACCTACAAATAGATTATATAAATCTCATAAATAGATTATATAAATCCCACAAAGAGATTATATGCATCTCATAAATAGATTTTATAAATTACCCAAATAGATTATATAAATCTCATAAATACATCAAATAAATCCCACAAATAGATTATATTAATCCCACAAAGAGATTATTTACATCTCATAAATAGATTTTATAAATTACCCAAATAGATTATGTAAATATAAGGAATAGATTAAATAAATCTAGTTAATAGATTATATGAATTCCACAAACACATTATATAAATCTAATTAATTGATTATATATATATATATATATATATATATATATATATATATATATATATATATATGTATATATATATATATATAATAATTAAATTACGTTCACTTATTAGTATCGATGACGATCATTAACTAAATGAATCTTAGTAAATAAACAACACCAGCCACTTGTTAAGATCCAATTTATCGGTCAAATAGATATGTTTGAAAATTATTTGTATTAGATAGTAATACTTGAAACTATATAAGTACACTCACATTATTTGTATTACATAGAAATACTTGATGTCATTTAATATTTTAAATCTCAATCCTCTTGATTTATAACTGTCTGGTCGGTGAGATCTAGAATATGCCGATCTTATACCCTGTAGTAAAGGCTTTCTTATTCGATTAAGACACTGACTTCCAGATTCTTGCTGGAGTTTTGCAATGAGATGCACTAGCACCATGCTTGTTTATAATCTGCCTCGACTACGTACTTTTGCCCGGTCGGCTGGGACTGTAGAATATACTGATTGCTTCTCTGCAGAGGGGTAAGACTCCCCGAACGAGTGTCCTAGATATGACACTAAACAATCTGATGGTGAGGTTCCAGTAATGCTGGAGCTTTAGGGAATCCTGAGTACCCCTATATTGTCATCGCTCCCCGGTCCACTCTAGCCCGGAGTGGTAGCACCAGATAGAATCCTATTTATGGGTAAAATAGAACTAAACTATGTGCTTATGCTAAACTGGATTGTTTGAAATACAACTGGTTTTACATTTATGTAAACAAAAATCTCTACTCAACTGAATTATTTGAAACTTGACTTAATTCGGCGTTAAATGACCCGAAGAGGGTTGATATTCCTTAAAACAACTAACCAACCAACCAACCGTCTATGTACTTCAAACGTAGATAGATCTAATAAAAGAAAATGTTTTTTACGCAAAAAAAGGCAAGAAGCAGACGATATTCTTCAGAAACAGACGCAGATGATACAGATGATATATAGCGCGTCTTGCAAATACACCTGCCTTAGCCAAATCTCTATTGTATAGCCTGAAGCAGGCAGTTGGATATATTGACCCACACATGAACGCAAATTACACAGAGTATGTGTGTTTTAAACAAGAAAGAGCCATCTTCACTCTAAGTGGGGAGCCTCTGAAATTAGTAGAAAAATTTACGTACCTCAGCAGCAGTGTCTCATCTACTGAAAGTGATATAAATATACGCCTAGCGAAGGCGTGGGCTGCTATCGATGCATTATCGATCATATACAAATCTGATTTATCCGATAAAATAAAATGTGTCAATACAATTGTATGGATGCATTACATGGACGCTAACAAAACAAAATGCAGAGAGAAAATGCTAGATGGGAACGACACAAGAATGCCACGAGCTATCTTGAACAAAATCCAGAAGCAGCACCCCACAAAATAATAGCTGTACGGCCACTTACCTCCATCTCAATAACTATCTGAGTAAGACAAAAAAGACATGTGGAATACGACTGGAGAAGAAAGGGCGAACCCATAACTGAAGTTCTTCAATAAACCGGTACACATGAACGTGCCAGTGTTGGCCGACCAGCAAGAACTTATCTACATCAGTTCTGTGCGGACAGAGGTTGTCGTTTAGAAGACCTGCTGAGAACGATGGGTGATAGGAACGAATAGAGAGAGAGAGAGAAAAAATCTGGGAAATCCGTGCTGTCATGGGACTTGATGATGATGACGATGATTCCCTGCAGTGGGGTAAGATTACCCTCTGCCACCAAAAAAAAAAAAGCAACAAAGGTGTCCAGGGTATGACTCTAAACTGCATCTGATGGTAAGGCCCAAGTTCTAGAGATCTAGGAGTGTAGAGTACCCCACCATTGCTATTACTCCCAGATCCACTCTGTTGGATTGGTAGTTCCGATTAAGGCCCTATATTGGTCAAACGGATCTGTTTGAAAATTGTTTGCATTCGATAGAAATAACTGATATCACATAACCGAAAAAAAAAACCTCTTTAGAAGCAACTACATAAAAAATGCAAATACAATCATACAAGGAATGCAATTCCCTAAGCTTTTGGTATCAATTAAACCATAACAGACTGGCATGCCTTTAAAGTAGCCTCACCTTAATGCAGTGATGAGCAAGACCATTAGTGTTTTACGAGACTGGCTTTTATTTTTATTGCTACACTTAAAGTTGAATAAGCAAAAATACAATGGTAAAAAGTCTTTAGTTCTAACATATATCATTGTGATTTCAGTTTTGTAGGTAATTTACAGTACCGTGCAAAATCCTTCGTCAATTTTAAACAGTGTGCCTTGACTTTGGGGGATGGTCTTACATCTTCCTCTCTCATTCAGAACTCTTTCAACAAAATGTGATGATACGGTATGAAAATGACTCCAACAGGGTTAATATTTCATTGGTAAAAAAAACAGAATACGAAACGCCCAATTCTAAGGTGTCATTTAATAGAAAATTACAATGGTTTACGGTTTCCGAAGACAACTGTACAGTAATAACAATAATGTCATATAACCGCATGATATTTAGTACAATAGTATGTAAGGTTAAGGAGGAAATCGCTTATGGTCATTTTGGAGTTTTACCCTTCCGCAGGGAATACTCTCAGCGTAAAGTAAGCTCCACTATATGTAGTAGTAAGTAAAGTTGTGACCGTAGTCGAGGGCGACCAGAAGAGTCCCTTTTCAATAACTACTACACCGAAGTGTAGGGGAGGGCACCACTCCTTTCTCTGGATAGCTCCACTTTACATTTGATACGTACCTTATATTGCTGAGTGTTAAGCAAGGAGGTATCTAGTACCATTTTTAAA
>OY757926.1:23496249-23559329 GCA_963585895.1 Sepioteuthis lessoniana
TTCTTTTTCTTCATTGCTTGCTTTTCGCATTTTTTCTCCTTTTTTTTTTTCTTTTTCCTTTCTTTTTCCTTTTTTCTGAATATTTCTTTTCTTCCACCATTTTTCACTTTGCGTTCTCATTATTTCTTTTCTTTCTTTTCCCCTTTTTTTTTTGTTTGTATATAATTCTTATATTCTTTCTACATTGCTCGCTTTTCGCTTTTTTTCTCTACTTTTTCTTTATTTTATTCTTAATTGATTTTTTTCGTTTGAGTATAATTCTTTTCTTTTTCTTCATTGCTTGTTTTTCGTTCTTTTACTTTTCTTTTCATTTCCTTTTTTTTATATTTTTATTTTCTTCGTTTCTTTCTTTATTTTTTCTCTTTTTAATCTTTTTCCTTTCTTCATTTCCGTATCTTTCTTCCTTTTTTTTCTTCTTTTTTCGTGACTTGTTTTTCTTTATTTTTTATATTCTTTTACTTTCTTTTTCTTTTTGTCTTTCTTTTCTGTCTTCATTTCCGTATCTTTCTTCCTTTTTCTTTCTATTTTCTTTCTTTTTATATGTGGCTTGTTTTCTTCACACACACGCACACGCGCATACACTCACATCAATATATATATATATATATATATGGCTGTTCAAATAGATCAGAATAAATATGGACGCGAGCAAGTGATAAACGACACTTAAGAAATTTATCAATGTCTGCACTTTGAGATCAATTCGCTTCTTTTGTTCATCAATGTTTTCAGGATATTCTACGATGTATATTCGTTCTCTAGACAAAGTTGTAACTATTGCTATATCCTTTATAAACTTGTAACTTTTACACAGTCATCATCATCATCATCATGTCGTGTTGGTAGCACGGATGTCCCTGACCCTCTCTCGCCACTTTGCCCTATCGTTCATCGCCTCAGGTAGGTCTTCTGGAAAACATTCCGTATCCTCACATAGTTGCTGAATGTATGTTCGTGCTGGTCGTCCTGCTTTTGCACGGCCATATGTGGGGGTCCATAACAGTACATCACTTATAAGTTCGTCCCTGCTTCTCCAGCAGTGTCCTGCATGTCTGGTTCGTCTAACTTGAATAGTTTTCGTGATAGGAGGCAGGTGGCCGTACAGTTGGTACCTTGTGGGGTGTTGCCGCCAGGACTTGTTCAAGATTGCTCGCAGCATTCTTGTGTAATTGCCGGGAGATTTGTTTGTTCACCTTTTTCCCCAGTCGGCTTGGTCTATAGAATACACCGACTGCACCTCTGCAGAGAGGTAAGACACCCCCCACCAACGAGTGTCCTGGATATGACACTAAACAATCTGATGGTGAGGTAGTACCTGATTGGGTTTTATCTATGAGTCAAATAGAAATAAACTGTGTACTTAAGCTAAACTGAAATGCTTGAAATAGAACCGTTTGATATTGAAATTGTACTTAGGCTAAACTGAATTGTTCGAAATAGAACAGTTTTGACATTTAACTGTATGTAAACAAGAATTATACTTATACTAAACTGAATTGTTTGACTTAACTGAATAGCTTGAAATAGAAATGTTTTTGACAATTAAACTGTGTACTTATGCAAACCTGAATCATTTGAAATAGAACTGTTTAGTTTTATAAAAGTGTATTTCGCATTAAATAACGTACAGATGATATGCCATAAAACTCAAACAACCAATCAGTTCACCTTTTATTAACCAAACATGTTTTGATAATGCTGTACTGTTTTTATATTTTCTTTTGTTAATACTTTGTTTATGATTATACCATCTCCTTTTCCCTCTCAGTTCAATGACACCGATATATAACATTTCATCATTATTTTTTTCTCTTTTAACAGTGGCCTTAGAAATCATATTGATAACGATGGCTTTTAAAGTGACCTAGTCGGCTGGGCCTGTAGAATACACCAACTGAATGCTTCTCTGCAGAGGGGTAGGACCCCCCCCCCCAACGAGTGTCCAGAATATGACCCTAGACAATCTGATGGTGAGGCTCCAGTAATGTTGGAGTTTTGGAGAATGCGGAGAATCTCTTCATTGCCATCGCTCCCAGATCTACTCTGCAGAGAAGCGGTCGGTGTATTCAACAGCCCCAGTCGACTGGGTAACTTGGTGCTTCTTTGATTAAGACTGTTGTAACCAAACAAAAGGTTACTGAATGAGAAATAATCAAAACGGACGTTGAAAATGAAAATGAAATCTTTATAATATTCACAAAATACAATACTCAACAGAGGCGTGAAGAAGGTAAACCACTGCAAGTGGTGACTACTTGATCAGCACATTGGTATTTGTAGTACGTCCCACAGACCGGACGAGTGTGGCACAAGGCCCTTTTAGGGTGGGTCCGGGCGCAGGGCCGTAGCTCAGACACGCCCGGCATTCTAAAAAGGGGCGCCTCAGGCGTTGTGATAAACCTTGCACCTCCAAGGAGGGTTAGAGCCTGAGGACAACCCCCAGACGTTCGAGGAGGGTCGGCCGCGTGATATAAATGCTGAACTTCCCCAGCACCCACCTCAGTCAGCCAAGAGCGGGTATCCGTCAACACATTACCCCCATCACACTAGTGTCCTACGTATTTATGAGGAATGGGATCTACCCATTAATATTCATAGGTATGGTATATAACAAACACTCAACATTATAAGGTACGGATCAAGGGTAAATAGAACAATCCAGGGAAAGGAGTAGCACCCTCCCCTGAACCTTAGTGTGACAGCTATTGAAAAGGGAGTCTTCGGGTCACCTTCGACAACAGTCGGCGCACTTACTTATTTCTTTTATATTCAAATGTTTTTAGTTAACTGTTTTTTATGTCCACGTACAATGATCACCTGACGCTCAAATCCATGCGCGGAAAGTAATCACTGAGGTGCAGCCAGATGTTTGCTTCAAATTAGCTCAAACTGTTTTAATCAAATATTCAACTTATAAACTTTAAACACACACACACAAACACACACACACACACACACACACACACACACACACACACACATATATATATATATATATATATATATATATTATAACAGTGTTGGTTGTCCCTAAATCACTTTGTGGGTTAGTGTCGAATCAAGTGCAATATGATATGGAGAGTGCTCAAAATTTAGGATAGAGCTATTATATAATAACAATAAATAAATATATATTAGATATATATAAAACTCCATGAAACCCAGGGGTCGCAGTCTAAATTCCATGATTTAAATATATATATCTAATATATATACTTATTATATATATATATATATATATATAGGTTCGCCCATAAGTGTACCTTTAACAATATTTTATAAAATGTTAATTTACTTCTAAACCAATAATAACCGAACTGCATCATTTCTTACGACGATAACCATTATACCAAGGTCGAGTGTGTATGAGTATGCGTGTGGGCTGAGGCGTGTTTATTTGTTTGTTTATTAGTTTGGGTTTTATGGCATATCAACCTTTGTAGGTTAATGCCAAATCCATTTTTGTACAAATAAAAAGTTTTATTTCAAACAATTCAGTTGAGCATAAGTATACTGTTTAATTGTCAAAAATATTTCTATTCCAAGCAATTCAGTTTAGTCAAACAGTTCTAATTCAAATAATTCAGTTTAGTATAAGAATATTTTTTGTTTACACACAGTTAAATGTCAAAATAGTTCTACTTCAAACAATTCAGTTTAACGTAAGTATAGTTTTAATGTCAAAAACAGTTCTATTTTAAACAATTCAAATCAGCATACGTGCGTAGATTAAATGTCCAAACAGTTCTATTTCAAGCAATGCAGTTTAGCATGAGTACACAGTTTAGATCTATTAGGCCCATAGATAGGACTCTATCAGGTGCTACCACTCCGGGCCAGAGTGGGTTTGGGAGCAATGCCAATGAAGGGGTACTCCGCATTCCCCAAAGCTCTAGCATTACTGGAGTCTCACCATCAGATTGTTTCGTGTCATATCCAGGACACTCATTGGGGGGTGTTTTACCCCTCTGCAGATATTCAGTTATTGTATTCTACAGCTCCAGCTGACTGGTCTGTATGTGTTTGTGTTGATAATGATTTTGAAAGAATGAATAAACCGGTCAAATATTCAGTCTGGATGAAATATGTTTATTTTTAATGTTTTGTCTTAGATATAACTTTGTGATAAAAGTGATTGACCAGTTTAAGTGCCTAATGCTGGTAGTCGGTGCATGTGAGAGAGGTAGAGGGAAATACCTTATATAGCAATTTACTAAGCGTTTTATTCAGATGTAGCACAAGGCCGTATGAATTAGGCACCCAATGATACTCTAACTCACTCGTGATGGTTTGCTAGTCTAGCTTGCTAACCATTAAACCACTCGAGGTGCCTGACAAGTACCTCATATATGACCGGATGGTAATTCGAGTTACTGGTTCGAGTGACCAGTTAGATATCAGTGAACAGATAACTGTTCGAGCAAGTTGAGCCGTGACACGCACAAACCTGAACCCTTTAGCTCTTTTTATTAAATTCTTAAAAGTAAGGATTAAATTCTGAATTTAACCACAAATAAATCACATGCGATAAATTTACTCTAGAATAAATTTACTGACAATAAACTTACCGTAACGATGAATTTATCCAGAA
This sequence comes from Sepioteuthis lessoniana, assembly GCA_963585895.1. Lineage (NCBI taxonomy): Eukaryota > Metazoa > Mollusca > Cephalopoda > Myopsida > Loliginidae > Sepioteuthis > Sepioteuthis lessoniana. The sequence goes on from OY757926.1 coordinate 23,500,841, forward strand.
GGATTTACTGCATGCGATTCATATCGCAACTCCCCATCACCAGCCAAGTTTGACTTCAGTGCTGTATCAAAACTTGAGACTCCAACCTATAATGATAATAATGATGATCCTATATACCCAACCCCTCCGGTCGGGCAGGATATGACATAAGGTCAATTTTTTTAAGCGGAGTTTAACAGGTTTGAATTCAGAGTTTTCATTCTCTTAGACTAGTTGCCTCACCAAGGCTGAAGAACCTAGTCTATCCTACTATTTACCCATAGCTGGAGGGAGAATAATTGGATTCATACCTTTCCCAAGGGTATTAGTGCTATGTGAAATGCAATTCGTCTCGTCCAGGATTTGAACTCGTGTCGCCGTGTGCATTTCCTAGGACGATAACCATTACACCACGGGCACCTCCTAAAATGATAATAATGATGATAATAAGTAAGTAAAGTTGACGACCTTAGTCGTGGGTACCCGAAGGCTCCCTTTTCAATAGCTACTACACCAATGTGTAGGGCAGAGCGCTACTCCATTCTCTGGATTGCTCCACCTTACCTTTGATCCTGACCATATAATGCTGAGTGCTAAGTAAGGCGGCATCAAGTACCATTTTTTGAGACTTTGGTATGACTCGACCTGGGATTGAACCCCGGTCTCTCGGACCAGTGGCGAACACTCTACTCATTAGACCAATGTCTCAGTGTATTGCAGAATAGTGGACTTTGCTGTCCCAGCTGACCACAGTGTAAAATTGAAAGAAAGCGAAAGAAAAAAACAGAAAAAAATAAGAACTTTGATTTTGCCAGGGAACTGAAAAAGCTGTGGAACGTGAAAGTCACTGCGATACCAACTTCAATTGGTGCTCTGGGTACAGTCACCAAATGATTGATACAGGAAATGGAGGACTTGGAAATAAGAGGACAAGTGGAGACCATCCAAACTACAGCATTTTTGGGATTGGTACTCAAAGCCCTGGAAAAGAGTGGGTTTGGTTTAGTTTGGTTTGGTTTTATGGCATATCAACCATTGTAGGTTATTTAATGCCAAATCAATTTTTATACATATAAACAGATCTATTTCAAACAATTCAGTTTAGCGTAAGTACACAGTCTAAATGTCAAAAACAGTTCAATTTCAAACAATTCAGTTTAGTCGACAAAGTTAAATGTTTCCAAGTATTGCTATGTATCACTAACAATCCAATTAAACATCAGTCATTTATTTACACACAGTTAAATGTCAAAACTGTTCTATTTAAAACAATTCAGTTTGAGATAAGCACACGGTTTAGTTCTATTTGACTCAAAGATAGGACCCGATCAGGTCCTACCACTTAGGTTCAGAGTGGACTTGGGAGCGAGGCACTAAAGGGGTACTCCGCATTCCCCAAAGCTCCAGCATTACTGGAGTCTCACCATCAGATTGTTTCGTGTCATATCTAGGATACTCGTTTGGGGAGTCTTGTCCCTCAGCAGAGATGCAGCCTGTGTGTTCTACAGATCCAGTTGACAGGACCAAAAAGAGACTAGGGAAACTGGAGATTAAAAAAAGAATCGAGACTAAGTAGACCACAGCACTGTAAAATCCGCTAGAATTCTTTGATGAGTCCTGGAAATAAGGAGAGGCTAGCTATTACTCAGACTTCAGTAAAAAAAAAAAAAACAAAAAAAAACACTTGTCTGTTAAAGAAAGAAATTTAGGAAGATAAGAAAGCAAATATTAATTTTAGTCTATGAAAACGTTTCAAAGTCAGTGCTAATTTTTCTTCATCTATCCTATGGCGTCTCCTCCTTCAGTGTAATCGGGTGTTGACCAAAGAAAGGCTTCAGGTCATTTACAGTTGTTGTCAGAATAAAGAGAAAGACAATGTTGTTGGTTTTTTTAGGAGTTTCAGCTTCTTATTTATCATTCTCCAAAACTGGTTGTCAACAAAGACTAGAGAATCCAGTTTATTTCATATATATTTGTTTGTAATGCTCCTTGAGCATTTCCGCTTTTTGCCATCTTCTCACATCAATCTTTAAAAAATTTGTTTAAAATCCTTCCCCAGAACATCTGTACTATTTATACAATATATATACACAGATCAAATTCTGTTAATTCTTCCAAATATTCCTCAAAACACCCTCTTACATTCTTTTTCTTATCATTTTTCTTACCATTTTTTATCTAATTTAATCAAAAAGTTTTTTTCACACTATTGCTATTTATAATCTGATCAGCCAATCTATTTCAGAAATATTTTATTTTATTTGCAAAAATGTCCAGTTGGTTAATGAACATAGTTTTTGAAATCTGTTTTGTCAGTAAATTTCCAATTAGAGGGAAAATATTGAAAAAAATGTTTAACGTAAATAGAAATTCCATTAATTATTTTGAAAGTTCCAGTTAGATGATCTCTTATTCTTTTTCTAATAAAGTAGTTCTCTAATCTCAACCTTTAACTGTAATCTTTTGCTATTTTTATTATTTTTGTCACTCTTCTTTATGTGCCCTCCAATCTCAATATTACACTCCAAATTTCCAGGCCTGAGTATAATATTCTATATGAGGCTTTCATATATTTTAAAATAACATTTGCCTCCCTGGAAATTAAATTTCTAACCACCCAGTCAAAAATTTCTTATCACCCAGCTAATAAAACTGTTTACTTTGTTATTCGACAGATAGCTGGTGTGTGTGTGTGTGTGTGTGTGTGTGTGTGTTACATGATTCACTCGATAAGGGTTAAGCCGTCACCACAAGTGTTCATGTGTGAACTTTCTTGGAAATTGGGGTCTGAAGGTGGTCCCCAGCGACATCGTAAACCTCATTATCTACAACTGTTCATCGATCTCGTAGACGAGAATTTTAGACAGTTGTCTGGCTTATTGGTTAGAGCTTCTTTGAATGACCTGCCGACGGGTACAACAGTAGCTTGTGACTGGCTTGCCGCGGGATACCGAAAGATGCAGAGGTTACCGGTTTGGTTTGGTTAGGTTTGGTTTGGTTTGGTTTTATGACATGTCAACCCTTGTGAGTTATTAAATGCTAAATCCTGTTAACCCACACACACACACACACACACAAACACACACACACATATATATATATATATAATAATAATAATAACCAGAGGCGATGGATGATTTGTCAGCACGACTTGATGATGATGATGATGATGATGATGATGATGATGTAAGCGAAAAGTGTGTTGGTAGCATTTTTTCAAAACCAACCAGAGCTTATTTGTTTGCACATTGTTAAATGGTTTCACGTAATGCTATCTAACACAAATAGTCTCATTTGCACATAGTTAAATTCTTTTAAATATTGTTATCTACGAGTAATTATTCTATTCAATATAAATCATTCATTCGCACATATTTAAATGGTTTCAAGTGTTGCTATTTAACAATAGTAAATCTATTTATCATATATTCCCATCTAAATTAATATTGATTATTTGTCTGCACACAGTTAAATGCATTCAATTATTACTATCAAACAATAATAATTCAATTTAATATTAATCCATCATTTGCACACAGATTGTTTCAAGTATTGCAAACACTAATAATTCTTACTGGTTTCAAGTATTGCAATCTAATACTAATAATTCTATTTGAACACATTTTAATGATTTCAAGTATTGCTTTCTAACACTAATAATTCTATTTAATATGGATCTTTTGCTTACACTCAGTCAAATGGTTTCAATTATTCCTAACACTTCATCATCATCATGTCGTGCCGCTAGCACAGATATCCCTGACCCTCTCTCGCCACTTCTCCCAATCATTCATCGCCTCCGGCTGGTCTTCAGGGCTACATCCTGTATCCTCACATAGCTGCTGTATGTATGTTCGAGCTGGTCGTCCAGCATTTGCTTGGCCATATGTGGGGGTCCATAGGGGTACATCACTTATGAGCTCGTCCTTGATTCTCCAGCAGTGTCCTGCATGTCTGGTTCGTCTAGCTTGGATAGTTTTCGTGATGGAGGCAGGTGGCCGTATAGTTGGTGCCTTGTGGGGTGTTGCTGCCAGGACTTGTTCAATATTGCTCGCAGCATTCTTGTGTAATTTCCGTCTAGCTTCTTCTCCAGCCGTTTAGTTAGCGTCCAAGTAGTGCATCCCTATTGCAGTATCGACACGACTGCTGCCTGGAAGAAACTGCGTTTCATTTTTCATTTTATCGGTCAGGTCTTCCTAACACTAATATTTCTAAATAATTTCAAGTATTCCTATTTAACACTAATAATTCTATCTAATATTAATCTTTTGTTTGCACAGTCAAATAGTTTCAATTATTGTTAACAGAAATAATTTTAAATGGTTGAAAGTATTGCTATCTAACACTAGTAATTCTATTTAATATTAATCATTTGTTTGTACACTGTCAAATGGTTTCATGTATAGTCAATGATGGAACTGTTCTATTTGACCCATAGATGGCACTCTAATAGCTACTACCACTCCGGACCAGTGTGGATCTGGGAGTAATTGCAACGAAGGAGTACTCAACATTCCTTAAAGCGCCAAGACTGAAGTTTTAACATCCGGTGTTTTAGTGTGATACCCAGGAAATTCATTGGCGTGTGTGAGAGGGAGGGGTTACTCCTCTATAGAGGGTACGATTATAACGCCCAACACACATGCTTGTCTATTTGGTGCTAACCAGTGCTGTGACAAATGCCTGGAGTTGGTGTTTTCGCGGTATAGGTGGAGAGTTTGCACGCTCGGGGTTGGGCCATTTTGTAGGCCAGAGGGAGCACATCCGCAATTACCTGACGCCGGTTTGGGGGGGGGGGTAGAAGAGATGGATTAATGTCTTTTTCTTCGGCTATCAGTGCGGAATTTGATCACATCTCGCCGATCTCACTTTCCGGAGTTAATAGTCATTGTACACTTCCTTAGTTTTCCGATAGCTCAGTCAGTTGGAGCTGTAGAATAAACCAACTGCATCTCTACAGACGGTAAAACCCCTCGACAACGAATGTACTGATATTAAACAATCTGATGGTGAGACTCCAGTAGAGCTTTGGAGAATGCAGAGTACCTTTTCATTGTCATCACTCCCAGGTTCACTCTGCCTCGGAGTGGTAGCACCAGATAGGGTCCTATCAATGGGACAAATAGGACTGTTTGACATTTACACAAAGCGCAAACGAACGACATGCCAAATTGAATTCTTAAATATAGAACTGTTCGATCATTTAACTGTGTGTAAAGAAATGATTTATGTTTAATTGAATTGTTTGTGATATATAGAAGTACTAGGAACCAATTAACTTTGTTGACTTATGCTAAATTGAATTGTTAGAAATAGAATTGTTTGATTATTTAACCCTGAGTAAAAAAATGACTGATGTTTAATTAAATTGTTAGTGATATATAACAATATTTAGATCCATTTAACTGTGTGCAAACGAATGAGAAATATTGAATAGAATAATTAGTATTTGATTTTAATACTTGAAACCATTTAACTTTGTGCAAGAAAATAAGGCTCGTTTAAAAATATAACCTAAAAATGTGTTTACAAAAACATATTTATATTTGATATATATGCATTAGCAGGATTTTGCATTAAATAACCTACAATGGTTGATATGCAAAAAAAAAAAAACAACCAAACCAAATCATATATATTCAATATATATGTATAAAGAGGATTTGGCATTAGATAACCAACAATGATTGATATGGTATAAAACCTAACCAAACCAACTCATATATCTAATATATATGTACAGAGAGGATTTGGCATTTAATAACCTACAATGGTTGATATGCCATAAAAGCTAACCAAATCATTCACAATTAATATACATGTATAAAGAGGATTTGGCATTAGATAACCTACAATGGTTGATATGTTATAAAAACGAAACTAAACCCAAACCCTTTGTTTCAGGAGATTCTTCCTGGTTTAAATCCGTACAAACAAATAAATAAATAAAACATTGTAACTTTTCCGGCTTCATAATTTTTCGATCTCAATTTTTGGCATGTCACTGTAACGATAACTTTCACATCCTTTAACATCTTTATGAAGTCATGCAGATGGCATAGAGTTCCCTGAACTCTCTCACCATCCGTCCCAATCACCCATTGCTCATGGCAGATCCTCTAGACTACATCCAGTGTCCGTGCTTAGCTAATGTCTGTTGGTTGGTTGATTGGTTGATTGGTTTGTTGGGTTTTATGGCATATCAACCTTTGTAGGTTATTTAACGCCAAATCCATTTTATGTAAATAATCTGTTCTATTTAAAACAATTCAGTTTAGCATAAGTACACAGTTTAATTATCAAAAACATTTCTATTTCAAACTTTTCAAGCAGTTATATGTAACAATTCAGTTAAATGTAAATACAGCTTTAATGTCGTAAAACAGTTCTATTTCAAATAATTCAGTTAAGCATAAGCTGCAGTTTAAATGTATGTACGGTTTAATTATCAAAAACATTTCTATTTCAAGCTATTCAGTTTACTTAAACAATTCAGTTTAGCATAAGTATGTTGTCAGTTCTATTTAACCCATAGATAGGGCCCTCCACATTCCCCAAAGCTCCAGCACTGTTGGAACCTCACCATCAGATTGTTTAGTGTCATATCTAGGACGCTCATTGGAGGAGGGGATCTTATCCCTCTGCAGAGGTGCAGTCAGTGTATTCTACAGTCCCAGCCGACTGGACAATAAACGGAGTTAAATGTCAAACAGTTTTATTTCAGATAATTCAGTTCAGCATAAGTACACAGTTTCGACGTCAAAACAGTTCTATTTTGAGCAATTCAGTTCAGCACTAGTACGCAGTTCCAATGTCAAAACAGGGCTATTTTAAGCTGATGTCTGTAAATCCTTGCTGGTTGGCCAACACTGGTGTATCCACGTACATAAAAGAATGTTGCTTATGAGTTCATCCTTACTTCTCCATCAGTCCCTAGTATATCTTGTTCGTCTTATTTGAACCGCTGGTAAGATGGGAGGTAAATGGCTGTACAGCAGCTGTTTTGTAGATAGTTAATCACTAAGTACAGAGACATAACTCTTATTGTTATAGCTACTAATGTTTATAACGTCCTACTTCTCATATGTATCCAACCTGAAATCGAGAATATCTAAATCTCTCAATAAAGTAAAGTAAAGTTGCGACCGAAATCGAGGGTGACCTGAAGGCTCCTTTTTCAATAGCTACTACACCGAGGTGTAGGGAAGGGCGCTACTCCTTTCCCTGGATTGTTCCACTTTACCCTTGTTCCTTACCTTATAATGCTGAGTGTTAAGCAAGGTAGCACCAAGTACCATTTTTTGAGTCTTTGGTATGACTCGACCTGGGATTGTACCCTGGTTTCCCGGACTACTGGCGAACACTCTACTCATTAGACCAATTCCATTTGCCAGGCTCCGATGCTTCCATTTTGATGCTTGTCTACGTCGAGCATTATAGTACTTGGCGGATTAATAAATCCTAAATGTTATTTGATCTGTGATGGACAAATAGTTTCCATTTCAGGTCAGTGATACTATACAATCGGTATTTGCTGTGTAAATGTTTTGTTTATATATATATATATATATATATATATATATATATATATATATATATATATATATATATATATATATATATATATTGAGAGTGTAGTGACTTTAGAACAAACACAACCGATAAAGCGGCTAATTATAGTTAGAGAAATGTAAACCTATTCACAATTTGGTATTCACAATTGAGAATATTTGTTGCCTCTTTTTATATTTAAAGGAAGAAAATAAATGGTGAAGGCGGGGATATTGATAAGTTTCAACAATGCTTTAATGGCAGCCTGAATGAAAGAACCCTTGTGCTGTAAATCGCTGGAAGAAGTAAATAGTTGCAAACGGGTTGAGCAGGAATTTAGCATTCAGCCAGTGATCCGGTTGATTTTAGGAGAAAGGAGTAAAAGGTGTTAGAAGGGTCTCTTAAAGGAAGCAGTGGCCCAATGTTGAATGTGCTCTCTCGTATTGAAATGTCCACCTGTCTGCTGCTGAAATCGGCCCGGGTAAGAGAGAGAGAGAGAGAGAGAGAGAGAGAGAGAGAAAGAGAGAGAGAGAGAGAGAGAGAAAGAGAGAGAGAGAGAATGTGCTCTCCTTGTTAAGGCTGGTTTGTTCTGCTGCTAGCAAGTGAGGAAGAGAAGAGGCCGAGGAAACGATACATAGCCTTTTGTGTTGCCCGGGGAGGTGACCCGGGCAGAATGGCATCAGTCATTCTCATTGGACGAAATATGTAAGTTCTTTTTATTTGCATGTCTTTAACTTGCTCTGTACTTTTAAAATTCTTCCTTATTTTGGTCATAACAATCATTTGATATTTACTAATATCCTAAGTGAGTGAATAAATAAATTCAGTTTCAACATACTTTTTACTAAAAAAAAGAATCCACATATTTTTGCTAAAATTTACGATCTATGCATTTAAAAGAAAAAATAGAATCTACACATTTTTTACCAAAAATAGGATCACAGCATTTTTGCCAAAAATAGAATCTATGCAATTTTGCCAAAAATAGTACGTATATATTTTTGAAAAAAATAAAAAAGAATCTATGCATTTTTGCCAAAAATTGAATCTAAGCATTTTTACAAAGAAAAAAATCCCTACATTTTTGCCAAAAGAAGGATCTATGCAATTTTGCCAAAAATATGATCTTTGCATATTGTTAAAAGAAAAGAAAAAACAGAATCTACGCATTTTTTGCCAAAAATGGGATCTTTGCATTTTTGCAAAAATAGGATGTACGTATTTTTTTTTTTTTTTGTCAATCATAGGATCTACGGTTTTTTGCCAAAAATAGATTGAAAAATACAACGTACTCATTTTTACCGAATAGTTTTATTGATTTTAATGGCACGACAATTGTATAAGGTTATTTCAAGCCACGATGTTTTGGAATTGTGTTTATCGTGCATTTATATTTACATTTTTTGTATTTGTTTCTTAAGAGTTTTTTTCTCTCAGTTATATGATATCACGTATTCCTATCAAATGCAAATAATTTGCTTTCAGTTGCATGGTTTTAAGTATTCCTATCTAATACAAATAATATGCAATCAGTTGTATGGTTTAAAGTATTCCTATCTAATACTAAAGATTTGCTTTCAGTTGTATGGTTTCAAATATTCCTATCTAATACAAATAATATGCATTCAGTTTTATGGTTTCAAGCATTCCTATCTAATACTAATAATTATATGGTTTGATTTGCTTTCTTCGTTTAATGTCATATCACCCTTTTTGGTTTGGTTTGGTTTGGTTTTATAGCATATCAACCCTTGTTGGTCATTTAATGCTAAATCCGGTTTATATATATATATATTAGAAATATGTGATTTGTAAATATAAGTCAACGAAGTTAAAAAGTTCCAAATATTGCTATGTATCACTAATAATTCAATTAAACATCAGTCATTTGTTTACACACAGTTAAATGATCAAACAGTTCTATTTCTAACAATTCAATTAAGGATTACTCATTTGATTGCGCAGAGGTTAAATGTCAAACAGTTTTATTTGACCCATCGATAGAACCCTATCAGGTGCTACCACTTCGGGGTAGAGTAGACTTGGGAGCGATGGTGATAAAGGAGTATACTGAATTCCCCAAAGATCCAGTATTACTAGAGCCTCACCCTCAGATCGTTTAGTTTCATATTCTGGATACTCGTTGTGGGAGGAGTCTTACCAGCCTGCAGAGAAGTAGTCGGTGTATTCTCCAGCCTCAGCCGACTGAGCTAGGAGGAAGTAGGTAAATTCAGATGTATGTAATATAGTTTGCTCCATTTACAAAGAGTGTTCAATATCGGTGATAGAATTTATGCAGATCTAGGTTTGGATTGCGTAAACACAAAATTTAACGGCGCTTGGAGACTCAGTTTCTCGCCAGTGTGACCATCAAACTGGAGAATTTAAATGAAACTCTCCGTCACCAAGCTTACTTACCATTCGTGCTAACCGACTTCCCCTTTTCAAGCACCCTGACAGCTTCCAGCAAGAATAAGTCTTCAACAACTAATCAGTATTTCAAGATGCTTTCGAAGAATCCAATTGGTTCCAGGGGTCCAGACTTCAATGCTACCAGAATAAATAGATTTGTCAATTGTTGGCAACAATCGTTCTTATTTTGATTATTAAATTGGCTTCCTTGGGGGAGTTTCCGTGATGTGATAGCTGAACTATTGGGCTGCGACCACAAAATAAGCGAGTTCAAACTCTAGTGAGAGCTATTACGTTCACTTTCAAACTAATACCGTTGGCGAAGGTATAAACCCCCTTATTCCCCGCAGCTATGAGTTAAAAATGATCGATGCTGCTTTTCTACAAGGATAGATTTGGCACTAAATAACTCCCGAAGGTTGATATGCCATTACACAAAGAAACCAATTTGTTGTCATAGCTTCTGCTTTAAAGTGGTGAATCAATAATAATGTCCTTTGCGAGAATTATGGAAATAATTTAAAGTCATATAATATTAAGAAATAGTAAAAAGTAACGTTAGTAAAGTTGGTGACCTTAGTCGAGGGTGACTCAACGGCTTCCTTTTCCATAGCTACTTCACCGAGGAGTAGGAGAGGGCTCTACTCCATTCCCTGGATTGTTCCACTTTACCCTTGATCCGTACCTTATAATGGTGAGTGTTAAGCAAGAAGGAATCTAGTATCATTTTTTTAATCTTTGGTACGAATCGACCTGGGATTGAACCCCGATCTCCCGGGCCATTGGCGAACACTCTACTCATTAAAAATCGTATAATATTAACAAATAGTATAAAGTCATATGATATTAAGCGATAGCAAAAAAAAGTCATGTGATATTAAGAAATAGTATAAATATCATATAATATTAAGAAATATTATAAAAGTCGTATAATATTTAGAAATTGTATAATATTAAGTCGTATAATATTAAGAAATAGTATATATATATATATATATGAACTCCACCAGTAGATCAAGAAACGCAAGGAATCTCTAAAGAATTCTTGAAAATGGATGAAATCTTCATTCCTTAAAAGTTCAAAGAGAAAATAATAGAAGACATAGAGAAACAGAAACAAAAAATCAAAGCAAAACTAAACCTCGTGAAATTAAAAGCACAAACAGAAATATTAGAGGACAGAGCCATACACTACAAAACAAAATATCAAGAGATTGACCAAGAAATCAGGGAACTTTGCCCCACAAAAACACAGTGATTCCTATCAACACTATGGGTATGGAGTTCAAAGGAAAGTGGGGGAAAGTCAAGAAAGGTTCAAGACAAAAAACCAAGTTGCTGAGAAGTCTACCCAAAAAAGAAAACGAAAAACTAAAACAGAAAAAAAAGAACCTATGCATACACACTGTTCCATAGCCACAATTAACGCCACGTGCTAAATAGACATATAATGTTCATAACGATAGAACATATAAAGAACATAGGAATCTCGAAATTCGAAAACACGTAACGACTTCTTGTTCAGGTACGAAACCTTTTTATTAACTTTGAGTTAAAGGTTTTGACATAAGGAGGAGAGACACAATCTCGCTATGCCGTCTTATTCATTTAGCCCCTATCTCGTGCGGCACCGACGGTGCGCAAATTCGTCTCGCCTCAGCGAGCCCCAAAAGTCGACCCTCCTCGTTCGGCGTCTAGTTTTCAACTCTCTTAACTTTTCTTCGAAATCCTCAAAATCCTCCGCGCGCTTCCGGTGCGTGACGTCACCCAAACTTTGTCACCCGTTTCATCATCTCAGGCTATTGTGACATCTCTGAGTAACATGTCTGCTCTGTGCACGCGCACGCATTACCACCTGCATCAAGGTTGCACCTAACTAACCCATGTGCTGAGCCGAAAGGTTCTCAACCTAACTAAACCCAAAGGCATGAACAGAAATCCCTCGGCTATTATATTACACACACTACAAACTAAAACCACAAAACAAGAACTACATATACATTCATCACAGAGAAAACCATACAAAAAAAATTAATCCCCCTAAATACCATCAAACACACACAAATTGGACCAAACTCCCAAGAATCGGCAGCTACCGAATAAAAGACATCTTTTTTGACAAAAATAGAAATAAAGGGAATGCCTTTAAATACTATTAAACAAAAAAATTGGTCCAACAAATATACATATCCACAAATGCAGAAAGAGTTAAATAATATCCACTACAGTAAAAAAAAATACAAGAATTAATTTAGGGATGAAAAAAGTTAAGAAAACTCTTCTTAGATAACACAAATCACCCAAGAAAAGAACAACACAAGAAACTATTTTTTTGGTTAATACAAACAAAAAATTTTAGGCAATAACATCAGAAACCATTTTTAGGCAATAAAAACAAAACCTTTTTAGGCAATAAAAACGGAAACTATTTTCAGGCAATACAAACAAAACATTTTTAAGCAATGAAAACAGAAACCATTTTTAGACAATACAAACAAAACATTTTAGGCAAAAAAAAAAAAAAACAGAAACTATTTTAGCAATAAAAACAGAAACCATGTTTAGGCAATCAAATCAAAACATTTTCGGCAACAAAATCAGAAACCATTTTTAGACAATACAAACAAAAAAATTTTAAGCAATAAAAAAGAAACTATTTTTTGGCAATACAAACAAAACATTTTAGGCAATAAAAACGGAAACCATTTTTACACAATAAAAACAGAAACCATTTTTAGGCAATAAAATCAAAACATTTTTTGGCAATAAAAGCAAAAACCATTTTAGGCGATAAAAACAGAAACCATTTTTAGGCAATAAAAACAGAAACAAGTTTTTAGACAATAAAGATAAAAACGATTTTTAGACAATACAAACAGAAACCATTTTGGTTAATACAAGCAGAAATCATTTTTCGACAATTTATGGTTTCCGTTTGTATTGCCTAAAAAATAGGCTAAAAATGATTTCCGTTTATATTGCTAAAAAAAACGGTTTCTGTTTTTGTGCCTAAAAAATTGTTTCTGTTCGTATTGTCTAAGAAATGGCTCTACAAACGGAAACCATTTTTTAGGTAATACAAACGGAAACATTTTTAGAAAAATTCAACAATAAAAAAACATACGGATGATTTCCTAGTAAAAAAAAATAAATACAATTTCTTCCCAGACAAAGATAATAGTGAACACAACACATTCTCGAAAAACTATGGAATATAAACCTAGAAGAAAAAAACCGTACAAAACAACTTCTCACACAAATAAAGAGAAGCCTTAAAAATATACGAGAAAACGAAAATATAATTATAAAAGAAACAGACAAAAGAAATGCCGTTGTAATTTTGCATAAAATATATGACAAAACAAAAATCCAAGAAATACTTAAATATGAAACTAACTATAACTTAGTTGATACAAACACAAACAATAATATCGTATCAAAAATTCCAAAATTCTGTATAATGCACAATAAAACACTAACTGAAACAGAAATCGATTTCTTAACAAACATCACAAAAACGAGCAGCTTTTACGGACTGCCAAAAATTCACAAGTCTGAGGGAAAAAAGTAACTGCAGAAACACAAAAATCTCACTATATACTAATTCCAGACCCTAGTGACCTCAAATTTAGACCCATAGTAGCAGGCCCATCATGCCCCACACACAGAATCAGCAAACTAATACACATTTTACTATAACCATTTCTAAACAACATAAAAAGCCATACTAGAGATAACATCCATTTTTTAAACTCCATACCACAAAAAAATGATCCCGATACACTCATAGTTAAATTTGACGTCACAAATCTGTACAAGTCTGTACAATAATATCCCCCATGAATTAGGGAAAAAACACCTCCTTTAGGATAGAAAAATACCCAGAGACACTACATTTAAGGCTTAACAAAAATTATCTCAAATGGTATAGAACTAATCCTAAATAATAAGCGTTTTCAGAAAATACTTACTAGTCTAAAAGAAAAACAGTTGATTGGTTGGTTTGTTTTACTGCATGTCAACCCTTGTTGGGTTATTTAATACTGAAGCCAGTTTAACAATTATGGTTTCCAATTATATACACAACAAAATTATAATATAACCCTTGTTGGGTTATTTTAGGTCAAAGTCTGTTTAATAAATATGGTCTCCAATTATATACACTACAAAAATGGATCATGTCAGCCCTTGTTGGGTTATTTTATGCCAAAGTCCATTTAACAATTATGGTCTCCAATTACTTACAATACAAAAATGTATCATGTCAACCCTTGTTGGGTAATTATTATGTCAAAGTCAGTTTAACAATTATGGTCTCTAATTATATACAATACAAAAATGGATCATGTCAACCCTTGTTGGGTTATTTTAGGCTGAAGCCATTTTAACAATCATGGCCTCCAATTATATACACTACAAAAATGTATCATTCGACCCTTGTTGCGTTATTTCATTCCTAAGTCAGTTTAAAAATTATAGTCTCCAATTATATACACAACAAAAATGTATCATGTCGACCCTTGTTGTGTTATTTTATGTTGAATTCGTTTTAACAATTACGGTCCTTAATTATATACACCATAAAAATATATCATGTCAACCCTTGTTGAGTTATTTTATGCCTAAGTAAAGTTGTCAATAATAGTCTATATTTACACTACAAAAATGTATCATGTCAACTGCTGTTGGATTATTAAATGCTGATATCATTTTAACAATTATGGTCCTTAATTATATACACTACGAAAATTTATCATATCAAACACACGTTGGGTTATTTTATGCCTCAGTCAGTTTAACAATTATGGTCTTCACATATATACAGTACAATTCATGAGGGTCATTCAATGAATAGGTGTATTTTGCCAAAAATGTTGGCTATAGGAAACATTGTTGCACATTTTTCTACAAAATCAAGGCTGATGGGTTCTCTTATATCTGAGAAGATTGTCAGTATGGCCTTCTCTCTTAACTGCTACGCCCGGAATTTTTTCTTTACTGTATTTCCACTCTATGGAATGTCTCTTTTACTTAGGCTCATGACTTGAAACACTCCACTTTGGCCTTTACTGAGCTAAAGACAGTCGAAAAGTCCCGATATGATCAATCAGTTGGTCATATCAGGCCATGACACCTCTATGATTTGTCACAAATGCATTCTTTAAATTGCTCTTGTGACAAACTAACACCTAAACCTTTTTATTAAAAATAGCTAGAAGGCCGAGGTGCAATTGCACTGAGTATAATATTAAACAGACTTATTAGTGTCAGATAGCAATACCTGAAACCATTTTACTGTGTGTGCAAATAAATGATTAATATCAAATAGAGGGTGGGTGGGTTTTGGGGGGGTTTTATGGCTTATCAACCTTTGTAGGTTATCTAATGCCAAATCCATATTTATACAAATGATCAGTTCTAATTTAAACAATTCAGTTCAGCGTAAGTACAGTTTCAATGTCAAAATGTTCCATTTCAAACAATTCAGTTTAGTACACAGTCTAAATATAAAAACAGTTCTGTTTCAAGCAATTCAGTTTAGCATAAGTATGCAGTTTAGTTCTATTTGACCCATAGATAGGACCCTATCAGGTACTATCACTCCGGACCAGAGTGGACCTGGGAGCGATGGCAATGAAAGGGTACTTCGCATTCCCCAAAGCTCCAGCATTACTGGAAACTCACCGTCAGATTGTTTTGTGTTATATCCAGTCTTACCCCACTGCAGAGCTGCAGTCGGTGTATTCTATAGCCCCAGCCGACTAGGCAAATATCAAATAGAGTAATCTGCTTTTAATAGCAATGCTTAAAAAGGTTTAACTCTGTGTACGAAATAAGCCCCTACTCATTTAGAAATAATGTTACCAACAAACTATTCGCTCACAAATCATATATATATATATATATATATATATATATATATATATATATATGTGCGTGCGTGCGTGTGTATATATATATATATATATATATGTAAACGGAATCTCTCAATAAATAACCCACAAGGGTTAAAGTGCCATTAAACCAAATTACCAAACCAAACCAAACCAAACCACTGAGGTTGGTCTACGATCTGTAAAACTATTGATCTTTACTTCGTCGACGTGAGAATATCAATTCAAGTCTTTCACTTTTCGAGACAAAAGTGCGTTGCAACACTAATAGTAAAGTGACTGGTATTTCTCTGTGACCACGTGTGTTGACATTTTCCTTTATATGATGTGAACTTGTCATTTCTTCTCCTCATTTTTTGTCCCTGTTAATGTTTTTCGAGACCCCACAACGCAAGAACCGTTTCATAGTTAGAAAAAATAAAGAAATAGATGACGTATCCAATCTTATGGAGATGAATCGTACAATGTCATTTCTCTAGAAATTGTTATTAACAGAAAATATAGAGCATTTTGCTTTGATAAGTTAGGTAAGATTGCTGTCATCCTTTTCATTATATGTATATATATACTTGCCGGTTGCATTTTACATAGCGCTAATACCCCTAAGAAAGACATGAATTCAATCATTCTCCCTCCAACTATAGTTAAAAGGTAGTGCAGACTGGGCTCTTTAACCATGTTATGGCAAGCGGTCTGGGAGAAAGAAAACGTTTTTAGGCTAAAACCTTCCTTACTGTACACCTCATACATTCTTCAATAAATATCACACAGTTTGAACTTCTTAACCAGAAAAAAATTTGATAAGACTTCTATTCAAGCCTGGAACAATCCCCAAAACAAATATTTTTACGAGATCAGAACAATTTTATCATAAACTAATTCAAAACAATACAGAATTTACATTAAGGGAAAAAATTTAGAGAAGACATTAATTTTGTATTTTTTCCCCAAAAAATCCCCTTATTTATTGAATGACCCTCGTGTATCTTTACAATCACTTTAAACAGGTCAACTTTTCATACTTAGTTACAATATCAATGTTTTACGAGCCAGTGTATTAACAAGGTTCACAATATTTTTAAACAAGTTAACACTATATACTTAACGACAATATTAATGTTTTCGAATCCAATTTATCAGTAAAGTTTCACAATCATTGTTGACGATATTTGGTCAAAAAGGTACTACTTCTTCAGACCAGAGTAGGCCTGGGAGTAATGTTAACAAAGGCGGTGAATTAACGCTCCTTAATCTTACAAAACTGAAACCTTATCACCGGATGTTGGTAAGTATCCTTTTCAGGATAAGGAAAACTGTGATTACTGATTTCTACATATCTAGGTACAGCTATATTTTTTTTGTATATTGATCAATAACTGCAACCCGTATTGTTTGGAACAAGAAAAGATGAATTCGCCTCATTTATGTGTTATTTTTACAAACACATCAATTCGTCGCAAATAGCAACTTGGCTTCGGTCTTTTGAGCGTATTTTGGGACACAAACAAGAAATAATGCAAGGGAGGATTTAATATTTACTCACTGTTATTGTGTACATAATTCTATCACTGAAAATTAGACCTTGTATGGATAAAATATCAGTGTTTTTTTTTTTTTTTCGAGAATAGCCCACCTATGAATCTACGTTAATTATGTGGCCATGCAGAAAATATTATATAGAAATATAATACATTCTGATAAGATTCAGTTTCTATCATTTTCTTCATTTTCATTCTTTTTCCTTTTTTTTACAGAATCGTTTCAGTTGAATCGGTCAGAACGCAACACCTTCTTTGTGGTTGGGTGAATGAAAGACTAAATTTTCGCAAGTTTAAGTCGTAATTTTGGAACTTAAAATGTTTGGTTAAAAAAAAACAACTAATCTTCGAAACTCTTATTTGGATGATGAATATAAGTATTACATTTTTAGTATTCACCAATGGTCCGAGAGACGGGGTTTAATCCCAGGTTGAGTCATACCAAAAACTTAAAGAATGGTACTTGATACCTCCTTACTTACCACTCTTATTTTTTTGTTAACTTTTTAAAATCAAAATTAATCTTGTTTTATAATAGAGTCATTTATTATTATACTAGAATATTCCTCTGTGTATGTGTGTGTGCGTGTTTGTATATATATATACATATATATAGACATATAACGAGAGGAAGTAACTAAGTCTGGAACAAGGTCACAATAGTGAGGTACGGTTTGGTTTGGTTTGGTTTGGTTTGGTTTATTTGTTTAAAGGCATATCAATTCTTTATCATTATACTAGAATATTTCTTATTTTACTTCCACATCCTATATATATATATGTGTGTGTGTGTGTGTGTGTGTGTGTGTGTGTGTGTGTGTGTGTGTGATAGAGAGAGGGTCATTGAATGAATAAGGCAATTTTTAAAGTCAAAAACACTTTTTTTCTAATTTTTTTTTCCATAGAAATAAACTCTTCATTGTTTGAAATTGGTTCATTGCAAAAATTATTTCAATCCTTCAAAAATATTTGTTTTGGGAATATTCAACATGACGGTAACTCAAACACAGTGTTCCACGCTTGAACAGAGGTGTGTTATCAATGTTTTGCTAGCTGAAAAGTGCTAACCATGTGACATTTTCAGAAGAACGTGTGATGTGTAATTGAGAGGCACGTTTTAGTTAAAAATAGTTTACAAATGGGTTAGACATTGGTTTCCTACCACGAGGCAGAGTTTAAAAGACAGCTTGTGTAGTGGAAACAGACTGAATCTCTGGCAAAGAAAAAGTTTCAGTCGCAGTAGTCTGTAAAGAATGTTATACTGGCAGTTTTCTAGTCATTAAAGGACACATCACTGTTGATTTCATTGAAAAATGTGCAACAGTAAACGAAAATGTGCAAAGTGTGCGACTGTAGGCAAAAATTCTCTTATTTATTGAAAAACCCTTATATATATATATATATACATTTATATGAGGGTCTTTCAAGCTGCAACTGCGAGAAAAGCATGTAAAAAGTCATCTGACGAGACGGACAGTATAGTAATATTCTCCGCCGAAATAAATTTATAATGACGACTTAACCAAGTTTGAGCTTCCATCCGATTACTATATATATATATATATATATATATATATAGTGAGTTATTCTGCGGGAGGAGATGGATGATATTAAGAAACTTCCCTTGCCCTAGTGATATCACTGTAACGATCTCGTGGATTCTTGCACCTTCTAACCTTTTGTTTATATAGGATAGCAAAAGAAAATATATAGGGTTTGAAAGATGGCGTACTGCAAGCGCAGTTGACTATCTTGGGGTTGTAAAGTTTGGACCATTTGAATCTTGTCTGTCAGTATTGTAAAATCCCGTTTCAATATCTTCTGCTGTACAGTTCTAACTTACAGTTCCACTGTAGCGTACAGTTGCAAATCGGAATTCTCGGAAAATCGCCGACTGATCCAGTTCTTTCAAATCAGGCAATTAGGTTCTGAATCGTATTATCTGTTAGAGATACTCTAACATTGAAATTCCGCTGGTATTTTCTCTCAGTTTGAATAATTGATTTTTCACTGGAATAGAAAACCTTAATGAATTTTGCTCGTTGCAAAACATCACACGCAGCCATTTTAATCTCGAAGGGATCCTCTGTAATTTTCAAAAAATAGAATAAAATTTAAAAAAAGGTTGAAAACGAACAAATTATGACTTTTTAAAACCCTTCAGTGTTTTAATGTGTTGTGTTAACTGACATCGGCAGTGTTGGTTGAGGTCGGACTGGAGCGTTAGTAGTATGTACTGCGTGACGTCTACTTGGACGCTGGATATTAGTACAACTGCCGTACTGCTTTTAATCGACGCTGATATATCTTCTATGTGTTTTCTGTATGGCCATATTTGAATAGCACGTGAGTGTGTTCGTGCAAATATGCATATTCATAAGCCGGCGGTGTTACTTCGTCGAAACGTACCCGAATAATATTCTTTTCTGCCATACATAGTTTGTTTATTTGTTTGTTTAGGTTTATGGCATATCAACCTTTGTAGTTTATTTAAATTTTGCATAAGAACAGAGTTTAATTAATTAGTTTAATTAAAATCATCTATATTTCTAGTCAGTTCTATTTCAAACAATTCAGTTTAGTATAAGTATAGTTTTTGTTTACACACAATTAAATGTCAAGATTGTTCAATTTTAAACAATTCAGTTCAGCGTAAGTACAGTTCGAGGTCAAAACAGTTCTATTTCAAACAATTCAGCTTATCGAACAAAAACAGTTCCATTTCAAGCAATTCAGTTTAGCATAAGTACGCAGTTTAGTTCTGTTTGGTCCATAGATAGGACCTTATCAGTTGCAACCACTTCGAGCTAGAATGAACCCAACAGAGTTGGCAATGAAGGTGTACTCCGCATTCCTCAAAGCTTCAGCTTTACCAGAACCTCACCATTTTCTATCATATCCTGGTGTTTTCCAATTTGGAACTTTTGAGTGTTGCTCCGAGTGAACCCAGGAGTATTTTCGCATGGGTAAAGCGAAGTGAAATGTAAACAACCTCGTCTAGGATTTGAAGGGGTTTTCTTTATTACTTTCTGTAAGAAACCAAAAGAACAAACGAGGTTGACAGTATTTAAACATTACGACACACGGTTGGTTGGTTGGTTGGTTTTTAACAGACTATCGATCCTTGTTGGGTTATCTGATGATGAAGTCAGTTTTTGTTGTTTTTCTTGTTTTTGAGGGCAATTATAATCATTTGTAACCGGATGATTAGAGTGTTCGCTAATTGCCCGGGAGATCTGGGTTCAATCCCTGATCGAGTCATACAAAAAACTCAAAAATGGTACTTGATGCCGCCTTGCTTAACACATAGCATTATAAGGTACGGATCAAAGGTAAAGTGGAGCAATCCAGGGAAAATAGAAGCGCCTTCTCCTACAACTTGGTGTAGTAGCTATCGAAAAGGAGGCCTTCGGGTCACCCTCGACTATGGTCGCCAATAACTTATTATCATTTATAAACTCTTCAAGTATTCTTATTACAAATAATTTGCGCAGTTAACTGTTTTCAAGTATTCCTATTCAAGTCAAGTGATTGGTACACAATTAAATGGTTTCAAGTATTCATGACTAATGTTAATAATTTGCAGGAAATATGGTTTTAAAAACTATGTAACTGGGTGGAAAAGGTGATCCACCGGGAATTGTGCAAGTAATTGAAATTTGACTATACTACAAAATGCTTCATTCACAAACCAGAATATGTCCATAAAAATGAGACGTATAAAATTCCCTGAAATTCTGAGATACAAACGGATCAACTAATACGGACCAGACCTAATGTTAATTAACAAAGGAAATAGAACTTGACGTATAGTGAACTTTGCAGTCCCAACGGCCAACAGC
This sequence comes from Sepioteuthis lessoniana, assembly GCA_963585895.1. Taxonomy (NCBI): domain Eukaryota; kingdom Metazoa; phylum Mollusca; class Cephalopoda; order Myopsida; family Loliginidae; genus Sepioteuthis; species Sepioteuthis lessoniana. Next base: position 23,522,057 of record OY757926.1, read on the forward strand.
GTAAAAAACAAAGAAAATAAAAAGAGAGAGAAGGACTTGGAACCTTGCAAGAGACCTAAGAGGGTGATTGTGATACCAATTGAAATTGGCGTACTTGGAAATGTTCTCAAAGGCTTGGAAAGAGGGTTGGAAAGGTAAGAAATCAGAGGACGAATTGAGATCATCCAAATTACATCACTGTTGAGATCGACCAGAATACTGAGAAGAGTCCTGCAAACCCGAGGAGACTTGCTGTCACTTAGACTCAAGTGAAAGACCATCAGCAAACGCTGGTGTGAAAAACTCGCACGGAGTAAAATTTTAGAATATACAATCAAGATATAGGGATGGAATTCGGCATAGAAAAATGCGCCATGAGAATAATGAGAAGCAGGAAATGACAAATGACAAAAGGAATAGAACTACCAAATCTAGAAAATATCACGATACTCGGAGAAAAAGAAACTTATAAAATATTTGGGAATATTAGAAGCGGACACAATCAAACAAGCGGAGATGAAAGAAAAAAATTAAAAAGAGTATCTTAGGAGAACAAGAAAATTACTCGAAACCAAGCTATATAGTAGAAAACTCATCAAAGGGATAAACGTCTTATAAGATACTCAGTACTAGCCTTGAAGTGGACGAGGAAGGAACTTAAACAAATGGACCAGAGAACAAGAAAACTCATGACGATGCATAAGACCTTACATTCCAGAGATGACGTAGAAAGACTGTATGAGTCCAGAAAAGAATGAGAAAGAGGACTCGCTAGCATTGGAGATAGCGTCGATGCATCGATACAAAAACTCTAAGACTACATTAAAAAATGCAGAGGAAGACGGATTACATCGACCAGAAACAATACAGACAACTCAAGCATCAACAGAATAAAATAACCAGAAAACAAAAATGGGAAGGAAAACAACAGTATGAACATTTCAAGCGACAAACAAATGAAATCTCACAAGACAAAACTTGGATATAGCTGAGAAAGGGAGGCCTTAAGAAAGAACCTGTATCTCTTCTGATAGCAGCCCAAAACAACTCCATAAGGACTAACTATGTCAAAGCAAAAATAGACAAGACAAGACGCAGCAAAATAGCAGATGTAGATTGTCATATTTACCCAACCCCTCCGCTCGGGCAGGATATGACACAAGGTTAATTTTAAGCGGAGTTTAACAGCTTTGAATTGAGAGTTTTCCTTCTCCTTGACTAGTTGCCTCGCCAAGGCTGAAGAACCAAGATTATGGGTGAAAGCGATGAAACGATCAATCACATTATAAACGAATGTAGTCAGTTGGCACTAAAAGAGTATCAAGCTAAACACGATTGATCGGGAAAGTGCTAGCAGTTTAAATTTGACTATGCGAACAAATGGTATAAGCACAACCCAGAACCCGTCCTGAAAAATGAGATACACAAACTTCTCTGGAATTTTGAGATACAAATGGATCTCCTCATCACGGTCAGACGACCAGACCTAGAGTTAGACAATGAAAATAAAGAAAACCTGCCGAATTGTGGACTTTGCCGTTCTGGCTGATTACAAAATAAAACAGAAAGAAAGCGAAAAGAAAGATAAGTACCTAGACCTTGCTAGAGAACTGAAAAAATAATGGAACATGAAAGTGGCGACGATACCAAATGTAATTGGTTTGCTTGGTACAGCCACCAAAGGATTGATGCAGGAACTGGAGGACTTGGAAATAAAAGGACCAGGGGAGACCATCCAAATTACAGCATTGTTGATATCAGCTAGAATACTAAGAAAAGTCCTGGAGACTTGGGGTGACTTGCTATCTCTCGGAGTCCAGTGGAAAACCAACTAACGCAAGTGTGAAAACTCTCAAATGAGCAAAATGATAATTACAATCCCCAAAGGCAAGGTAAGGCGGCTGGAAGATTTGGAAATCGGAGGACAAGTAGAGACCATCCAAACAACACCAATGTCAAAAGGTTTCAAGTATTTTTCTCTAACACTAATAATTTTTTCACAGATTTATTTGATTCATGGATAGAACAATAACAGGTACTCCCACTTCAAGTTAGAGTGGATCTGGGAGTAATGGTTACAAATGAATGATCACAGACTTCCTAGAGCTCTAGAACTAGAGCCTGACAACCGGATACCGTTTAATGTCATACCCGAGATACCCATTTTTTAGTGGGGGATCTTATCCCTCAGCAGTGAGTACGGTCTGTGTATTGTAGACTCCACCTACAGGAGGAATAATATCTAAAACTTCTATTCACGATAAAGCAACAGGTTACTTAGAATTCATAAAGTTGAATATTTACATTTAAGTGAAATATTTCCTCTATTTTTGAATGATTAAATAAAAACTTTTAGAAATAAATTCAGACATCAATGCAAGTAGAAAAACTGCAACCAATTTAAAAAATAATATTGCTACTGAAGAAAATATACAAATATATTTACACACACACACACACACACATATATATGTAGTGACAAAATTATTTCGTGAGTCAGGAACTAACCTACTAGTTTCGTCTAAACGGCTCATCAGGGTCCCAAATCCCGGGATTAGATACCCTGATGAGCCGCTTAGACGAAAGTGTAGTAGCTTAGTTCCTGACTCACGAAATAATTTTGTCACTATTTTGATCTACTTAGTATTGAGCACTTTTTGTACTAGTAGCTTAGCAGCAAATACGATCGGGGTTTGTTTTTTTTTTTGACAATCAATTGCGTATCTGTTGATTTTTTTCAATTGGTGTGACAAGGTTGGCCTTTTCTTTTTTTTTCCAATATATATATATATATGTATATATAAATATATTCCCCAAGACAGTGATTCGTTGTATATTTTTATCTTCGAATTATTTGCGGGTTTTTTTTCGTAGCGTAAGTGCTATTATTCAATAAGTTATTTTATATATATATATATATATATATATATATATATAAATGAATGAATGCGAATGCATACACACACAGAAACAAACGGAGTATATACATGTTGATTCGTAAAAATAAATAAATTTGAATTAAAAAGAATCCCACTCCAGTCAAGGCAAATATATCTCTTGATAAGGACTATAAAGTGAGAGACATGTGTTGAAGATATATGAAATAAAACTATTAAGTATCCGATTCAAATTCATTAGCGCATCTATTCACACATATATATATATATATATATATATATATATATATATATATATATATATATGAGACACAGATTACTTCGACATTGTAGCAGGAGTGCTGCAAGGGGACAGAGACACAGATTACTTCGACATTGTAGCAGGAGTGCTGCAAGGGAACAGTGACACAGATTACTTCGACATTGTAGCAGGAGTGCTGCAAGGGGACAGTGACACAGATTACTTCGACATTGTAGCAGGAGTGCTGCAAGGGGACAGAGACACAGATTACTTCGACATTGTAGTAGGAGTGCTGCAAGGGGACAGTGACATAGATTACTTCGACATTGTAGCAGGAGTGCTGCAAGGGGACAGTGACACAGATTACTTCGACATTGTAGCAGGAGTGCTGCAAGGGGACAGAGACACAGATTACTTCGACATTGTAGTAGGAGTGCTGCAAGGGGACAGTGACACAGATTACTTCGACATTGTAGCAGGAGTGCTGCAAGGGGACAGTGACACAGATTACTTCGACATTGTAGCAGGAGTGCTGCAAGGGGACAGTGACACAGATTACTTCGTCATTTTAGCAGGAGTGCTGCAAGGGGACAGAGACACAGATTACTTCGACATTGTAGCAGGAGTGCTGCAAGGGGACAGAGACACAGATTACTTCGACATTGTAGCAGGAGTGCTGCGAGGGGACAGTGACACAGATTACTTCGACATTGTAGCAGGAGTGCTGCAAGGGGACAGAGACACAGATTACTTCGACATTGTAGCAGGAGTGCTGCAAGGGGACAGTGACACAGATTACTTCGACATTGTAGCAGGAGTGCTGCAAGGGGACAGAGACACAGATTACTTCGACATTGTAGCAGGAGTGCTGCAAGGGGACAGAGACAGATTACTTCGACATTGTAGCAGGAGTGCTGCAAGGGGACAGAGACACAGATTACTTCGACATTGTAGCAGGAGTGCTGCAAGGGGACAGAGACACAGATTACTTCGACATTGTAGCAGGAGTGCTGCAAGGGGACAGAGACACAGATTACTTCGACATTGTAGCAGGAGTGCTGCAAGGGGACAGAGACACAGATTACTTCGACATTGTAGCAGGAGTGCTGCAAGGGGACAGAGACACAGATTACTTCGACATTGTAGCAGGAGTGCTGCAAGGGGACAGAGACACAGATTACTTCGACATTGTAGCAGGAGTGCTGCAAGGGGACAGAGACACAGATTACTTCGACATTGTAGCAGGAGTGCTGCAAGGGAACAGAGACACAGATTACTTCGACATTGTAGCAGGAGTGCTGCAAGGGGACAGAGACACAGATTACTTCGACATTGTAGCAGGAGTGCTGCAAGTGGACAGAGACACAGATTACTTCGACATTGTAGCAGGAGTGCTGCAAGGGGACAGAGACACAGATTACTTCGACATTGTAGCAGGAGTGCTGCAAGGGGACAGTGACACAGATTACTTCGACATTGTAGTAGGAGTGCTGCAAGGGGACAGAGACACAGATTACTTCGACATTGTAGCAGGAGTGCTGCAAGGGGACAGAGACACAGATTACTTCGACATTGTAGCAGGAGTGCTACAAGGGGACAGTGACACAGATTACTTCGACATTGTAGCAGGAGTGCTGCAAGTGGACAGAGACACAGATTACTTCGACATTGTAGCAGGAGTGCTGCAAGGGGACAGTGACACAGATTACTTCGACATTGTAGCAGGAGTGCTGCAAGGGGACAGTGACACAGATTACTTCGACATTGTAGTAGGAGTGCTGCAAGGGGACAGAGACACAGATTACTTCGACATTGTAGCAGGAGTGCTGCAAGGGGACAGAGACACAGATTACTTCGACATTGTAGCAGGAGTGCTGCAAGGGGACAGTGACACAGATTACTTCGACATTGTAGCAGGAGTGCTGCAAGGGGACAGAGACACAGATTACTTCGACATTGTAGCAGGAGTGCTGCAAGGGGACAGTGACACAGATTACTTCGACATTGTAGCAGGAGTGCTGCAAGGGGACAGAGACAGATTACTTCGACATTGTAGCAGGAGTGCTGCATGGGGACAGAGACACAGATTACTTCGACATTGTAGCAGGAGTGCTGCAAGGGGACAGTGACACAGATTACTTCGACATTGTAGCAGGAGTGCTGCAAGGGGACAGAGACAGATTACTTCGACATTGTAGCAGGAGTGCTGCAAGGGGACAGAGACACAGATTACTTCGACATTGTAGCAGGAGTGCTGCAAGGGGACAGTGACACAGATTACTTCGACATTGTAGCAGGAGTGCTGCAAGGGGACAGAGACAGATTACTTCAACATTGTAGCAGGAGTGCTGCAAGGGGACAGAGACACAGATTACTTCGACATTGTAGCAGGAGTGCTGCAAGGGGACAGAGACACAGATTACTTCGACATTGTAGCAGGAGTGCTGCAAGGGGACAGAGACACAGATTACTTCGACATTGTAGCAGGAGTGCTGCAAGGGGACAGAGACACAGATTACTTCGACATTGTAGCAGGAGTGCTGCAAGGAGACAGAGACAGATTACTTCGACATTGTAGCAGGAGTGCTGCAAGGGGACAGAGACACAGATTACTTCGACATTGTAGCAGGAGTGCTGCAAGGAGACAGAGACAGATTACTTCGACATTGTAGCAGGAGTGCTGCAAGGGGACAGAGACACAGATTACTTCGACATTGTAGCAGGAGTGCTTCAAGGGGACACGCTTGCCCCATACCTCTTTATCATCTGTCTAGACTACGTACTTAGGACATCGATCGATAACATTAGAGAAAACGGCTTTGAGTTGACAAAGAAAAATCAACAGATTTTTAGCATTCATGTCTATCACGTGCATCATTTTTAATCCATTAATCATATAAAATGCAAAAACACAGATATCTCCGGGGTGTCCTCGTGGTGTAATGGTTAAAGTGCTCGCCTGCAGAATCATTGTGAGTTCGACTTCCTGTCTGATTACGCTCAGACGAATAACCTTGGGGAAAAGTATGAAGACACTTATTCTCCCAGGTACTGTCTTTCTAAATGGACGCGTTTGGCATCAAATAACCCCAGAAGATTGATGTGCCATTATAACAACAAAACCAAATAAATATCTCCCTTTCCTATGAATTAGAATTTCTCATTTTTATACCACAGTGTTGTTAGATTATATTCATCTTGAATGATATAAAGTTTATGAATAATTTTAATACGATTTAAATAGATATTTGGTCACTGGAGGCAATTGTTCAGCTTGATTCGAATAGATGTACATATCTCCACACATACACACACATATATATACACAAAAACTTTTATTGCTTATTTCATTTTTCCAAATATATATATATATATATATATATATATATGTAATATTGAAAAACAAAACGAGAAACAAAACAGTTCTCAGACAAATGAACTAGTCAGATTTTGACATGTTATTTAAATATATTAATTACACTGAAGCTAGATGCAGCCTCTACGGTATAAATGTCACATCATCAGATCATGACTCACATAATAGTTTTCAAATATGTCTTTTTTTATATTTCCCTTTGTTTTTCTACGCACCTTTTCATCCACCTAACACCCCCCCACACACACATATATATATATATATATATATGAGATGCTTAGAATTAACACTTCTATGGAGGTGTCTTCACTATATGATAGATTTAAAAGTTTTCATCTATTCCTCATCATTGTCAACACATTTCTGAAATCTCCATCCCATAAAATCAGTTTTGTAAAGATACACTAGAAGAATTAGTAACATTTTTTAATCACTCGTGGAAGATTCTAAAAAATGTATATATATAGATATATGTACTATAGGTAAATATTAGAATACACCGACTGCACCTCTGCAGAGGGGATAATATCCCCTCCCCCAACGAGTGTTCTGTATATGAAACTAAACAATTTGATGGTGAGGTTCCAGTAACGCTGGAGCTTTGGGGAGAGCAGAGAACCCCTTCATTGCCATTGCTTCAAGGTCCACTCTGGCCCGAACTGGAAACACATGAGAGGGTCATATCTATGGGTCATATTGAACTAAACAGTGTACTTATGCTAAACTGAATTGTTTGAATTAGAACTGTTTTGACATTGAAACTGGGTACTTCATTTAAAATGCGTACTTCTGCTAAACTAATTTGTTTGAAATGGAATTGTTTTTTAATGTTAAACTGAATTGTTTGAAATAGAACTGTTTTTGACATTGAAATTGTACTTACGTTAAACTGAAGTGTTCGAAATAGAACAGCTTTGACATTTACTAATGCTAAATTGAATTATTTGAAATAGAACTGTTTATTTGTATGAAAATGGATTTGGCATTAAATAACCTACAAAGGTTGAGGTGCCATAAAACCCAAACAAACAAATAATACTGGTAAATAACTCGAAATACTTACTCTAACTTAACACTTGTACCTGGTCATGGTTAATGGAATTAAAGCAATCAAACCTCCTAGATTAAATAAAGGGTTTGGTTCGAAAGTTTGAAAACTGGAGATAATTTCGTAATCTAATAACTTGACACATTCTCGTTCAAATCATCTCAGATTTTAATGGCATCTGAAGAAACGACTCAAATTCTATGTTTAATGTTTAAACACCTTTTATTTCCCAGTGAATGACATTTCTGTATCTGAAAAGGAAAAAAAAAACATTAAGTATACGAGGTTCATTCAATAAATAAGGGGATTTTTTTTTATAAAAAAACAAAATTTTTTTTTTCGGAATTTTTTTCCATGAATATTTACTCTGCAGTGTTTGAAATTAGTTTAAAGCAAAAAATTCTCGCAATTGGACCACTGAAAACAAAACCAATGACAACTGAACCAGGAGTCAACTGTCATCTGATTAAATAGTTACTGGTTTGATATTTGTGTTTAGATGGTTGGTTGGTTGGTTGGTTGGTTGGGTTATTTAACACCAAATCCATTTTTATACAAATAATCAGTTCTATTTATAACAATTCAGTTTAGCATGAGTACAGAGTTTAATTGTCAGAAACATTTCTATTTCAAACTATTCCTTTTATTCAAGGAGTTATATAAAACAATTCAGTTTAGTATAAGTACAGATTTTATTTACACACAGTTAAATGTCAAAATAGTTCTATGTTAAACAATTCAGTTTAGTGTAAATACAGTTTCAATGTCAAAAAACAGTTCTATTTCAAATAATTCAGTTTAGCATAAGCACGTAGTTTAAATGTAAGTACAGTTTAATTGTGAAAAACATTTCTATTTCAAGCTATTCGATTGGATCAAACTATTCAGTTTAGCATAAGTATGCCGTTAGTTCTATTTAACCCATAGATAGGGCCCTATCAAGTGCTACCTCGCCGGGCCAGAGTGAACCTGGGCGCAAATACAATGAAGGGGTGCTCCGCATTCCCCAAAGCCCCAACATTACTGGGACCTCGCTATCAGACTGCTTAGTGTCATATCCAGGACACATTGGGGGTCTTACCCCTCTGCTGAGGTGGAGTCAGTGTATTCTACAGCCCCAGCCGACTGGGCAATTGTGTTTAGAGTTTCCAGACAACTGAACCATTAATAATTGAACCAGAATTCTCACAATTGAACCACTGGTAACAGAAACCATGACGACTGAAACAGGAGTCACCTTTTCTCCGATCAGAGTTACTGGCTCGATATCATTATATTTTTTCACAATTTACAAGAATAGATAACGTGTGAATTTCATTTTTTCCTGTATTTTTTTGCTTTGTGCCATTTTTGCTATTTTCCCACTTTTGTTATTTTTACCCATGCCATTATTAATGCGCACCATACATATATATATATATATATATATACTCATATACATATATTCCAACACTATTTGATTTTGTTTTTTTTTGTTTAATGGCATATCAACCTTTATGGCTAATGCAACGCAAAAGCCATCAATGTGATCAAAAATTAGGGGTACTATTTAACCCAAAGCTGGGAGGATAAGTGCGTTCGTAACTTTCACAAGGTTATTAGTCCGAAAGTAAACGCAATAACGTGACTGAAATTCGAACTCGCTTACTACAAAGCCGCAGTCCAGCGCTTTAGTCCTTAGGCAAGGAATACTCTCCTCAAATATCAACATTTCTGCTGCTATATGAAAGTACTGCTTGAGTGCACTGGGTTAGTGGTAATAAGGCTTCCGCCATTAAACCATGTTTGATGAAAAATATAAAATTATATATATATATATGAATATATTTATGTATGTATGTATGTATGTGTGTGTGTGTGTGTGTGTGTGTGTGTGTGTGTGTGTGTGTGTGTGTGTGTGTGTGTGTGTGTGTGAAGATCATTGATTAAATAAAATACTTTTTGTAAAAAAGCCAAAAACATTTTTTGCAGATTTTTTTCTGTAAATATAAGTTCAGCATTGCTTGCAATTGGTTCATGGCAAAAATTATTTACATCTCATAAAAATATTTGTTTTGAGGCAATTCAAAATGTTGGTAAATCACACAGAGTTCTCCAGGCTTGAACAAAGTTCTGTTATAAAATGTTTGGTGCCAAAGAAGTGCAAACCCTGTGAAATTTACAAATAACTGTGTGATGTGTTCGAAGAATCATGCTGTAGTCCAAAAAAAAAAAATGTTTACAAATGGGGTAGATTGTTTAAAAAAGGTCGAAATAGTATTCAAGATGACGAAATAGTATTCAAGATGTCGAAATAGTATTCAAGATGTCGAAACAGTATTCAAGATGTCGAAACAGTATTCAAGATGTCGAAATAGTATTCAAGATGAAGATCAGCCAAGCAGGTCCAAAATGGCGATCAGGCATGAAATGGATTTTGTAAATGCAATAATTTTTACTGACATTTCAGAACAACTGGGAATTACTGCACACAAAAGTATGCATGATAGGCTTTACTTTTTTTTGAGTTTCAACAGAACAATGCAAGGTCTCATACTGCGGCATGAATAGTGGAAACCATCGGTCATTTGGTTGGTAACATTTGTCACATCCTCCTGTTTAGTCCAGAAGCAACGTCTCATCAACCGAAAAGGACATCGACACGCGGCTAACGAAGGCATGGACAGCAATCGATAGGCAATCGATCATATGGAAATCAGACCTTACCGATAAAATGAAACGCAGTTTTTTCCAGGCAGCGGTCGTACTTGGACGCTAACTAAACGGCTGGAGAAGAAGCTAGACGGCAATTACATAAGAATGCTGCGAGCAATATTGAACAAGTCCTGGCGGCAACACCCCACAAGGCACCAACTATACGGCCATCTGCCTCCCATCACGAAAACTATCCAAGCTAGACAAACCAGACATGCAGGACACTACTGGAGAAGCAGAGACGAGCTCATAAGTGATGTACTCCAATGGACCCCCTCATATAGTCGGGCAAAAGCAGAACGACCAGCTCGAACATACACTCAGCAGCTATGAGAGGATACGGGATGTAGCCCTGAAGACCTGCCAGAGGATATGAACGATAGGGAGAAGTGGCGAGAGAGGGTCAGGGATATCCGTGCTAGCAGCACGACATGATGATAAAGAATTTTAATATGGAACAATGTTTACAAACGGTTTCGGTTTCTTTGTTTAATGAAATATTAACCTTCGTGGGTTATCTTGTGTGAAAACCATCATTGTAGTAGAACAATAGTTGTACTATTTGACCCATAACTGTGGGGATAAGACGGTTCATGCCTTTCCCAAGGATATTAGTTCAAAAGTGAACATAACAGCTTGACTGGAGTTTCGAACTTGCTTTCTACGATATCACAGTCCAGCCCTTTAGAATTTACGGCTCGGGGTCACCTCTTCAAGTTTGATGGGGTCACCTCTTCAAGTTTGATGGGGTCACCTCTTCAAGTTTGATGGACTCAATAGGTGGTGTATATAGTTGAATACGTTCTTAACACAAAGCAAATAGGAGTAAGAAAAGTTATGGTTTGTATTTCAAAGAAGTAACCGGGCCATTGCTCTAATGAGTAGAGTCTTCGCCAATGGTCCCGGAGACCGGGGTTAAATCCCAGGTCGAGTCACACCAAAAACTCAAAAAATGGTGCTTGATGCCTCCTTGCAAAGCACTCTGGATTATAAGGTATGGATCAAGGGTAAAGTGGAGCAATCCAGAGAAAGGAGTAGCGCTCTCCCCTACACCTCGGTGTAGTAGCTATTGAAAAAGGAGCCTTCGGGTCACCCTCGACTAAGGTCGCCTACTTTATTTACTTAATAGCTATGGTATCTTCCCAACAGAAATTGGATTTTCACTTAGCGTTGGAGTCGAGGCACTGAACCAACACAGTTAAGTTATCCTGTTCGTCAAGAATATCGGGCTTTTAGGAAATAATTACTGTTATGGTTAATTGTATTAACTACTTCATTATTTAGTTTGGTTAGGTCACGAACAGTTCAGGTGTCTCTTAGCTAAGATCTTTGAGCGGAAATGTAAGTCAAATTGGAAAGATCAAGCGCGTACACCAGCGACCAGGATAAGTTACTCCTGTCATCTCTCCACGGGAATGCCAAATGTAAATAAAATAGATTCATGTCTTATCATAAGTTTGAGGTAAAATCAAAACATGGTGAAAGTTGGGGACACGTGTGATGATTATGATGAGATGACGAAATAACTAAGTGAGATGACATGACACTAATAACAGACTGAATTTTAGAATATATAAGAATTAGCGAATTTTCAAAATCAGTCGTTTAATTGAGTTGAGAAGTTAGAAGTCGGTTGCCAGTTGAGTTGAGATCCACACAAACTTTTCAGGGCAGTGATGGGGTGGGGGTGACTCTATGTAGCAGCAAGCGTGTCTCTGTTCATGGATCCTTACAAGTTCTCTCTTGTGCTTCGATGTATGCACAATAAACGTCTTCCTGTCCTGAACGACTGAGTCGCTTTGTGTTTGAAGAAGTGAAAGATCTATTAGTGTTCGAGTTTGTTCTATGGTGTGGCACTTATCACAAATGGTACCGTGCACGATAGTATTACATTTAGCACTAGTGCATGCAAATCATAGTGTTACCTTTGGTACAGTTACCAGGATAGTATCAAATCTAGTTTCACCGACCAAGATAGTGTTACACTTTCTGAATCATTTTGCAAACGATCGCTGGGATATTTCTCAAGCGATGATGAATGAGAGAGAACCGTGAACAAATGGATAAAAACTCTATCCAAAGATTTTTATGCTGAAGGAATACAAAAGCCTCTTTTTCGGTGCGAAATAGGTTTTTTAAAGAACGGCAATTATATTTGAAAAATAAAGCTTGTTTTTATTCCTGACTGAAAAGTGAGGTATTATATCGCAAAATTATTCTTATTTATTGAATAGCGCTCGTAGAATTTTGATTTTTTTGATTCTGTCGTTGCGGTTGTTTATAATTCGGCAAGATGGTTTTTGCTTCTCTTAATTATTCCTTGAAATCTCCCCTAAATTTTCAATCAGCTTTTCTCAAAATTCTTTTTTTATTATTCACTCAAATTTCCCCTAAATTCTTATAAGTTTATCCAAAAATTCTTTTCATTATTCACCCTAATTTTCCCTGAATTTTCAATCTGTTTTTTCCTTTATTCTTTTTTATCATTCACTCAAATGTACCTGAAATTTTCATTGCCCTGTCGGTTGGGGCTGTAGAATACACCGACTGAATCTCTGCAGAGGGGTAAGACTCCCTTAACGAGTGTCCTGGATTTATGACACTAAACAATCTGATGGTAGGGCTCTAGTGATGCTGGAACTTTGGGAAATGCGGAATATCTCTTTATTGCTATCATTCCCAGCTCGACTCTGGTCCGGAGTGGTAGCACCTGAAAGGGTCCTATCTATGGGTCAAATAGAACTAAACTATGTACTTATGCTAAATTGAATTCTTTAAAATTGTTCTATTTATCTGTTGGGGGTGTCCTCGTGGTGTAATGGTTAAAGCGATGGACTGCGGAATCGTAGTAAACGAGTTTGTATTCCAGTCACGCTATTACGTTCACTTTCGGGCAAATACCCTTGGGAAAGGTATGAACCCCCTTATCCTCCCAGCTATGGGTTAAATAGTACCCCTACTGTTCTTACAGAAGAATGGCATTGGTGTTAAATAACCTACGAAAGTTGATATGCCATTAAACAAAGAAACCAAACCAAACCTATTTATCTGTATAAAAATGGGTTTTGCATTAAATAAAAAACAAGGATTGATATGCCATAAAACCAAACCTAACATAAATTCTTATTTAGTTTTTTCCTAATAATTCTTTTCATTATTCACTCAAATTTCTCCAATTCAACCTCAAGTAAATAATGCCCGGAAAAAAAATCAGACAGGCGGCGCTTTTCCATAACTGAGAAGAACCGATTTCGAAAACTGACGTTTTTCTCCCGACCGCAAATTTCAAAAAGAAAGCAGCATCCAGTCTTTGACATTTTCACAAAACTTCAATCAGTGAAAACATTTAAAATGCATAATTCATCAGAGCTCTTTAGATATTAAAAATGACATCAATACCCATTATAAACAAAATAAATGGTCTTTGCTGTTGTTGTTGTTGTTGTTGTTAATGTTGTTAATGTTCTAGAAATTCTTTTTTACATCAGCGTTAAGAAGAAACAAGGAAACCTGGAGATGTATCTCAACGTGGTGTAAACCCTAGCAGTCCTCTCTCTCTCTTTCTCTCTCTCTCTCTCTCTCTCTCTCTCTCGTAACAATTTCGACCTTTCGTAAATAAAAGGAGAGTTTATATTTTTATAAACAAGTGTCGTAGTCACTTGTTTCCGCAATATACAACAGTATCTAATGTACTTGTATCATACCCATGATACCTGAGGAGGTGCCCGTGGTGTAATGGTTATCGTCACAGGATATGGACACGGCGATACGAGTTCAATTCCTGGACAAGACTGATTGCATTTCACATAGCACTAATACCCTTGGGAAAGGTATGAATCCAATTATTCTCCCTCCAGCTATGGATAAATAGTAGGGCAGACTAGGTTCTTCTGCCTTGGTGAGGCAACTAGCCTAGGAGAAGGAAAACTCTGAATTCAAACCTGTTAAACTCCGCTTAAAAAAAATTGACCGAGCGGAGGGGTTGGGTAAATAGGACCATACCCATGATACGGATATGCGAAACGTACATTAGAATGTTCATAACATATATACATAGAACATAGCAATCCCGAAACACGAAAAACACTTACTTCTCAGTTCAGGCACGAAACTTTTTATTACCTTTGAGTTAAAGGTTCTTCGACATAAGGAGAGAGATACACATTCTTTCTATTCTGGCTTTTCCATCTGCCCCCCCCCAACATCCCGTGCGCACCCGCCACAAGGCCACTGGCCTGGCTTCGGCGAGCAAGCGAGAGCCAACCGTCTTCTCCCGAGGCAGGACTCAACTCAACTCACTGACTTTTTCAAAATCCCCCAAATCCTCCACGCGCTTCCGGTGCGTGACGTCACCCGTACTCTGTAGCCCCGTTTCCCATCTGGGCTATTATGACATCTCTGAGTGAAATGTCCACTCTGCGCAAGCGCGTGAATACCTGTGTTAATGCTGCACCTAAGTAACCCATGCACTGAGCCGAAAGGTTCTCAGCCTAACTAAACCCAAAGGCATAAAACGAAATCCCTTGGACATTATATTACATACTCCTTTTCGGCTAGTTTGCTGTATTCGCTTATTATGAGACTAACCGATTCATTTTCTCACCACATAACCTACTCTTGCTATTCAGTTGCGTATTATCTATTTTCGCTTTTACATTATCATATTTACCAAACCCCTCCGCTCGGGCAGGATATGACACAAGGTCATTTTTTTAAGCGGAGTTTAACAGGTTTGAATTCAGAGTTTTCCTTCTCCTAGACTAGTTGCCTCACCAAGGCTGAAGAACCTAGTCTGTCCTACTATTTACCCATAGCTGGAGGGAGAATAATTGGATTTATACCTTTCCCAAGGGTATTAGTGCTATGTGAAATGCAATCAGTCCAGGATTTGAACTCGTGTCGCCGTGTCCAATTCCTGCGACGATAACCATTTCCCCACTGGCACCTCCTACGCTTTTACATTATTAGTCCTTATGGCGTTGTTTTGTGCAGCTATAAAAAGATGTGCCCGTGGTGTAATGGTTATCGTCGTAGGAAATGGACACGGCGACACGAGTTCAAATCCTGGACGATACTGATTGCATTTCACATTGCACTAATACCCTAGGGAAAGGTATGAATCCAATTATTCTCCCTCCAGCTATGGGTAAATAGTAGGGCAGACTAGGTTCTTCAGCCTTGGTGAGGCAACTAGTCTAGGAGAAGAAAAACTCTGAATTCAAACCTGTTAAACTCCGCTTAAAAATTGACCCTGTGTCATATCCTGCCCCATAGGAGGTGCCCGTGGTGTAGGAAATGAACACAGCGACACGAGTTCAAATCCTGGACGAGACTGATTGCATTTCACATTGCACTAATACCCTTGGGAAAGGTATGAATCCAATTATTCTCCCTCCAGCTATGGGTAAATAGTAGGACAGACTAGGTTCTTCAGCCTTGGTGAGGCAACTAGTCTAGAAGAAGAAAACTCTAAATTCAAACCTGTTCAAATCCGCTTTAAATTGACCTTGTGTCATATCCTGACCGAGTGGAGGGGTTGGTAAATATGTATAAAAAGAGATTCAGTTTCTCTCTTGCGGTTTCTCTTTCGTAAATATGTCCAGGTCTTCTCATGTACAATCGCGCCTGTTTGTTGATTAACATATTCATAGTTCTTTTTCTTCCTATTTCAGTTTCTTAGCTTTTTTTTTTTTTTCGTTTGTTTTTATATTGTTAATACTGTTACTAGCTGCTATGCGAAGTCTTTCTTGGCTATTTTCAATGTATTCGTCAAGTCCTTCTATCGATGCATCTTCGTAATTTTAAATGCTGGCTAGTCTTCTTCCTTCTTTTTTTTTTTTTTTTTTGACACATACAGCCAATGTCATCTCTTGAATATAAACCCTTGTGCATAATCATCAACTTTCAAGTCCTTTGGTCTATTTATCTGAGTTCCTCCCTTGTTCATTTTAAGAATGGTCCAGAAAATCTTATTTGGAGAACCTCCCATGTGTTTATCCTTTTAATGAGATATCTAATACAGAGCTTGGTTTCGAGATGTTTTCTCGTTTGTCTGTGTGTTGTATCGTCGATGTTAAAGATACACAGAGAAAAATTAGTGCTTAATGTATTTATTCGGCACCAATATCCGGTGCCAACTGATACATACAAAAAAGAAACAGTACAATAAATTACAAACAATTAATAAGAGAATTCACAAGATATTGCAGAGGGTCAAATGTGGTATAGCCAAACGAGTTAAGATCAGTACGAATATTAATCGGCTTATTAAATCAACGGTATTCGTCGCACGCCCCACCAAACGGACGAGTGTGGCACAAGGCCCTTTTAAGGTGGGTTCGAGCGCAGAGCCGTAGCCCAGACACGCCCAGCATTCCCAAAAATGACTCATGCCCCGTCGGCATTACCCTAAAAGAAGCACCTCAGGCACCAGGCGATATACCTAACCCCTCCGAGGAGCATTAAAGCCAGGGAGGACGGTCCTCTAAGACTCGAGGTATGTCCCGAGACGAGACACACCCGACCAGATCCGTGCTGCTGATGCCACGGCCGGCCGAAGTGTGTCCCATCAACTGGATCCAGCTTATTAAGTCAACGGTATTTGTCTTCTGTCGCACCATCCGGACAAGTGTGGCACTAGGCCTTTTTAAGGGGGGTCTGGGCCCCCGAAGTGTGTTTCATCTACTGGGTCCAGCTTATTAAATCAACCCTCGAAGTCTTTAATCGTATGCTCGTAATAGTTATGAGCCAGTCTATCTGGTAGAGTGCTGGAGAGGTGTTTAGACACTCTACAACACTGGGATAATATTTTCTCATTTTTTCTTTCAACTCTGTTTGATTTGTCCACTTCCGATATTCCCGAGTACTTTTGATTTTCATTCTCTTCAAGCCTTTTTATGCTTTCCAGATTGAGTTGTATTAATTCGGATTTTTCTCTTTTTATCAATTTTCATCAACGTCATGGCACACTTTTCAATATTACCTTGCGGCATCCTTTCTGTTCTTCCGGAAATAGTCCATGGCTTTAAGCATCAGATTTCTTCTTTAATTTGTGCAGTCAGGATTTTCTACATCTTAAGTAAACACGTTATCTGTATATAGTTACAGGAGATGGTTCCTTTTGGGGGGTATTTTTGGATCTGGGTAATTTCTCCTTTATTCCCTGTTGTGTTCTGGTTAGTGAACACAAGTTGTAATGATAATAAGACAAACCACGATATGTGAGGAAAATAGTTATATTTACAGGAAAGAGTATTTATAAAAGAGAGACTGTTAGTAATAAGAACATAGGATTAGTGATAGAGTAAATATATACTTCAACAATAGGAACGGCTCTTCTGGTCTGGCTTGTAGGCTTATTTTATTTCGCTGTAAAGTTACAACGAAGGCACAAGGCCTTGAGGTTTTGGGAGAGGGGAAGGGAGCGGTCATGGTTTTCTATATATTCTAAGGGGACCTAGCAAGCCACATTCGCCGACCCATTCAACAGTACAATATATAACCATTCATCCATCGCCATGCGCGCAGCAGTTACCAAAATACCACATTTACTCTATGAAGAAGACCTACTTATAACCCGAAAGTGGTGTATGATTTTATTAACAATATATGGTTTATTTACAATGAATATGATGGGAATGGGAGAAAAAAAACCCGAAAAATATATGTACATGAAAAACAAGGAAAAATTCCCCGTTTGTTTGCCCTCCCAACCCCACGTCTATAAAATTGGAGGCCGACTGTTTTTCGGGCCGTAAGAACCGGAAACAAGCCGAGCCTAACCTAGGTGGGACGGGAATCCTAATCTACAGGGGTAAAAGAAAATAAAGGGTCAGGCGCGGTATGGGTTGATAGAAGCAGGTAATATGATTTTTTACATATGAATGTTCAAGATCTTCAATAAAAGTGGACTGCGATACGGGTTGAGGTACAAAAATAATAGGGAGGGGGAAGATCTTGTGAAACTAACGACTAGATAACGGGGACAATGACTCACAGCATACTGCTAACTAGGTTTCAAGGGAAAAAAACAATCCTACTTACCAGGAGTGGGGTCCCTAAGGACCCGTACCGTAGACGCCATGGGCCGGCAGAGGAGGGAAGGATGACTCCAGCATTGCCCCCTTTCTTACGACCAGGCTCGCTGCATTCACCCACCTTTTGCTGAATGTTATGCGATCCAAGCGTTTTCTATCGCATCTGATTTTGACCCTCAGCTGATGCCGAAAATACAAAACCAGATCACGATGAGAAAAGTTTGCATCGTCATACAATCCCTTGTTTCGCGTCGTCCAAATCACCATTCGGGCTACAGCTAAGATCGCGAAAAACACCATACGCTTCTCACCCTGAAACGGAGGAAGAACTTTGTCTACGACGTAACCAACATCGAGTAGCACAAGCTGTTTGGGTTCGATGCGAGCCGTCCACTCCCCGACGTGATCCCAAAACCGGTGAACTCGCTCGCAATAGTAGAAGGCGTGCTTAGCCGTTTCTTCCAAGCCACTGCCGCAGCGAGGGCAATCGGGCATGTCTGCCAGGCCCGCTTTGAAGTTCAAGCCGCGAAAGGGGCAACGCATTCCGAACAAGTCGCCAGGTGAGCGAGAACTTGGAGTTTTTCAAGAAGCTCGATCCTGGCGCCCAATTCCAGTGAGAGCAGATCTCCTCTGCCGTCCAGCCGTGCCGCTCGCTCTTAGGATCAGAAGTGGAACCCACCACTAACTCCTGATACAGTTCTTTCCGAGGCCACGAAAGGTCACTGGACCCAAGAAGGTTACGAAGGGCCTTTCGGCACTCGCGGACAAACAGTGCTTCGCCCAAAGGCTTACGTCGACCTTCAGCCTTTGGGTCTGAGTTGAGGCGAGGAAAAGTCCGACTCGCCTTTCGTCTCCACACTGTGTCCCCCGTCAAGGATCGGCCCAGGTATGCAAGTCTTTCAGCAAGCCAGTGGCTCCCCAGATCAGGCATACCTAGACCCCCGTTGCGTGTACGTTGGATACAGACCTGCCTCCGGACCATCAGCCTTGCACCTCCCCAGAGCAATCTGGAGAGGGATCGTTGAAGCGCCAACCGGCGTGCCTTAGGCAGGGGAAGTACAGGCAATCGGTAAATGATCGAGGACAACCTCCTTGAAAGGCAGATTCCCCCCTGAGCATTCACTTTAGCATGTACTTCTGACCAATTTCGCTCCAGTAGGAGGTCGGACCCGAACCACACCCCGAGGATGCGGAAGGGTCCGTCACTCCAGCGGAAGGGCCCTGGAAGAGTATTGCTACCCGTCCAAGCACCGAGCCGCAAACCTTCGCTTTTGTCAAAATTGACCTTGGCTCCTGCAATCCGCTCGTACTCGACAACCGCCTCTTTCACAGCCTCTATATCCAGCCGGCGGGATACAAAGACTGTGATGTCATCAGCGAACGCGGAAACCCTTGCCGCAAGGCGGCCAGCAAAAGGGACACCGCGCAGGGCCGGACTTGTCCCCTCCTCCCTAAGCCTGCGCAGGAGGGGCTCCAACGCGAGGACATAGAGAAGAGCAGACAGAGGGCAGCCCTGCCGGACCGAACGTTCGATCGCGAACGCCCCCGAACGCCTTCCGTTCACCTGCACCACTGCCTGAAGGTTGTGGTACATCATGCTAATGCATCTGCGGAACTCCGGTTTGAATCCGGCAGTCTACAAAACAGTGGCCAAAAACCGTTGGTCAACCCTATCGAAGGCCTTGGACTGATCTAAACTGATCGGCGCGGCTTCAGTGTCGTCTTTTATCCCCTCTAGGACCTCACGAATCAAGTGAAGGTTGTCCTGGATCGACCTTCCCTTCACAGCAAACGTCTGTTCGGGGCCGATCAGATCGCTAATGACAAGCTAAAAACGATTCGCTAAGACCCGGGCCAAAATCTTTAACTCTGTGTTAAGCAGAGTTATGGGCCTGTAATCGTCTAAACCCTCCCAAACATGCCTGCCACCTTTCTTCAGCAATGTGATCACGCCCTTGGTAACGCTACCAGGGATGGCTCCCTGGGCGAACCAATGGTTGAACATATCCGTCGGAATAGGTACAAACATGTGCGATATCCTCAAGTACACTTCGTAGGGTAAACCATCTAGTCCCGGCGACTTGTTGAGGCCGATCTGCTTCAACGCATCACGGACTTCGCATTCAGTAATCACACCCTCGCAACTAGCCGCTTCAGACACCCCAAGGAAGTCGGCGAGATAGCTGCGAAACTCCCGGAGCGAGAGATCAGTGCAGCGGGCAAAACGATCCCGAAAGTGCGCCCGAAAGGCATCATGTATCTCATGACTCGATCGCAGCAGTCGCCCGTCCGGGGTCTTGACAGAATCGATGTACCGATCGGGAAACCTTCGCACTTCTTCTTCGCGTGCAGTCGCGTTCGATTTCACAGCTTCGTTGAGAACTCTCTTTAACCTAGATCTAACTACGCAACTCTTGTAGCGCTCGCTACTCTCACGCTCAAGGTCCCTCCTAGCTAGTTCTACACCTAGGGAGTCCCCCCCCCCAGCCACCGCCCGGGAAAGTCTATCATCTATAGATTTCGCCTCCTTGGTCCTATCTAAATTGAGCCGTCGACCGTACTTGGTGGCGAAATCTCTAATCCTATGTTTAAGAGATCCCCACCACCTATTCCCGGTAACCGCCCCCACCAACACCCGCTTGATTAGGGATTCTAGCCGATCCCGGAAGTCCCGTATCTCTAGTAAGGAGGTATTGAACTCCAGTAGCCGGCTAGACTAGGCCTATTAGCTAACCGCAGACTGACCCTAAGAAGTTTATGGTCAGTCCACGCTATCAAGTGGAACGTAGGACAACTAACGAAATCAATATCAGCTCTTCTCACTAACACTCTGTCCAAGTAGGAATCTACTTTGGCAGAGGGCGATCTATCTAGCCACGTCCACATCTCCTGCCCTGGGTGATCCAGACGAAACCTGTCGACGAAACCACGACGAGTCATGAAGCCGACAAGGCTGCTTTCACACCTTCCCAATCTGTTAGCTCCCCGCCCGACCTTATCTATCTTGGGATCAATGATCGCATTCCAATCACCCATTAAGACTAGCCGCTTCGTATCGTCCAGGAACGGCGCCAACCGACGAAAAAAGGAAACCCTCTCCGCAGCGATATTGGACGCATAAACCGCAACCAGACGGAACTTAAAACTTTTAACGGTAACATTGGCCACAACCAGCCGGCCCCCGTCACCTGCAAAAACAACGTCAACATCAGCATCAAGGCTACATCCAACTAGCAAGGAGACCCCAGCGATGGCGCTGCTGCCGTATGCTGAGAAAACGTTAAAGTCGCTTTCCAGCACCCGACAGTCGGCACTGCAAGTGAAGTGGGTCTCTTGCACTGCAGCAACATCTACACCAAGGGTCTTGAGTTCACCGAGCAAGCGCGTACACTTGCTTGAATCCCTCAGTCCCCTCAAATTCAAACTGGCAAGGTTTAGAGTCGTCAGTCCCACTTACCTTACTCACTGGCGACTATGGGCCGGAAATCCTTCGGGGTGAGGATGCCGACGGCCTGACACAAGGAACCAGTGCCGAGTTCAGTAGTAACCCGGTTGTCCCTGGTGATTCCACCGACATCTATGGGAAACCGTAACTTTAGGGACCTATAAAGAAAGGGGTAAACTAAAATAGAGACCCTACCCGAACAAAAAGGAATACATTTTTTAAGGGAGGAGTGCTCCAACTCCGCCAACTTCATGCCCGTATCAGTCTGACAGACCGTACTCAGGAACTTCCACACGCCCTTGGTACGGTCGCCAGCTGACCGGACAAAAGTGGTTACCATGGCTGCACTCCGGAAATTTGAAGGGTTTTCAATGTTCATATTGTTAATCTTTTCAAGGCTCAGCAGCGGCTTTAGTGCCTTCCGGAGCTGGAAGTCCCCAACTGCTTCCAGCTCCACCGAGCACAAAGCTACTGCCCGCTGTATTTGTCCAATTGAAAGTTCTTCCTCCTGCCGATTTGGTTACTTTTTTCCGGCAGGAGGGTCAGGTTTTCTTTTTGGTGAGGGAATCGCAGGGAATAGTTCTCGGGATGATATGTCTGAGGGGCTGAGTGAGAGGAGGGATGGGGTTTGAGCTAGGCTCGAGGGTTTTGCCCTTTCTGCTGATTGGGATCTTGGGAGGGGAATTTTATATGGGCGGTGGTATTTTTTAAGTAACGTTCCTGTTGGGGTGAAAGGGGTGAAAGAGGGTCCATTTGTTGGGAAGGAGACTGTAGTAATATTTTTGGAGGGGGAAAAGGTGGTGAAGGTAGTGTTGAAGGTGATGGTAGAGATGGAGGAGGTAGCTGTGGTTGTGGTTGTGTTTGAGAGGAAGGGCCTGCCTCGGGCACATTTTTTTTGGTGGCCCCTTCCCCACTGTCCCTTCTCCTCTTCAAATTAGTGGTAGTCTCCATTTCTTCTGTTTCGATTGCTGATTTTTTCTTCTTCATCTTTTTGGATGTTGATGATGCTGCGGATGCTGATGGTACTGGTGCTGTTGATGTCGTTGGAGTTGCTGGTGTTGCTGATGTCTTTGGTGGGGTTTTGGGTGCCGGTGTTGTTGGTACTTTTGGTGAAGTTGGTGCCGGTGTTGTTGGTGATTCTGGTGCTGCTGCTGCTGGGGCCTTGGTTTGATTCTGAGGAGGGGATGAATTTGGACTTTTTTCCCCTTGTTTAGGAGACCCCTTTCTCTTCCGGGTCACCTCGGTCCAGCCCTCCTGGTCGTTTGTTTTTTTGTTTTGTTTTTTTTTTTGCTGGACCTGACTCGGGCTCTGGGCCTCCGCTTGCTTGCTGATGGTGGTGGTGGTGGCTGTTGAATCTGTTGTTGTTGTGGCTGCTGCGTTTTCGTTTTTCTGGGGGCAAAATTTGGCAATGTGGCCAATTTGTTTGCATGCCCAGCACCTTGGGTGACGTCCTTCCACCATCACCATCATTTGCCGGTCCCCGCTGATTAAGGTCTCGGGGATGGCTTTGAAGCCATCCCTCGTCAGGCACAGCCGGAAGGCGTAGTCCCCGTAGACTGTCCCAGCCGGGGATCTGAGGAGGTTAAACCCCTCTACTTGTCCATAGGCGCTTAGGTAGGCAGCCAAAACCTCCCCAGTGATGTAGGCCGGGACGTTAGATACCGTGCCGCGGAGCCTACGGGTCCCCTTGTACTCCGGCTGTAGCCTGAAGTGTTTGGTGACAATATTGTTTGCTGCCGCCTTCGCTGCTTGCTCTTCAGTAGGAAGCAGGACATCCCATGTCGCAAAAGTTTTGCGACAAAAGTATTGGCATGGGATGCCTGCCTTCCTCAATAGCTCTTCGAAGGTCTCTTTGTTCAGCCCCACAAGCCTTTTCGTTTTTAAGTCAGAAATGACCAGAGAGAGGATCCTGGGTGTTAGTTTTTCGACTATTTCAGGGATGGGCAGTATTTCATTTCCTTTAAAGTACTTTGCGTACTTGCCCACCCTGTCTCTTTCAAAGTCGTCAGATCCTCTCTGGTGGCCCTTCCAGGGTGTGGGGCTCTTTTGAGCCGGCTATATAGGGCTGTCTTGGCTGTCAATGGTTTCTTGTGTCTCAGCAGGGACCGGCAACGAAGGCCAATTTGCCCCTATAAGGCTTTCTTGTGATGTCGGGTCTTTTTTGGGGGTAGCAGAAGTCGTGGACCCCTCCATGGCTGCAGTAAAATTAGCAGCCAGGAGGGTAAAATTAAGCCTCCACCTGTCGCAAGAATGGAGGGGAGTTCTACTGTAAGACGATAAGGCAAATAATACAGTGACACTAAAACAATTAATACAACACACTTGTAAAGAAAAAAAAATACAGCGACACTGAAAAAATACCAAAAATTAGTAGAAACCCTGAAATAAAAATTTAACAGATAAAACAAGTCCAACGTACGACAAAAATCAAGGTTGGACGTAGAAGTGACAAAAGACAAGTAAATGACAAAAAATTAAATAAGTCAAACAAGTCAAACATAAACGTCACTTGCAAAAATAAATTAATTTGGACAAAAAACAAGTCTTACTTAACGAATAACAGGTATAACAAAATTCAACAATGCAATCTGAAAATAACTTTAGCGGTTGAGCCTGGCGAGTGGCTTGTTCTCAGACTGATCTCCGCTACTGCCATATATGGCAGATGGAACAGCTCATTATGCTGAAAAGGTAGGTGATACCCAACAGTCACCCATTCAGGTATGGTTGCTTCTTCTTGGCATTCACTCAATTGCAGAAACAATCTGTTATATATGGAGGTGAATTTTTTAAACCAGAATCTATGTATGCTATCATGGCCTGGGGTTTTCCAATTCAGTACTTTCTTGAGTTTTCCTCTCAGCGAATTCTTGGAATTCATTTTTCATGTTATTTATTGAGTCAGCCTTTCTGTTATATACTTTCTGTTCCCATATTTTACTCCCAAATTGTTTTGTTTCCTTTGCATCCGGTTGTTGGTTTGTCCTTGTGCATTTTCTACCGACATGCTTGTAGAATTTTCTTTCGTTATTTTAGAAGGTCTTGTTTTGTTTGCATCACTTGGCCTTGTCTCCGTACCTCTCAAGTCTTTCTTCTTTCGCCAGTATCTTTTGATTTATTTTTTCCGGTTATATTGTCAGATTTTCCTGTTGTTTTGTTTTGATATTTTTATTCCTATGCATCCCTGCGCGCTTTTCTTTCCTTTGCATTTTCACTTGTCGTGGTTTCTTTATTTGTCCTTCTGGCCTCACTTGCTATCCAGGTTTTGTATTTCTGTTCGGTTTCTTTTGAGATACATCAATTTTATCACTGACTAGTTTCACTCCTGCATAAATTAACTCGTTTAGTTCGTAATGTTGTCCGTTTGGATATTTGTTGATATTTTATTTACCTCCTCGGTTTTCTACCTTGACTTTTTCCCAGTTTTGATTCTTAAAGTAATGTGCTTTTCTATTCAGTTATGATTTTCTTTATCTACTCGACGTTTTTCTTATCTTCGTTGGTTAATATTGATGCAGTGCGAGGGTTTGTAATATTCTGATTTTCAGTATGATGAGTTTCAATTCTTGTTGGAGGATCTTCTTGAGCATATTTTCCACGACTTCCCTGCCCACATATATCTTGTATTCGAAGATTAGAAAACTAACCTTTCCTTAAAATGATTCTAGTTTGGTCAACAAGTCTTTGTCTTGTATTAAATTTAACAGATTCTGCCCAAATTTCCTTGCTTTTTTTCCGTTGGTGCGTCCAAGTTGAATTGTTGTTTTGATCTTTATTGTACCAAAAATCAGAACAGCCAACCTTCGCAGGATGTTCATCATTTCCCCCATGCTGGCTATCGAGGAAGCACCTGCCTGTTATTACACCCAGACCGGTTGTCAAGGTTGATTTGTATTTGAATATGACATTTTTTCACGGGTAGTATAATGTGGTTATACCAGACCCAGAGTCGATTATTATCTGTGCTCCTGTCACTGATGTAACCTGGTATCCAGTCACAGATGTAACCTCTAACCTGTGACCTGGTATCCTTCCAAGAAAGTACAATCATCAGCGGGCCACGAAAAAAAAAAAAGACACGACTAAGCTTTAACTTAGTATAAGTCTATATAAACCTTTCTTCTTCTAAATTTTGTGACTAAGCAATAAAATATCATTTGTTTGGCTCTTTTGCTTCCAATGAACTTTCACAGTTACCTATTTTCTTTCCTTTAATTTACCAATGGAAAGCACTTCAAGATTCTACATAAATTTCAAACCCTTCCGACAAATTCACACAACTAATTCGTAATATTAGTTAAAAAATACATGTAAAATATAGAGTGACAGTTAAAAAAAAAAAAAAGCTTCAGAATTTTATTGTTAACTTACGATTTCGAATTAAAAATGAAGTCATCTCAGCTGTCTGCTTTCGTTGGCTTTATATTATTCTTCGAGGCACCTTTTTAATTGTTTTTACAAATATTTCGACCACATTAGCTTACACTGGTGGTAGATGTAAATAATTTTTAGGTAAACTGATTTTGTTCGGGGTCGGATGGAGTCTACAAATTTTAACTATGAAGAAGGCCGGAAGATTCCACAATTTCAACGCCACATCGGCCAAAGAACCCATGGTTGACAGTCAGAAATTAGCCATAACATCTGACTGCTTAATTTCCCAGATTTCAATCCCCTTGATAATTATGAGGAGAGTGTGTGTTATATAACGGCATAATGAAGAGGCATATAACTTTTTTATATAAAAATGTACGTCTCTGTTTATTTCTCGAAGGGGTTGAAACTCTATAAGTGTGAAAGAGACAGAGACAGGGAGACAAAGGACGCGGACACAGACCAACGGAGGACTGCTGTATTGACCTTTTCTTAACCCACGTTGGGATTCCATATTCAGGGCTTTATGTTCCTGCTTCTTTGACGAGAGGTTTTCAACCGTGTTCCACCAGGGAGCTACTTGGCCCAGCACTGCAGGTGAGCCCAACGCAGCTTCTTCCCTCCCTTTTTCTGGCTCCAACTGGCTAAATGACCGCGAGTGCACGTAGATACCTGTGTATATATAATTTCATTACGCCTACGCATTCCGGTTGTCATTCACGTGATCTGCTCCTGCTTGTCAACCCACGCGAGCAGTCTTCCTGTTTACACGACTGGAACGTTCTGTGCCAGAAATACCTGACTGATGGCTCTGTCAAAGGTCAATATGCAACACGTGGTTGAGTGATTGATCAGCAAAATTCTATGCAACACTAAAGATGAATTTAAGGCAAGAATAGTTATAGCATTTACCAATTTAAACAAGGAGACCATCGGAAAGCCTTGCAGGAGATTCCGAAGTAGTCTGGAGGACGTGGTGAAAGCCAATGGTGTGTTTTCTTTGAATCAATTTAATCTTTATAATTCCAAGATATTTCAATGTTATTTTGGTAAATATATCTAATGAAGTGAAATGATAATCTTATTTTCATTTTTGCATAATTTAGACAACAATTTACCCCTTGTACCTGTATGTATACATATATATATACACACACTTTCTCTCACTTATACACTCACTCATATATGGATGAAAACTCTCTTTCTCTCTCATTCTCCCTCTCAGACGCACATATATACATATATATATACTCTCTCGCTCACTGACTCATATATACAAATATACACACACATAACAACACACTCCCTCACAGCCTTCCAATCTTACACCGACACACACACACACACACACATATATATATATATATATATTCTCTTTTACCCATTCACTTATATATATATACTCACATACAAAATGACGACGACAACGAAGAAGAAGAAGAAGAAGAAGAAGAAGAAGAAGAAGAAGAAGAAGAAGAAGAAGAAGAAGAAGAAGAAGATTTCCCTTTTGAGAATGAACTTTTCCTTTGATTATTTGTACATTCCCATCATGTTTTGTTCAACAATGAAAATTTGACCCGTGAATAAAAACTGATGGCAGGGTACAACGGTTTCTATCCCCCCTCGCCGCCCCGTCGCGTTCTCGACCTCCCTTTGGCTAGCGTGCAGCGATGACAAAACAAGAATGAACTACGAATCCTGTCACGTGATTAACACAGACGCCGGCAGTTGCACTTTGGAAGAAACTAAATAAAAAAAAATAAAAAATTCTTCTCTTTCTCACTAAAGAGAACTGACTCTAAGTCAGGTTTTTCCTCCCCCGTTTTTCCTCGCTATACTCATAGATTTAAAACGACTTCATTTGTGATGATAAAGGGAAAAAAACAGAAAGAATAAATATACGCTACAGGTTTTTAAAAGTTTCGACAAAATCTTGCACAACTTTTACTTCTTTTATTTCTAAGTTCATATGAAAAGCCAAAAAGTTTAAACGTAGAATGATTTTGTTGAAAATACAAACAGAATGCCGCCGCGCAAGCACTATTTGGGGTAAGAAGATTGAAGGTATATTTTAAGAAGAAGCAGCTAACATACCATGTTAATTGCTGTCATGGGGTGAAATGGTGACCATCGTGCGTTTGTGATCGAAACATTTTTTAAACGAGGATTTTATCATTGCAAAATATAGCGAAATCTTCTTTCATGGCCGGCTCACACACCAGATCTGTTTGGATGTAATTATTTCTTCAGGGGATACATGAAGTCTCAAATCTTTAAACGTAACCTGCAGATATATCCTTTTATGATTACTTCCTCTGGGGATACCCGAAAGGTCAAGTCTTTAAACTTAAGCTGTATATCTATCCCTTTATGATTACTTCCTCTGGGGATACCCGAAAGGGGCAAGTCTTTAAACGTAAGCTGCATATCTATCCCTTTATAATTACTTCCTCTGGGGATACCCGAAAGGGGCAAGTCTTTAAACGTAAACTGTATATCTATCCCTTTATAATTACTTCCTCTGGGGATACCCGAAAGGGCAATTCTTTAGACATAAACTGCAGATCTATCCTTTTATTATTACCTCCTCTGGGGATACCCGAAAGGGACAAATCTTTAAACGTAAGCTTCAGAACTATTCCTTAGTGATTACTTCTTCTGGCGATACCTGGCGGCTCAATGTTTAAACGTAGGCAGCAGACAACTAAGGAATTGAAAGATTTTATTAGTCGTGAGGTCACGGAAATATCAAAGACAAGGGCAGTAGAACTTCAGAGTTAGCCTTGCAGAGTTTTGCTGTAGGGGACTCACCTATGACCAGATTAATGGACTTACCCAAAGGGTATAATAATCAAGAACTAAACTGGTAGAGCTGAGAGCAGCAGCAGCAGTTGTAAGCACCTTGCTTGTCTTCGTGTACGTTGAACCAAGGAAACCCTCCTCAGAGACTTGGATACATTTGTGTGACACTTATTTATTGACCCTTAATAATCGGTCATAACAAGTTCATAATTTATAAGGTCTCGAGTTTGACGATATAATCTTTAAAACAAACTGATGACAATAAAAAAAATAAAATGGCAAAAATCGTTTTTGCTTATAGTAAAATTGAATTCTGAATAGCATTTATGTTGCCTTTTTGATTCACATTTCAAACCCAATTGATAATTTCCCCCAAAACTCCGCTGAATCCTTTTTTTTTTATATCAAATTCTAAAAAGTTGGAAAGTTCTTTACATTTATATTCTTTAAGAAAATAAGCAAATAAAAAATATCAGACTCTTTACGAAAGCAAAACTTTGTTGAAGAAGCAATTATGGCGTCATTAGGGAGAGTTGCGTGAGGGGTGTGGATTACACCACGTGATATCATTAGAATCAAGAATATGAAGAATCAAGAAGAATATCGGCCAGACGACCAGAGATTACAATAATCATCAACAAAAAAAAGAGAACTTGCAAAATTGTGGGCCTTGCTGTCCTGACTGACCACAGAATAAATGTAAAGGAAAGTGAAAAGAAGGATAAGTACCTCGATCTTGCTAGGGAATTGAAAAAACAGTGGAACATGAAAGTGACAATTATACCAATTGTAATTGGTGCTCTAGGTTCAGTCACCGAAAGATTATTAAAAGGACTGGAGGACTTGGAAATAATCGGATGAGTGGAGACCATCCGAACTACTACATTATTGAGATAAGCAAGAATACTGAGAAGAGTCCTGAAAACTTAATGAGACTTGCTGTCACTTAAACTTCAGTGAAAAACCATCAGCTAACGCTGATGTGAAAAACTCTCTAGGAATAAACAATAAAAATTTACATAGCCTCTTATTCCGTCTAGGGAATTTTTATCACATTTTTAACTAATGGTGCAATCTTCTACATTGAATAAATAAATAAATAAATGTAAGAGGTAAAGTGGGATGTATTAAGGGTATGAGATACCTAATAAAATGTACCAGATACCAGGTGAAAGGTAAAAAATACCAGGTGAAAAGTAAACGATAATAAATAAGGGTTATAATATGCAATCGAGGTTAACGAAGGCATGGACAGCTATCAATAGACTATCGATTATATGGAAATCAGACCTAACCGATAAAATGAAACGCAGTTTCTTCCAGGCAGCGGTCGCATCGATACTGCTATATGGATGCACTACATGGACTCTAACAAAACGGCTCGAGAAGAAGCTAGACGGCAATTACACAAGAATGCTGAGAGCAATCTTGAACAAGTCCTGGCGGCAACACCCCACAAGACACCAACTGTACGACCACCTGCCTCCTATCACGAAAACTATCCAAGTTAGACGAACCAGACATGCAGGACACTGCTGGAGAAGCAGGGACGACCTCATAAGTGATGTACTCCTATGAACCCCCACATATGGCCGAGCAAAAGCAGGACGACCAGCACGAACATACATTCAGCAACTATGTGAGGATACAGGATGTAGCCCAGAAGACCTGCCAGAGGCGATGAACGATAGGGAAAAGTGGCGAGAGAGGGTCAGGGATATCCGTGCTGGCGGCACGACATGATGATGATGATGATGATGATATGTAATACGTATAACGCAATATATAATGCAAATCTGTAATCATATGTATTTAGCAGAGAGTAATATGTAAGATATAAGATAAAATGATTCAAGGTAAAAGACGGATGATGAGTTTCAGGTCAAATCTGGCTGACGTAAAACAAATAAACAAATCTTAGTATATCAAACCTGAAGTATCCATTCTTTCTGAATGAGACTTGAATATAGAAAATAAAGAGAAAAAAAAAACAATTTAATATTTTGAGGCTAAAGATAATTCCGGACATGCCTTTCCAGATTTTGTGAGGAGACAATGTACATGATATTACACGATGATATTTCAAATAACGTAAAGTGAAGTTGCGGGTGCAACGAACTCTTTGCAAAGCGATCAAGGGTGAGAAAGTAGCGAGCCTCTCACGAAGTTACCCAGCCGCCTACAATGCCTAACACAAAGCTGCACTAAGCACAGTGAATTAGCTAATAATAATAATAATAATAATAATAATAATAATAATAATGTCTTTAGGAGAGTACTATCAAAGTGATTAGAAAAGTAACACCCTATGAAACATAGAATATTACCTTCCTCCACCCCATATCTTGGGTAATGTCCTGGTGAAGGATGGTAAGAAACCAAAAGTAAAGCTGAAGATAAAATACTGAAAATATCATTTTACTCATTTGAGAGTTTTTCACACCGTGATGGTTTTTCCATTGGATTCTGGGTGACAGTAAGTCTCCTCAAGTCTCCAGAACTCTCCTCAGTATTCTGGCCGATCTCAACAATGCTGTAGTTTAGATGGTCCTCTTATTTCTAAGTTCTATAGTCCCTGTATCAATCCTTTGGTGACTGTACCGAGTGCACCAATTACAAGTGGTATCACCATAACTTTCATGTACCTTTTTTTTTTCAATTCTCTGCCAGGGTTCAAGTATCTATCTCTCTTTTCGACTTCTTTTAGTTTTAACCTGTAGTCAGCCGGAACGGCAAAGTCCACTATTCGACAGGTTCTCTTTTTTCTTTTTCTTTTTTTTTTTTTTTTTTGTGTGTGACTATCACGAGGCCTGGTCGTCTGGCCGAGATTAGGTGATCCGTTTGTATCTCAAAATGCCTGTATTATTTTACTCCTTGAGAGTTTTTCACATCAGCGTTCTTAGTATTCTGGGCGATCTCAACAACGCTTTAGTTTAGATGGTCTCCACTCGTCCTCTTATTTCCAAGTTCACCAGCCCTTCTACCAATCGTTTGGTCACTGTACCAAAAGCTCCAATTACAATTGTTACAGCTGTCACTTTCATGTTCCTCAGTTTTTTTCAGTTCTCGAGCAAGGTCTAGGTACTTATCCTTCTTTTCGCTTTCTTTCAATTTTACAATGTGGTCAGCCGGGACAGCAAAGTCCATAATTCTGCATGTTCTCTTTTTTTCTTTTTCTTCTTCTGTTAATTCTTATTATTATAAGCTCTGGTCGACTGGCCGAGATTAGGAGATCCGTTTGTATCTCAAAATCACTGAAGATGTTGTGCGTTTCATTCTTCAGGACAGATTCTGGGTCGTGCATATACTATATTATTATTATTTATTACTCATTAGAGTTTTTCACATCAGCGTAAGCTGACGGTCTTTCACTGGAGATTGAGTGAGAGCAAGTCTCCTCAAGTCTCCAGGACTCTTCTCAGTATTCTGGCCGTTTTCAATAATGCTGTTGTTTGGATGGTCTCCACTTGGCCGCCAACTTCTAAATCTTCCAAGATCTTTAATAACCCTTTAGTTACTGTGCCCAAAGCACCAATCACAATTGGTATAATTGTCACCTTCATGTTCCATAGTTTTTTTCAATTCTCTAGCAAGGTCAAGGTACTTATCTCTCTTTTCATATTCTTTCAGTTTTATTCTGTGGTCTACCGGGACAGCAAAGTCGACAATTTGGCAGATTTTCTTTTCTTTTTTTTTTTTTTTTTTTTTTTTTTTGTTGATTATTATAAGGTCTGGTCTTCGGGCCCAGATTAGGCGATCCGTTTGTATATCAAAGTCCCACAGGAGTTTGTGCGTGTCATTTTCTAGGACAGGTGCTGGGTTGTGCATATACCATTTGTTGGCATGGTCAAATTTAAATTTCTTGCACATTTCCCAGTGGATAACCTTGCCCGCTCAGTCGTGTCTAGCCTTGTACTCCTTCTGTACCAATTTGCTGCATTCGCTTATTATGTGATTGATGGTTTCATCTCTGTCACCGCATTGTCTGCACTTGCTATTTTGTTGCGTCTTATCTATCCTCGCTTTTATATGATTGGTTTTTATGGCGCTGTTTTGTCCTGCCATTAGGAGAGATTCTGTTTCTTTCTTAAAGTTTCATTTTCTTAATTATTATTATTATTATTTTACTCGTTACGAATTTTTCACATAAGCGTTAGCTGGTTGGCTTACACAGGAGTCTGAGTGACAACAAGTCTCCTCAACCCTCCAGAACTCTACTAAGTATTCTGCTGAGTGACAACAAGTATCATTAGATCTCAACAATGCAGTTGCTTGAATGGTCTTGATTCTCCTTCCGATTTCCTTGTCAAGTAGGCTGGGGCTGTAGAATACACCGACTGCTTCACCGCAGAGGGTTAAGACCTTCCAAACAAGTGTCCTGTATATGACACTAAACAATCTGATGGTGAGATTCCAGTAATGCTGGAGCTTTAGGGAATGCAGAGTAGCCCTCCATTGCCATCACTCCCAGGTCCACTCTGGCCCGGAATGGTAGCACCTGACAGAGTCCTATCTATGGGTTGCATAGAACTAATTGCATACTAATGCTAAACTGAATTGTTTAAATTAGAACTGTTTGACTAAACTGAATCGCTTAAATATAAATGTTTTTGACAATTAAACTGTACTAACATTTAAACAGCGTGTTTATGTTAAACTGGATTGTTTGAAATGGAACTGTTTTTGACATTGAAACTGCACTTACACTAAATTGAATTAATATAGAATTGTTTTGACATTTAACTGTGTGTAAACAAAATTTGTACTTATACTAAACTGAATTAGCTGAATTAGGACTGTTTTGACAATTAAACTGTGTACCCCTGCTAAACTGAATTGTTTGAAATAGAGCAGACTATTTGTATAAAAATGGATTTGGCGTTAAATAACCTACAAAGGTTGATATATCATAAACACAACCAACCAACCTACCTTCCGATTTCCAACTGTTGCAATCTCTTTTTTAAACCTTTGGGGACCGTTCTAAGTGCACTGACCATAATTGGTATCACCTGCACTCTCATGTCCCACAGGTTTTTAGTTCTCTGACAAAGTTCTTTTTTTATCATCAATGGTTTTCGGACTATTGTCTTCTTAAGAAGGTTAGATAAAAAAAATTCTGAATGTGAGCACAGGTAAAAAAATCATGCATAATAGTAGTAATTCTAGTCAAGTAAGAACATTAAGTTTATAACTCACAAAAGTTCACTCTGAATTGTCTAGCAAGACACATGACGTAACGGTTGTAGGTCGTAGGTTATAGGCGTTGGTTCCCTAAGCTTCTAAGGAAACAATCATCTAGAGGTTGCAGGTTCAATCCTGATTACAAGCGAGTTACGATACAGGAATACTTAACACTTGTATCCGGTTATGGCTAACGGAATCAGAACAAGCGACCCCCGTGGATTCAATAAAGGACGTAGTTCGAAGTTCTGTGAAGGTTCCTGAGTTCGACAAACACCTGAAGAGGGCCGGAGGACATATCGTCCGAAAAGTTGTGAAAATAACAATAAAGATGAAGACAATAGTCCGAAAATCCTTAATGATAAAAATCATCAAGCTTCGCCTCAGACATTTTGACAACTAAAGTTCTTTTTTTCTTCTTTAATTTTTCACTGTGTGTCTGGCCGGAACAGCAAAATTAACCAGACGGCAAGTTCTATCAAACAGAAACCCAGTTTTTTTCAATTTGTCTCCCTGTGTGGTCATATTGAGACTGAAAAGTAACAAGATCCCTAAATTGAAATAATTTGGCGTCATCAATGATAGATAGATAGATAGATAGGAACAGATTCAGATAGATAGATAGATAGATAGGAACAGATTCAGATAGATAAATTGATAGACAGATAGGAGGCTAACGTTGATAAAGGATAGATACGCAAAAGAATGTTTATAATCGACAGAAATAAACTAAATAATATGAAATATTAACATAGACAGACAGACATGTTGATAGAATAGTGTGATTTTTATATAAATTTTGTAACGGTAATTATATCATACAATTTGAAACATTATGGTACCAACGGAAATAGAATGTTTAAAATGTTTCATCTTTTTCGTTTCATTTAATAATTCACACTCTATTGAAGGTCTAAAAAACGAAACGTTTAACGTTGGCAAATAATTGTATATTATTATTGGGTTAACGTCAACTGACCATTTCTCGAGACGTAGTAGAAATTGAACTTTACCTTATGCTAAATTTGATAAACAAAATTCCATGGTTATTCCATTGTGAATAAAGTGCTATTTGTCTATTTGTGGGTAGAATTGTTTTATTTTTCAGTGAAATCTACAGAAACACACATATATATATATATATATATATATATATATATATGTGTGTGTGTGTGTGTGTGTGTGTGTGTGTGTGTGTTAATGTGGGCGTATGTGTGCGTATATATGTTTACCTGTGAATACGAGTATATCTTTGCGCGTATATGCGTGCGTATGTGCGTGTTCGTCTGCATATGTGTGTGTGTTTGAGTGGGTATGTATTTTCGGACGCGCACGCGCGAGCGCGCGAGCGTGTGTGTGTGTGGCGAATTTTTGAACAATAGGAAAATAAAGCTTCTTATGTCTTGCCATGGAAAATACAACAGATACAGAGAGCGCAATAACATTGTTGATATAGAGCAAGTTTTCAGCAGCACACCACTTTTAGCCAGATAGTCACCCAACACCGGCCATGCAATTTTCGCCAGTAAGGAGCAGGAATCTCTCTCTCTCTCTCTCTCTCTTCTCTCTCCTCTCTCTCTCTCTCTCTCTCTCTCTCACACACACACACACACAAACACTCGCGTGCGCACAGAAAAAAAACTATTTCGGAAAAATCATCTCATTGCTTCCAAAACGAGAAAATGCGTTTCGTCAATTTAAGTGAAATCATGAACGCCACAAAACAAAAAGTTTCAATGCAAAAAAAATCATAAAGTGAAAGTGAAAGTCAATTTTCAGTTTGAAAACTCTTTAAAAAAATAGAAACTGACAAAGAACAAATTGATGCAATAAAATCTTTTGGAATTCATTTTATCAAAATGTCTGAAAAGAACCCGGATGTGTCTTGAGAAACATAACCTGTAGAATCAAAATCCAAGTTTTTTTTACATTGTCATTTTCCTTTTTTTTTTTTTCTTTTTTTTTTTTTTTTACTTTGAGTTATCAAGTCTTTATTCTTTTTCCTTTTCTCTTTTTGCCTTCTGCCATATTAAAGTTTCGTTTTTCATTCACAAAATGAAAAAGGATATATTGTTTTCTTTTTCCCTTTCATTTGAAACTTTGGTTATTACAAAGATAAAAATAAAGTTGTTTTAAACAATAAAAGACAATTCTTTTGAGTGAAAGGTTCGTGATTATGTTTAAAGAGAATTAAAAAATTTGAATGCTGACGAATAAAATAGTCAGCTGCTGACAATAAGGAACTTTGGCGCAACGTAAACTTCTTAGTTCTTGAGAGTCAACCCAACTAAATTTAGTGAATATATATGCATCCATAGAATAGCTATTATGTGGTTGGTTGATTGATTGCTTAGGTTTTATGGCATATCAACCTTTGGAGGTTATATCTATTTTTATACAAATAATCAGTTCTATTTCAAACAATTCAGTTTAGCATAAGTACACAGTTTAATGCTCAAAAACATTGTCTATATCAAGCAATTCAGTTTAATCAAACAGTTCTAATTAAACTAATTCAGTTTTAGTATAAGTATAGATTTTGTTTACTCACAGTTAAATGTTAAAAGCAGTTCTATATTAAACAATTCATATATGAATAAGTACGCAGTTTAGTTCTATTTGACCATAGATAGGACCCTATCAGGTGTTACCACTCCGGACTAGAGTGGACCTGGGAGCGATGGCAATGAAGGGGGTACTCCACATTCCCCAAAGCTCCAGCATAACTGGAACTTCACCATCATATTGTTGAGTCAAACAGTTCTAATTCAAAACAATTCAGTTTAACATAAGAGTGCAGTTTAATTCTAACCAATCAGATGCTACCATTCCGAGCCAGAGTGGACCTGCGAGCAATGACAATGAATGGGTGCTCTGCATTCCCCAAAGCTCCAGCATTACTGGATCCTCACCATCAAATTGTTTAGTGTCATATACTAGGACACTCGTTGAAGGTGGGGGTCATTGTCCTTCTGCAGAGGTGTAGTCGATGTATTCTATAGTCCCAGACGACTGGATAATACACAGAGTTAAATGTTTAAAAACAGTTCTATTTCAAACAATTCAGATATGAATAAGTACGCAGTTTAGTTCTATTTGACCCATAGAGAGGACCCTATCAGGAACCTGTTAAACTCTGCTTAAAAATTGACCTTGTGTCATATCCTGCCCGAGCGGAGGGGTTGGTAAATAGTATC